>CM041783.1:57733833-57901226 GCA_023374045.1 Limonium bicolor | reverse complement strand
TGCGGTTCGTTCATTCATACATACATTGTAACCCCCATCCAACATTAACACTTACAATAAACTGCAGCGGAAAACAACCTCATCGCATTACTTAACCTCGTTGGTGTTACACGCCGTTAGCCACCCACGTGGCTAACAAGGCTAATACAACATTGTACCGGTCTGATGGGCTAAATTCCCGAGCGACTACACATTACTATCCCTTTCCTTAACACACAACAACACAACCTTCCAACTATACCGAGTATTTATAACTAATGCCGATAACAATTTCGGTCTTACTACACCTACTGTATATATACAACATAAACGATTACCCTTGTACAATGACTACCCCGTCCTACTCCTCGAACGGCTTCCTCCAGCACCTTGTACCTGAAATAGGAAAAGAAGAAAGGGTGCCCCCAAGGGCTCAGCACCTTTGCTGGTATGGTAATCCCGCAGCCCACATGCTACCGGGCCACGCACAACTAATTGTCGTCTTAGCATGCGGTTGATTATTTTTAAATCATGCATGCACTGTAAACACGCAACACTAATCATTTCGCCTCAACGGGCTCAACAAACGGATATATATCCTTACTTAATAAATCACTCATGGTATTCATTTCCCTAGAGTGTTCCTCCTCTAACGGAGCTACTTCCTTAATAGGCACACATTTACCCTTAATCGGGTTATCCTTAAACGCCTCTTTCACAAACTGGGATTCATATCCATGATCCCACACTCATATCTTACAACATATAACATTCCTCACATACCAAACATAACACACCCTTCACGTTCCACGTGCACATGATAACATCACAACAGGGTTTACTTAACCAACGTCACATACATAACGGGAACGTCCTCTTAGGAACCGACCCAAACATAGTTAAATCACTGGTGAGCCTAGAGAATGGTGTCACCCTCATGGTAAGCTCGTTATACAATAACAACAACACTCATTACCGTCCTAATATTCGGACGAGTACTTAAGTTAAGATGGTTCGGGTTTGGAGGCCCGAACACATCACACAAACACATGCTCCCCCTAAACCGATCATACGTCGAATAGCTAAGCTCTGGAGTGAGCTATGGGAGATCATAACCCTGAGGAAAACAACCATAACAAAGAGAAGGGTAAGGCTAAGAAGGATACCCTCTCCCAAACAACGCGCGACCGGCCAACCGGATTCCTCACTACTGTTTGTACATACTTACTTTTAGACACTAGTTAGAACCCTACTATGGAGTCTATCATAACTACACTCATACATATTTGAACTGGGTTAAACATCAAGGGAGATCCCTACATTCACATACACATATCACACAATTAACACACGCATAGCCGTGGTTAGTACGTCCCATGGTTCGGGTCGTTTACTCCGAATACCGAACTCTCATGTGATCCTAGACTCAGTTAACTAAGGTTAACACTTCGAGGTTAAATGGTATCGGAGTTGTACACGCCACATAAATGAATTACTATAAACTCATTACATGTTTAATCTTACAACGTGACAACATACAGAAAACACATTGGCATACAAGCCGGTGTAATCCGGTAGGCACAGGTGCAAGAAACTATACCTGTCACCGGAGTCCCACTTACCACGTCCACTTATGTTCCTCGAGCAAATTCTCGAACACTGACAACATTACATGTACTTTCATTAACATTGGGGTAGCATGTTTGTTTAAAGTCTAATGCTTATAACTTTTCCCGTTAACTTGGTTAAAAACTTACATATTTAACATGTTTCACCTCTTCCATTTTACTTCAACTTTTCACCCACCAAATTGTGACTATAACTCACCTAACATGACCTTAACAACTTTATAACATCATTACCTATCAATCCCCATCATTACATATCATCTCATAACCTTAAACAAACTCTTTTTTTTTTTACATACTTTGGGCCGTCCGACCCACCGTCCGACCCACACTGGGTCGGACCGTTCCAAAGCTTTTCCCGTCTTTTAAATACACCTGTCCGACCCATGTCCGACCCAACCATCTGGGTCGGACCATTCCAGAGACTTAACACACACATGTCCGACCCATGTCCGACCCAACCATCTGGGTCGGACCATTCCAGAAACTCCAACCGGTGACTACAACAGAGCTGTCCGACCCACCCTGGGTCGGACCACTTGGGTCGGACAAACCAGAAGTTGTCCAAAACTTGTCAAATTTTCTCCAAACTTTTCCTCAAGCCTCCTAATGTGTTCTAACATCATTGGCACATCAAACACACCTTTAGCATATGCTTAGCTCTTTAAATCACTCACCAAAAACCATTTATCCTTCACAAATTTCTTACAAAATTCCTAGCACTTGGGATGTTTTTCTCCTTAAGATTTCTAAGTGGTAGTTCACCAATAAGACCACTACACCTAGGTGTTTCCTCTACACCTTAACATCTTCTCTCAACTTCTTTTCTTACTAACTAAATCTCCTTTTTCACATCTTACCTAAACATCACTTCTTCCTTGTACACCAACATTTCTAAACCTTTAACAACCTTCTCCAAGACTTAAATACATTCTCAAACACACATTGAATCCCTAGAATTTCCAAGACAATACAAAGTCCTTGTAGCACATTAGAACACCTCTAAAACATGTTTTCTCTCTTAGTAAAACATTTGTTCCCTTTAACACTTCCTAGTTCACCCAAGTTCCTTTAAGCACTTACAACTCCTTATACATTATACTAATTTTGCCATGGGTTCTCTTGTATACTCTCACATCCAAACACTTAGGTTTTTACCTTATTTCATTGAAAACACCTAAAATCCATCAAACACATTTATACACAAACTTCACACATTTAGCACTACATCACAATATAGTGCATAGCTTAATTGCTTGGCACTTAGGCCCTTAAATAACATGGCCCTTAGGCCCTTAAATTGCATAAACCTTAAACACTGAATTTACCACATAAGTAATGCCTTTGACCTGCAAATACACCCAACAATACATATGCCCTTAATAAACTCCTTGGAGCATTTCTCTAGGTCCTTCACCATTGGCTCCTTAGGTATTTTATTAAGCAAATCAAGCTCATTTTCCTAAGGCATTTAAACTACATTGAGATAGCTTGTTTACCTCTTTTTCCTCACAACTTCTTTCTTGTTTCCTTGTAAAAACCGGTGGGGTGTTTGGTTGTTTGTCAACTTCTAAACAATGTACAAATAATAGAATGAGTATTCAAGCATTATGCTTCATCACATTGTAAACCCTAGTTACACATATTGTTTTAACACATTAAGGTAATTGTTTTACCTTGGAATTGGAAGAGAACTTGAATAAGTATCAGAGAGGACTCCTCCTAGCCCTTGGAAGATTCAAATGAAGCTAAAACAAGCAAGGTAAAGACACCATGGTGAGGTGAATTTTCGGCCATATACTAAAAGGAGAGGAAACTTGATTTTTCTTTGAGATTCCTTACCTAGAAGCAAAGGAGAGTAATAATGTGTAGAAACACAAGCTCAAGCTCCATCAATGGTGATTCTCCATGGCACCAAAATTGAGCTCTTGAAGATTTGAAAAGATAGAAGTGTAGAGCTTGACCTAACTAAGACAAATATGGTCTTAGAATTTGATTTGGAGCATGGAGTTGGATTTGGCAAGGAAATGAAGATGGAGAAGAGAGGAGCTGTAGCAAATCGTAAATGGAGGAAAGGAGAAGATGAAGAAACCGTGTGAAATGAAAGAAGAGAAGGAAATGAGAAGGTAAGTTTGCTTTTGGAGATATTTGTGTTTATAAAGCAAATAGTAACTATATTAGTCATCTTTATTTCTTTAACAAGTTAACAAGTGAGTGGTGAGTCACCACACTTAAGAAACCGGCCCCCTTTATTATAATGAGGGTTTTTTAGTCTTTATTTGTCAATTTAATTACTTATGATAACATATGTTACAAACTAGCTTATAAAAATCACTATTCACAAAACAAGGCACATAGAAGTGAAATTTTTGATTTCCCATTGACATAGACTTCCAAATGTGATACTATATAATACACATGTTAATTAAAGAGTAATGATGGACATTTAGCCATTCAAAACTCATTTACAACAATTTTTCAAAAAAAACGTGCTTTAAGACTCCTTAAAGCACTTTTGTGTTTTAACTTGTTTTCAAGCTTGGTTTTCTTTGGTAATTGATTTAATATGTTCATTAACATATTTATAAGGTATAGGTATGACCATTAGGTCTCATACAAATTATCCCAAGCTTAGAGCACATTTTTCTCTTATTGACTTTAAGGTATTCCTTGTGTTTTATTTGGTTTAACTGACTACCAAGGTTTCCTAAGGACTTAATTAGCCCTATTAAATCATAATTGAATATAATTAAGTCTTGGTAGGCTCTTTGGGTCCTAACCAAGTTCACTCATAGCTTAGAGCATGTTTTTGCTCAAATTGTATCTTAGTGCTTTATTGCATTTACTGTGGTTTAAATTGTTCACTGATGTTTCTAAGGCACTTTTTAGCCTTTACATACCATAGTTTAAATGTTTAACAACATATCAAGGTTTGGGGTATTTCAATCTACCCCCCTTAAGAGAACTTCGTCCTCGAAGTTTACACTTCCCTCACATTTGGATTAGAATACGGGGATTACTTATAGAAATAATACTTCCATAACCAAATACACTTTACATCACAACCTCGGACTTAATGGTCTGGGCAACACATTCACATCCATACATAACATAACATATTCACATGATAACCTCGGTGTAACACCCCTACCGCTAATACCGTCATTACTGTACAAATACTTACCTTCGCAGCGGATACTCCTTACACAACGGCGGGTGTACAATGCCGTTAGCCACCCACGTGACTAACAAGGCGAGTTACAATACTACATACTATCGGTCCGATGAATATGAACATACCGAGTGCTCTACACAATACAATACTTTCCTTTGCATACCAATCCATAATTCAAATACACTTCAATACCATACTATACCGAGTATACTACAATCCTTAATTCACCGTTACAGTTTGGACTTCCAATTCCACAATACATTACAAGTACAATCCCCTTTATACAGCTACCCGTGCTTACATAGCAGTCCCCGTCCTACTCTCTCGAACGGTGGCCAGCTTCGAGTACCTGCATACTAAAAACGGTCCCCCGAGGGGGTCAGCTTACGCTGAATATGACTTTCGCATATACCGCGTGCTAACCGCGGTACATCGACTACTTTGGGTCGAATATACATGGAGTTCATTTACATGCATACATACATACTCATGCTACAACAATACAAACAACAATACTTACGTACACACACAAATTCAATACTTACTAAGGAAGACAATTCGATAGTCAACCATTCGTATTTGTTATTCATTCATTACTCTTCGTACTAAATTCGATATTCGCTACTCTACTCATACCTACTCCTTACTCTTACATACTCAACTCCATGTTCGATACCTTACTCGTACACGTTCCTTACTCCGTGCTCGTTACTACACTTGTGCACACTCATTACTCAATACTCCTTACTTACTCATACGTACTCGTTACTCAATACTTACTCATACATACTCAATACTCGGTACTCATTACATACTCATACTCGCTTCTACTCAATACCCTTACTTTACTCATACGTACGCAATACTCAATACTCATTACTTTGGCCGCCGGGCGGAGTCATACAGAAGACTCGCCACCGGACCTACAATACGAGGGCTATACGCTTAGCTCCTCAAATACTCAATGCCCGTTCTACCGGACTACTCATATTCCCAACACTCTTCTCTCAGAGTATAATACAATCTCACGGATTAGCCTAGAAGTATCTCTCTCGATAACCTCCACTGGCTTAGGGAATTACTACCGTCTAGTATCCTCAGGTTTAAGGGTTTCCCCGACATATCGGATACTCTCATATTCGGGACATACTTACATCAGTCGGGACCTCTCATAATGGGTCGACTAGTTACTAAGGGGTTTGGAGATCCCTCATTATTCTTTACTACTCTCATGGTTCATGTTTGCACCAAGATTAATTCCTTTAATAGGGGTTACTTATATTCTTCCACTACTTATCGTTTGTGGATTGTTCGCTTCGATTCTCCTACCGTTATCGGGAGGTTATTACTCCCGTGCACTCTCTCACATTCTAGTGAGTTCATTGGGTTACGTTTCGTTTATCGTTTCGATAGCTTAGTGCGTTGCTATTGTTCCATTAGTTCGCAATAAGACTCTTACTACGAGTCACTACAAACAAGACTCATTATGAGTCGATCTACGCACCAAGTAAAGCCACACAATCAATTCAAGAAAGGTTAGCTCATGCAAACATACAACAAGACATACAATGAAAGGCAGTAAACCGTTTTCATGCTTTAATCTTGATTAGCCGGCATACAGCACACAAATCAACGTAACTCGGTTAGCATACGGGGCATGAGAAAATCATACCTTTCACCGGGGTTAGCTTTACCGTGTGTTCCCTTGTTCCTCGGTTCACACTTGTTCCACTGATAATGTTTCCAAATTGTTATTAATACTATGTTAATACGATACAAAAATAATTACTACTCCAGTACTTACCCGTTTGTCCGTTATTCTTATTTTTCTCTGTGTGCTTAACTTTCTTTCCTTCATTATTCTAGCACTAATGTCTTACTATACAATATATTATATGTGTGTATGTATATATATATGTATGTATGGTATAAGTATATATATATATTATAATATATATGCATGTATGTATATTTTAATTTATTTAATTTTTTTTATAAGGCAGACCGACCCACTCTGGGTAGGTCGCCTGGGTGGGTCGGCTGCAGAGAACACCCGGGCTACAGAATTTAGTCCGACCGACCCAGGCTAGGGTAGGTCGCCTGGGGGGGTCGGCTGCAGAACCCCTTTTAATTATATACTTTGAATTCTAAATTCACCTCCATTCTCACCAATCTTTTCCTAATCATTTCACATGTTTCCTACATGTTTAAACACTAATTAAATCCTCTAATTCACCTTAATTCATTCACCAAATCCATTACTAAATCCATCAAACAACTTACACAATTTCCTTACTTCTTCTTCAACACCTGTAACAGTTTTTGTTACCCTTATGATACAGATTTTACCATCAATTCTCCCATCCAATACCTCCTCAATCATTGCCATTCCAAGCATTCTAAATACTCTCTTACCATGCCAATCATTCCCTAGCCATTACACTACTACACCCAAGTTCCAACTCTATTTTTACAAAATCTTGTACACTAGTTTTCACTAGTTTTACAATTGTTTGATACTCTTGCTACAGATTTTCATCTTCTTATTTCTCATACTAATATTACCATTCCATAGCTCTAAACATCTCTACCAAACCAATACATACCTTGGTTTCCATTCACCAAGACACTCTTAATGCACAATCTTACCAAAATTTCGCAATAGTTCACCTACTTTTCTTACTTATCCACACATACCCTTTCTCATCCAAATCATTCCTATTCTAGCCACCCATACAAGGGTCCTACCGCAAATACAAGCAATCCTAATACATCATTATTCCTCAAAACACAAATCAATACACATACACAATTCCTTGGCTCTAAGGCCTACAATCCACATACTTGTTCACAAGTACCCAAACTTTCACAACTACAATTCTACTACATTATTTTGGTTTCTTTAAATTGGTTTACCCATTCCCATTCCATCCTAATGCATCAAAATCTTGCATTAAGGAAGAGCTCTTACCTTGAGCTTATACCTCCATTTCTTTTCCACTTCATCTCCTTCTTTCTTGCACAAATCGATCACATGGGGAATGGAGTTGTCAAACTCCATTCCCATCACCCAAAGCACATCAAACAAGTATAATTAATACACTAACCCTTAGATTTATGCTAGTTCATTGAAGTGTTCAAAATACAAATTTCTAGGGTTTACCTTTGGAGTGCTTTAGGAGGGGTTTTAACCCTTGGTTCAAGAAGGAGGTTACTCCACCATTGGAGGGTTGAGACAATGCTCCAAAACAAGAGAAAAAAAACAAGGTAAGAGATAGACCAAAAATTGGCCATGCTAAGAGATGGAGAGAAGTGAGGTCTTTTATGGAGATTTTTACCTTGTTGGAAAGAGGAGACTCCAGGCTTCACAATGGTGTGCTTTTCTCTTCAAATGGGGAAAACCCATGGAGATGAAGTTGCTCATTTTCGGATTTTGAAAAGATAGAATTGTAGAGCTTGAAGAGAGGAGTTCAAATATGTATTTTATTTTGCATTTGGAGCTCAAATGGAGCTAGAGCATGAGGTAAAGATGAAGTTGCCATGGAAGCCATGTGAGGGCTGCAAAATCGTCCAGCAAGAGAAGAAGAAGAGGGAGTGTGCTGCAGAGGGGGAGCTCCATCGTGAGAGGGGAAGGGAATTGGAGAGAGAATAGAAAATAAGAGAATAAGAGGAGAGAGGAAGGAGTGTACTTTTTACTTTTTGCTTTTAGTTTTTCTTGTCTTCTAGTGTGTGTGAGAGGGAGTAATATTTAATTGAGTGTGAGAGAGGGTATTAATACCCTAAAAACGGCCCTACCTACTGTTAAGCTGGAGCAGTTTTCGTCTTTTACAGAAAACGCTCGTTATTTTACCCGGTTTGACTATTCACTAACCGGGTCCGTTTTCCGGAATTTTCTCGTTACTATTTTTATTGTTATTAAGCTTCCATAAATGCTTAAGTAAGATTATTCAATGTTTTATAATTTTTACGGGTTCGTTTTGACCACTTAAAATCACGTTTTTCTTTTCCTCGAGAAACGTGCGCTAATGCTCTATTAGCGTTTTAATACCTTATTTGGATCCGTTTCTTCGGGATATTCCCGTATATAATTAGGCATGAAATAAGCCTTAGGAATCCTTACGATACTATAAACCCGAGGTCTCGTACCTCTTGTGGTTAATTAAACGCTCATTTTAGCGTTTTCCGCTTTCTAAGCGTTTTTCTCATTCCTTTGGATTTATTTTCTTTACCAAAAATTACTTAGGCACTATTAGGCCCTTAAATACTATATTAGAAAATATAATCACCATTTTAAGTTCGGGGTATTTCAATCTACCCCCCTTAAAGAACTTTGCCCTCAAAGTTGGTGAATCTAATATGTTACTCGTACAATACTCTATGCTAAGGTTATGACCTCTACATATATTGTCAAACTCCAAATGTCTGACATGATGCATACTACGCATCCAAACAGCATGTCACTGCATGCATAGCAATCAAAAATATCCGTTTTACTCTCTCCAAGGGGGTCCATCCGCAGACAATTAGGTACAATCCTCCCCCAATGGAGAGTGATCCCTCAGGTACCGGTCACGTTTGAACACTTACGCTTTCTGGTTCACGGCCGTCATGACTTGAGCACTTACGCTTTCTGGCTCTACGGTCCTTTGGTTCTGATCAAATTCATTTGCACATATAGAGATCCTCCGGCACTTACTCATACTTACTTACTCATACTTTACTCATACTTACTCATACTTACTCGGGACTACGCTGCCCCAGTGCCTTTGGAAAAATACAAAACACACACTGTTACCGTACAATCGGTGTAGTGGTTTCAAACTACTCTACACTTCCACAGACTCAAAACTAGCTTCACCTCCTATGGTTTCGACCGGATACCCGTGCCTAGGCATGGAAGATCCACTAGCGCCCGTGGGAGCGGTTTCAAAACCGATCCTCATTCTCAAGTTTGAAGAAAACATTGTACCAAGATAGTTTTGGAAATTCATTTTGAAAACTTGCATACATCTCCCAAATTCCAATTTATGATGATTATTCCTATTACTAGTGTTATTACTGTGACCACTTAGGGGAGCTTCCAGAGTCCTTCAACCCCAATGTGATCAGCATTGATGTTGAATTATCCTTCCACCCCAATTTGTGTTCGGCTTCCCTTGATCGCTAGCAAATCAAGTTCCACTTCCCACCTCGATACAAACAGACAGATTGTCAAACATTATTTCATTTTCTATCTTTTTAATCTTGCTACTCATAATCATACACATACATTTTCCAATTTATATGTTTCACTTACTTACTTACTAATCATCTCATCAATTATTACTACGTCTTCTCCAACTACTATACTTAAGAAATTCATGGGTATAATATTCCATTAATTTACTATACTCCAATTTATACTCATAAAATACATCGGTTGTATACCGATTCATACTCATTACATACATCGGTCCCATGCCGATTTATACTCCTCAAGTCTCCCATACATACTCATTCCTCATACTATTACCAATCGGGGTCCTTATTCCCCTAGAGTTTCTCTACTCCTTTCTTATTCTTATTTCTCAAATTACCACAATTACACGATGAATTAATACAAATGTTTATGTAACATAAGTATCAATCATCAACACGAATGCTCTTGCGCTATGCGCATTGTAGTTTACGCACTTGTCACGTAAAACTTACACTTTGCGGTTTTCGCTCTACCCCCCTTAAAAGGGATTACGCCCACGTAATCTACCATGTGTCAACATTGAACATTGGTCGAAGGCATTCAGCCGTCATGGAGTGGTTCAGCTTCCATGCGGTCTATTTTACAATGTTCCCTGATCATTGGGTCTTAACCGTATTGCCGGTTAGTCCCTGCATCAAGAATTTTCATCGGAGTTTATTTAACTCTTAACCGGGTTCGGTTCTAGCCTAAATGGCTTTCAGGCGTTGATGATTAGCCTTTTATTCGCTAGGTGTCTTTCACTTAGAATTCTGGGCCCACTAGCTTCTGCTGCGCGACCCTGATAACTTGGGTTATTCGCCCTTCTCGTTATCCTTAACGTGTTACACGTCACCTTTTGTCCCTCTTGTTGTGGGAACAAGGTTTATTAACCAAGTGTGGTATTCCTTTACCGTGCTCGAACTCGATGAGTTTTAGGTTTATAATCAGCTCTTTGGCAATCTATATGCATACAGTTGTGTTTGTAGTGATCATTCACTTGATTTCTCCGACTTATTGTCGGTTGAGGTTAAGTCACTACTGGGTTGTAGTGCTTCCTCTACTGTTAGTAGCTTTTGGATTGTACCAGTTTCTCTGGTTCATTACAAGTGTTCTTTACTTGTATGACCTTGCATTTTCAATGTGTCGGTCCTTGTGACTTTCTTAAGTCTCCCTTCACTTTTATTCCTATGGAATTCACATCTTGTGATTGTTGGTGTGTTTCACACTCTTCGTGCTTCTTTGGCCTTAGGCCGCACGTTTGTTTCTAAGCTTTTGCTTAACTGGCTTATGCCATGTTCATTGGTGAAAGGAAGAATTTACCACTACTTACGTTTTCCATATCCTTAGCTATCCCACTAGATCATTGACTACACAAGTGCAATACCAAAACACTCAGTCCTACAGAGTGCAGAGGCGTGAACCCTTGGCAGTAACTCTCTTATGAGATCGCAATAGGGCTGATCGTTACTCTTCCAGGTGGTGCTTCATCATTTGGTGTAGACTTCTGGCTTGTTGCCCGGTCTGTCCACCGTCTTGTATTAACAAGTCCATAGTATTGATGATTACTCATATACATTGGTCGCCTGATGCGTACCGTATTCTTACGGGTTCCACAACATTGGTTTACATAGCATCCACCGTTGCTGGCTTCAGCTCATGCATTCCCACCATTTATATCATGGTTTGGTGTTTATACTTCTGAGCTCCTTGAGCGTCATTTACTTATACTTTACATTTCCACATAACGTGTTCCTCCTGAACTGATTACTCCTTGGTTGTCAACAATTGTTGTTGATGCTTGTCCTGCATTGCTTGGCCGTTTTTGTATGCTCAAGCTTCACTACGTTAGTAGTTCTGAAAGAGATATATTTTCAGATATTTATTAATGGTATCCCATTCTTGGGATCCATGTGTTCACCGCTCTCGCGGTCTCACATTTATGAGGGGTATCCTCGCTCGTTAGTTGATGACCTTTTATTGCTGTCGTCCTTGACCATTTTCCGTATGGTTTACAATGGGTTTTGCAACCGCCGGTTTGTATGTGGTATAGTTTCATGGCATACTAGCCATATCGCCCAGAGTTCTGTTTATCTTAGGCTATTCCCAAATGGTTACTTCTCCATATGCCATCACTGGGTTGGAGGCGATACTGGGCTCCAGGATAGGATTATTGCATCACGCTTCCGTCCGTTGGATGCCCTTTTGAGTACCTTAGTATTGATTTGAATCATTTATTAATTTAGGGTGTCCCCTGTCAAGTGGGATCCCTTCGGTGTCCTAAACGAGTGTTCATTCCAACTTGATGTTCTTATCACGACGTTACGTTCAACTGTGTTGACTTGATACCCTTTATGGATTGCTCCTGGGTGTTATTGATTATGCTATCACATCTGGCTGATATTTATAAATATGTTCAGTCCGTCATCCTGCCTTGCGATTCAGGATCTTAGTTATCCCGTTAAGGTTTATAAAGTCTCCCGTTCCTAGGGTAGACCATCGGTGTTTTTCCTTGTGTTATAACGGTTTTGATATTCTCTTCGGTGATGGATGGTATTTCCGGTACTTATAACATCACCCTGTGTGTTTGTGGTAGTTGTTCTGGGAATTCTATCCCGTTCGTTGAACACTAAAGTGTTAATGTTAGGCATTTGCCTTACAGTGTTTAGACTGGGTATTCCTTCCAGTTATCATACTTTACTTCAATATCTTCAGGACATATCCAATGTCTTTATTCAGTTGTTGTGCTTCTTGCACTTTTAACTCTTAATTATCCTCCTAGAGTGAGTTCTTGACTCCTTTAGCTTGTAAGCTTATCTTAGTTCCTTTGTTCGTTTGAAGTATTCAATTGCTTGGGTTTGAATTTACTTATGGTCCGTAGAACAGAGTCGACTACTTCCCGTGTTTCGTACACTACATGTGTACATACGTGGGGTACCGTCTTGGCACGTTACCACTTACCTAACTATCTGTCAGGCCCGCAAGCTCCTTCGGAGTGCGGTTGTCCCACATCCCGCATTTGGGTACACTCGTAGTGTTCGTCACACGCCTAGGTGAAGTATTCTATTGTCAACTCTTCTTGTATCATTCTATGATACTCACCGATATTCCGTCGGTTTGGTTTTAAAAATCCAAGGTTTTAAAAGAAGGTTTGTGGTTTTGAAAGAAATTTTGGTTTTGAAATAACGGTTCGGTGTGAAAAGTAATTCTTCATGGCGTTGCCATGTCTGAGGTCCTGACCAAGTCCAGCTTCTCGCTGACTGGTATACTCCTAATACAACGGTCAGGCCGTTAGGCCTTTCCAAGGTTTCATTATTTAAATCCTTAGGATTGGTAGTCCTATATTTGCTCCATTCGTCGTAGCGGTACTGTAATAAGTATTTGCGGGTTGGTAACAGTATTCCAACCGTCCTGTAGTTGCTGCACTTGCCCTAGGCAAGTGCGCGGGTAGGTTGTTTTTCGGTTAACGTATACCGGTTACGGTATCGTTTCCATCCACCTTTAGTGGTTTGATTAGCTTTTCCTTTGCTCTTTTGATCTTGGTGATCAATCTCCTGAGCCGTTCCTCAGTGTTCTTGACATGGTCGTCGTCAATCCTGTTGTCTTACACCTTCACTGTGGTTAACGAGACTTGACTTGTCCTTAGGAACCACGTTGTGGTCCTATAGGTGTCTGTGTTATGAATACTTCCATTGTCACCTGAACTATGTTGCTCGGTTATTCCAGCCTCTTGGCGTGTAGGTTTGGTATTACTCCAACCTCGACTAGTTCCTTAGTCGGTTTGTATACCGTTGTTGGTATCATCAAAGGCTACAGTCCGTAGACTCTTTGGTCTCGGGCTCATTACTCTATCCACCTTGTTGCATTACGCGATTGTGCTTCTCTTCTTGTTGGCTACTCATGGTTCTCGCGACTGCGAAGCATGTCGCCCCATGGTGCCATAAATTCCGTTACCCTTGTGTTTAGGATCTTCATTTCTCCGCCATTAAGTGCGGTCCTTGTCATTTAACGGGAACCGTCTTCGGGACTTCCAGTTCTTGGACTCTACCGTAAGACAGGTTCTTCTTCTAATAAGGTTTACTTGCAACTGCCAGATCGGGTTTTACCCGAGTGTGAGAGGTCTTTCCATCTCTCTGGCGTTATTCTCCATACTCAATACCGTGGGCTGCGGAGGGCGGGGTATGGTTGTTGTAGGTTTCCGATTCACACGGAAGTTCCTAACTAGCGTACCTCACACGCTAACACTCAACCCTTAGCCCTAAGACTCTAATTCCTAACTCGGTATTTTCCTAAACTCGGTATTTCATCCATCAGAGCGATACTTCGCTCTGATACCACTTTTTGTAACACCCCTACCGCTAATACCGTCATTACTGTACAAATACTTACCTTCGCAGCGGATACTCCTTACACAACGGCGGGTGTACAATGCCGTTAGCCACCCACGTGACTAACAAGGCGAGTTACAATACTACATACTATCGGTCTGATGAATATGAACATACCGAGTGCTCTACACAATACAATACTTTCCTTTGCATACCAATCCATAATTCAAATACACTTCAATACCATACTATACCGAGTATACTACAATCCTTAATTCACCGTTACAGTTTGGACTTCCAATTCCACAATACATTACAAGTACAATCCCCTTTATACAGCTACCCGTGCTTACATAGCAGTCCCCGTCCTACTCTCTCGAACGGTGGCCAGCTTCGAGTACCTGCATACTAAAAACGGTCCCCCGAGGGGGTCAGCTTACGCTGAATATGACTTTCGCATATACCGCGTGCTAACCGCGGTACATCGACTACTTTGGGTCGAATATACATGGAGTTCATTTACATGCATACATACATACTCATGCTACAACAATACAAACAACAATACTTACGTACACACAAATTCAATACTTACTAAGGAAGACAATTCGATAGTCAACCATTCGTATTTGTTATTCATTCATTACTCTTCGTACTAAATTCGATATTCGCTACTCTACTCATACCTACTCCTTACTCTTACATACTCAACACTCCATGTTCGATACCTTACTCGTACACGTTCCTTACTCCGTGCTCGTTACTACACTTGTGCACACTCATTACTCAATACTCCTTACTTACTCATACGTACTCGTTACTCAATACTTACTCATACATACTCAATACTCGGTACTCATTACATACTCATACTCGCTTCGTACTCAATACCCTTACTTTACTCATACGTACGCAATACTCAATACTCATTACTTTGGCCGCCGGGCGGAGTCATACAGAAGACTCGCCACCGGACCTACAATACGAGGGCTATACGCTTAGCTCCTCAAATACTCAATGCCCGTTCTACCGGACTACTCATATTCCCAACACTCTTCTCTCAGAGTATAATACAATCTCACGGATTAGCCTAGAAGTATCTCTCTCGATAACCTCCACTGGCTTAGGGAATTACTACCGTCTAGTATCCTCAGGTTTAAGGGTTTCCCCGACATATCGGATACTCTCATATTCGGGACATACTTACATCAGTCGGGACCTCTCATAATGGGTCGACTAGTTACTAAGGGGTTTGGAGATCCCTCATTATTCTTTACTACTCTCATGGTTCATGTTTTGCACCAAGATTAATTCCTTTAATAGGGGTTACTTATATTCTTCCACTACTTATCGTTTGTGGATTGTTCGCTTCGATTCTCCTACCGTTATCGGGAGGTTATACTCCCGTGCACTCTCTCACATTCTAGTGAGTTCATTGGGTTACGTTTTCGTTTATCGTTTCGATAGCTTAGTGCGTTGCTATTGTTCCATTAGTTCGCAATAAGACTCTTACTACGAGTCACTACAAACAAGACTCATTTATGAGTCGATCTACGCACCAAGTAAAGCCACACAATCAATTCAAGAAAGGTTAGCTCATGCAACATACAACAAGACATACAATGAAAGGCAGTAAACCGTTTTCATGCTTTAATCTTGATTAGCCGGCATACAGCACACAAATCAACGTAACTCGGTTAGCATACGGGGCATGAGAAAATCATACCTTTCACCGGGGTTAGCTTTACCGTGTGTCCCTTGTTCCTCGGTTCACACTTGTTCCACTGATAATGTTTCCAACATTGTTATTAATACTATGTTCATACAATACACAAGTAATTACTACTCCCGTACTTACCCCGTTGTCCCGTTATTCTTAGTTTTTCTCTTGTGTGCTTAACTTTCTTTCCTTCATTATTCTAGCACTAATGTCTTACTTATACACATATATATATATATGTGTGTATGTATATATTATGTATGTATGGGTATAAGTATATATATATATATTTATATATATATATTGTATGTATATTTTAATTTAATTTTTTTTTTTTTATAAAGGCCGACCGACCCACTCTGGGTAGGTCGCCTGGGTGGGTCGGCTGCAGAGAACCCGGGTTACAGAATTTAGTCCGACCGACCCAGGCTAGGGTAGGTCGCCTGGGTGGGTCGGCTGCAGAACCCCTTTTAATTATCTACTTTGAATTCTAAATTCACCTCATTCTCACCCAATCTTTTCCTAATCATTTCCACATGTTTCCTACATGTTTAAACACTAATTAAATCCTCTAATTCACCTTAATTCATTCACCAAATCATTACTAATCCTCAAACAACTTACACAATTTCCTTACTTCTTCTTCAACACATGTAACAGTTTTTGTTACCCTTATGCTACAGATTTTACCATTCAATTCTCCCATCCAATACTCCTCAATCATTGCCATTCCAAGCATTCTAAATACCTCTCCTTACCATGCCAATTCATTCCCTAGCCATTACACTACCTACACCCAAGTTCCAACTCTATTTTTACAAAATCTTGTACACTAGTTTTTCATAGTTTCTACAATTGTTTTTGATACTCTTTGCTACAGATTTTCATCTTCTTATTTCTCATACTACTATTACCATTCCATAGCTACTAAACATCTCTACCAAACCCAATACATACCTTGGTTCTCCCATTCACCAAGACACTCTTTAATGCACAATTCTTACCAAAATTTCGCCATAGTTCACCTACTTTTCTTACTTATCCACACATACCCTTTCTCATCCAAATCATTCCTATTCTAGCCACACCCATACAAGGGTCCTACCAGCAATACAAGCAATCCTAATACATCATTAATTCCTCAAAACACATATCAATACACATACACAATTCCTTGGCTCTAAGGCCTACAATCCACATACTTGTTCACAAGTACCCAAACTTTCACAACTACAATTCTACTACATTATTTTGGTTTCTTTAAATTGGTTTACCCATTCCCATTATCCTAATGCATCAAAATCTTGCATTAAGGAAGAGCTCTTACCTTGAGCTTATACCTCCATTTCTTTTCCACTTCATCTCCTTCTTTCTTGCACAAATCGATCACATGGGGAATGGAGTTGTCAAACTCCATTCCCATCACCCAAAGCACATCAAACAAGTATAATTAATACACTAACCCTTAGATTTATGCTAGTTCATTGAAGTGTTCAAAATACAAATTTCTAGGGTTTACCTTTGGAGTGCTTTAGGAGGGGTTTTAACCCTTGGTTCAAGAAGGAGGTTACTCCACCATTGGAGGGTTGAGACAATGCTCCAAAACAAGAGAAAAAACAAGGTAAGAGATAGACCAAAAATCGGCCATGCTAAGAGATGGAGAGAAGTGAGGTCTTTTATGGAGATTTTTACCTTGTTGGAAAGAGGAGACTCCAGGCTTCACAATGGTGTGCTTTTCTCTTCAAATGGGGAAAACCCATGGAGATGAAGTTGCTCATTTTCAGATTTTGAAAAGATAGAATTGTAGAGCTTGAAGAGAGGAGTTCAAATATGTATTTTATTTTGCATTTGGAGCTCAAATGGAGCTAGAGCATGAGGTAGAAGATGAAGTTGCCATGGAAGCCATGTGAGGGCTGCAAAATCGTCCAGCAAGAGAAGAAGAAGAGAGGAGTGTGCTGCAGAGGGGGAGCCTCCATCGTGAGAGGGGGAAGGGAATTGGAGAGAGAATAGAAAATTAAGAGAATAAGAGGAGAGAGGAAAGGAGTGTGCTTTTTACTTTTTGCTTTTAGTTTTTCTTGTCTTCTAGTGTGTGTGAGAGAGAGTAATATTTAATTGAGTGTGAGAGAGGGTATTAATACCCTATAAAACCGGCCCACTTATACTGTTAAGCTGGAGCAGTTTTTGTCTTTTACAGAAAACGCTCGTTAATTTACCCGGTTTAGCACTGTTCACTAACCGGGCCCGTTTTCCGGAATTTTCTCGTTTAACTATTTTTATTGGTTATTAAGCTTCCATAAATGCTTAATAATTATTATTCAATGTTTTATAATTTTTACGGGTTCGTTTGACCACTTAAAATCACGTTTTCGGGTTTCCTCGAGAAACGTGCGCTAATGCTCTATTAGCGTTTTAATACCTTATTTGGATCCGTTTTCTTCGGGGATTATTCCCGTATGATAATTAGGCATGAATAAGCCTTAGGAATCCTTACGATACTATAATCGAGGTCTCGTACCTCTTGTGGTTAATTAAACGCTCATTTTAGCGTTTTCCGCTTTCTAAGCGTTTTTCTCATTCCTTTGGATTTATTTTCTTTACCAAAAATTACTTAGGCACTATTAGGCCCTTAAATACTATATTAGAATAATATAATCATCATTTTTAAGTTCGGGGTATTTCACTCGGGCTCAATGGTCCGGGTATCTTAACAACACTTACACATACATAACAACCCCTTTGACTCACTGGTCTTGGGTAACATAACAAGATTTAGACACATAGGTCTATGTAACATAACACATTTAGACTCATAGGTCTTGATAGCATACACTTTAGGAGATCAAAGTCAAAATAACATTTATCACACATACCAAACAACATGTCATAGCATGTATTGCAATCGAAAATATCTTTGATATACACTGTGATCCCGCAGAACCCGGTCGCGATGGACACCTTCCGTCCCCGTGTCCTTGGGAGATCAAAACAATCACTTAAGTTTAAAATTTCCTTGTGAGGTTAAGTTAGAGAACTTTAATTATGTAAAGTATCTATCAACGTTTTATAAATACTAATTGAAACTCCTTTTGAAAACGCACACAACTCCAAGTCCAACTTAAGCTCTTTGCTTCTTTTATTAGCGTGGTTATTTGTGACCACTTATAGGAAGCTTCAAGAATCATCCAACCCTGATGTGATTAGCATCAGTGTAGAACTATCCTTCCACTCCAATTTGTGTTCGGCTTCCCTTGATCACATGCAAATCAAGTTCCACTTCCTACTTCATTTTCAAGCATCAGATAAATCACTCATTTCCAATTTTATCTTTTAAATCATTCTAATCATGATCATAACATCTCCAAAGGATAGAACTCCGTCTATCAGTTATTTCCATTCACTTTAATGTTGTTACCTAGGGAATCTCATTCTCACTAGGTTCTATGTCGGTATCATGCCCTTTCTTGAATCACTATATAGTATATATATACACATATATTTTATTAAAATACAACACACCGTTTCACATTTATACACTGTCGAGGTTTTGTTCCCCGGGAGTTTCTCTACTCCCACACTTGTACTATCACACACAATTGTTAACAAATACACACACTTATCACAATGGTATTCGCATCTTCTGTGCGCAATTACCACAATTAAACCATGAATGAATGTGTATGTTTACGTAACACACACACCAATCATCAAAACAATAATATAATTTTGTGCTATGCACAATATAAGTCACATACACTACGTACACTTGTACGGTAATATACACTAAGTGGTTTTGCGCTCTACCCCCCTTAAAAGGGATTACGCCCACGTAATCAATCACTAAACATTAGCTTAAATGTTCTGCCGTCGTGAAGTGTTTTAACTTCCACGCGGTCTATTACACAATGGATTCTGATTAGAGGATCTTAACCATATTGGTGGTTTAGTTCCTAAACCAAGAATTCTCATTGGAGTTTGTTTAAACTCTTAGTTGGTTTCGATTCTGGCCTGTTAGGCTTCTAGGCGTTAATAATTAGCCATTCACTCATGTTCACCATGTACATTCAACACTTGAATCACTGGCTCACTAGTTTCTGCTGCGAAACTCTAATAACCGTAGAGCTTAATTGCCCCATTTGTTATTCTTACTGTATTGTACATCTCTAATTGTCACCTTCATCTTGGTAACAATGGTTTCTCAACCGACGCGTGGTATCTCTTACCGTTAGCGAATTCGGTGAGTTATACACTTTCTATCCACTTCCATAATAATTTACTGTGTATACCACTATGTATTTCACAATGAATGACTTGTTCCCTTCTGACTTACTGTCGGTTTAGATTGAGCTACTACCTAGTGTGTAGTGCTCTCTCAGCTATTTCCAACATTTGGGGTATATTCCATACCGATATTTGACAGTTAGTGCTACTGTAGTCACTGTTAATCATGCCTCCACATTTGGTCTTGTACAAGTACTTTCTATAGGTGCGGCCTTGCATTTCCTATGCATCGGCCATTATAACATTATTCCTCCACAATTAACATGTTTCCAATTCCTAGCTATCCCACTCGATCATTACTGCGCAAGCGCAATACCAAAACACTCAATCATACAGAGTGCAGAGGCGTAAACTCTTGACAGTAAATCCCTTATGCGATTCGCCATGGAATTCACACTGAGTTCCTCATCACATAGTAGCTACCACTGGCTTATTGCCCAGTTTGTTTAACATCACTTATCTTGCATCTCCACTGAGTTTAACTCATAACGGGTCTTATCTGCTACATTATCGTTTAACAATACTTATACAACGGTCGCTTGCTGCGCACCGTGCTCTTACTCCTTGTATAACATCAGCTTATATCGTATTTACTGTCACATTAACTTCCACGCATATACTTATATCATTCGTATTATGGTTCATCACTCATTTGGATGGCTACTGAATGCTCCTTGAGCATCGATCATTCGAGTCACAGTTCGGCATTATTCAGCTCGGTGTTTCACTTTATACACACATACTATTAAGCTAACCGCTCTTTATAGTAATAACATCGTCCATCCTTAACATATTTCTTGAACTTGATACACATAACTACCGCTCCTGCGGTCTCACAATATCGAGAGGTATCCCCACTCTTAATGCAGTGGTTCGTTTACCACTCTATTCACTTATACAACATAAACTTCTACAATCAATTGAATTTATATAACATATCTTGCTTATGGCTTATGAGCCTTGTTTGCCTTGAGCTGGGCTCATTGTAGGCTGTCCACACATATGTACTTCTCTGTACAACATTACATGTTTGGATATCATATTGAGCTCCATGACAAGGTCGTTGCATTCCGTTTCCATTCATGGGATGCCCCTTAGGATTGTCAGTCCGTCTCCTGACAACTTATGTCTAAACTGGGTGTTAGTTTCAACCCTTGTGTTTCTGTCATGCCATTTCGTGCAACACTTGTTGATGCGAACACCCTTCAAGGATTGCTCCTGGGTGTTGCTAAGTTATGCTTTTACATTTAGTTCACACTTATTGATATATTGAGTTAGCCACGCCTTTTTTGCTCCTGATAGTGTAGGTACTCATTCTGGGAGTTTCATCCCGTTCATTGCACATTAATGTGTCCACATCAGGCATCTGCTTGCCATGTACAGGCTGGGCCACCGTTCCAGCTAACATGTTTATCCCTAAGGATCCTTAAGACATATGTGATGTCTTTACATAACAGTTTGTGCCCTTCGCACTTCCTAACTCTTAAACATTTCCTTGAGAGGAATTCACTAATCCTTTTAGTCTCGCTAACTTAACTAAGTTCCTTAACTCCAACCATTCCTTGTAATCTCTAGCTCCTATTTGATGTATACTGCTGACCGTAGACGGAGTCGACTACTTCCCGTGTTTCGGACTCTACTGGTATACATATGTGGGGTACCATACTGATACATTGCTACTTACCCAACTAACCCATAAGTAGGTCTGTCAGGCCCACAAGCTCCTATCGGAGTGCGGTCGTCCCACAACACAGTTGGTACACTCGTAGTGTCCGTCACACGCCTAGGTGAAGTATTCTGTTGTCAACTCCCTTATATTGTCCCGTGACAATATTCATTCCTTGCTTCCCGAACTTAATCGAGGGAAAGTTTATCCACTGTTGTATCCTTGTCAACTGTCCTTGGTTTTACTGGTTTGGTTTAAAAGAAGGTTGGAAAGAAGTGTTGGTTTGAAAGAAAATCTGGTTTTGAAAAGAAAATGGTTTGAATAAATCTGAGTTTGAAGATAATTTCCATGGTTTCACAACATCTTCTTACCTTAGCCAAGTCTAGCTTCTTGCTGACTGGTGTACTTCCAATTACAAAGGTCAGGCTGTTAAGCCCTTCCATGGTTATAATGTTCACACTTAACTTCGTGGTACTTTACTAAGTACTCTGTAGTGGTTATAACTTTCCCGAACAGCCCTGTTATAGCAGCACTTGCTATGGCAAGTGCTCCATGCTAACTGGCTATCGGTTTAACACATACCAGTTGTGGTATTGTTTTTACCCATATTGTCATCAGTGGCCTTGTTGGCCCTCACTGATCTTAATGCCTTGACAATAACTCTTCTAGGTGACTTCTCACTGTCTTCACATGATAATCATTAACTAGGGTGTTTCCCATTCTGGGTGACCCCTTTGTCTTAGTATTGTATTCACTTTGTAGCCCGTTCCACGTATTTGGGCACTACGTTGTAGTTCTCTTGTCGGTTGGTATACCGTTGGTGTATTATTTATCAACTGTGGTCCCGTAGACACTCGTCTCGGGTTTTATTAATCCACTTCTTGCCTGTTGCACGGTTAGTGCGTTGCAAGCTGGTTACTCTCGACTGCTCTGCATGTCGACCCAGGTTGCCGGAAATTCTATTCTCTTTACATCAAATCCTTCATTCTTCGCTATTAAATGCGGTTAACATTGATCAGATGGAGACCGTCTCCGGGATTCCCAGTTTTCGGGATCTACCGCATGACAGGTTCTCCGTACCCTTAGAGGTATTTAATAATAGCCAGATCGGGTATTCCCGAGTAAGAGTGGACTTCCATCTCTCTGGCGTTGTTGCCCAAGTTATAAAACAGGGATTGTGGAGGGTGGGATGGATATTGTAGGTTTCCAGTACACACTGGTAATTCCTATCTAGCGTATCTCTCACGCTATCACTCAACCCTTAACCCAAAGTACTTAAATCCAAACTCGGTACTTCCTAAGCTCGTAGTTCAGTCATCAGAGCGATACTTCGCTCTGATACCACTTTTTGTAACACCCCATCCAACATTAACACACTTACAATAAACTGCAGCGGAAAAACAACCTCATCGCATTACTTAACTCGTTGGTGTTACACGCCGTTAGCCACCCACGTGGCTAACAAGGCTAATACATACACATTGTACCGGTCTGATGGGCTAAATTCCCGAGCGACTACACATTACTATCCCTTTCCATTAACACAACAACAACATACACCTTCCAACTATACCGAGTATTTATAACTAATGCCGATAACAATTTCGGTCTTACTACACCTACTGTATATTACAACATAAACGATTACCCTTGTACAATGACTACCCCGTCCTACTCTCGAACGGCTTCCAGCACCTTGTACCTGAAATAGGAAAAGAAGAGAAAGGGTGGCCCCAAGGGGCTCAGCACCTTTGCTGGTATGGTAATCCCGCAACCCACATGCTACCGGGCCACGCACAACTAATTGTCGTCTTAGCATGCGGTTGATTATTTTTAAATCATGCATGCAACTGTAAACACGCACATAATCATTTCGCCTCAACGGGCTCAACAAACGGATAATATATCCTTACTGTATAAATCACTCATGGTATTCATTATCCCTAGAGTGTTCCTCCTCTAAACGGAGCTACTCTTAATAGGCAACATTTACCCTTAAATCGGGTTATCCTAAACGCCTCTTTTCACAAACTGGGATTCATACCATGATCCACACACTCCTATCTTACAATAAACATTCCTCACATAACCCAAACATAACAACACCCTTCACGTTTCCACGTGCACATGATAACTCACAACAGGGTTTACTTACAACAACGTCACATAACATAACGGAACGGTCCTCTTAGGAACCGACCCAAACATAGTTAAATCACTGGTGAGCCTAGAGAATGGTGTCACCCTCATGGTAAGCTCGTTATACAATAACAACACACTCATTACGTCCTAATATTCGGACGAGTAACTTAAGTTAAGATGGTTCGGGTTTGGAGGCCCGAACACATCACACAAACACATGCTCCCCCTAAACCGATCATAAGTCAGAATAGCTAAGCTCTGGAGTGAGCTATGGGAGATCATAACCCGTGAGGGAAACAACCATCCAAAGGAAGGGTAAGGCTAAGAAGGATACCCTCTCCCAAACAACGCGCGACCGGGCAAACCGGATTCCTCACTACTGTTAGTACATACTTACTTTTAGACACTAGTTAGAACCCCACTATGGAGTCTATCATAACTACACTCATACAGTATTAGAACTGGGTTAAACATACAAGGGAGATCCCTACATTCACATACACATATCACACAATTAACACACGCACAGCCGTGGTTAGTACGTCCCATGGTTCGGGTCGTTTACTCCGAATACCGAACTCTCATGTGATCCTAGACTCAGTTAACTAAGGTTAACACTTCCGAGGTTAAATGGTATCGGAGTTGTACACGCTACATAAATGAATTACTATAAACTCATTACATGTTTAATCTTACAATTTGACAACATACAGAAAAACACATTGGCATACAAGCCGGTGTAATCCGGTAGGACACAGGTTGCAAGAAAACCATACCTGTCACCGGAGTCCACTTTACCACGTCCACTTATGTTCCTCGAGCAAATTCTCGAACAACTGACAACATTACATGTACTTTCATTAACATTGGGGTAGCATGTTTGTTTAAAGTCTAATGCTTATAACTTTTCCCCGTTAACTTGGTTAAATAACTTTACATATTTAACATGTTTCACTCTTCCATTTTACTTCAACTTTTCACCCACCAAATTGTGACTATAACTCACCTAACATGACCTTAACAACTTTATAACATCATTACCTATCAATCCCCATCATTACATATCATCTCATAACCTTAAACAAACTCTTTTTTTTTACATACTTTGGGCCGTCCGACCCACCGTCCGACCCACAACTGGGTCGGACCGTTCCAGAAGCTTTTCCCGTCTTTTAAATACACCTGTCCGACCCATGTCCGACCCAACCATCTGGGTCGGACCATTCCAGAGACTTAACACACATATGTCCGACCCATGTCCGACCCAACCATCTGGGTCGGACCATTCCAGAAACTCCAACCGGTGACTACAACAGAGCTGTCCGACCCACCCTGGGTCGGACCACTGGGTCGGACAACACCAAAGTTGTCCAAAACTTGTCAAATTTTCTCCAAACTTTTCCTCAAGCCTCCTAATGTGTTCTAACATCATTTGGCAAACAACCTTTAGCCATATGCTTAGCTCTTAAATCACTCACCAAAAACCATTTTATCCTTCACAAATTTCTTACAAAATTCCTAGCACTTGGGATGTTTTCTCCTTAAGATTTCTAAGTGGTAGTTCACCAATAATGACCACTACACCTAGGTGTTTCCTCTACACCTTAACATCTTCTCTCAACTTCTTTTCTTACTAACTAAATCTCCTTTTTCACATCTTACCTAAACATCACTTCTTCCTTGTACACCAACATTTCTAAACCTTTAACAACCTTCTCCAAGACTTAAATACATTCTCAAAACACACATTGAATCCCTAGAATTTCCAAGACAATACCAAAGTCCTTGTAGCACATTAGAACACCTCTAAAACATGTTTTCTCTCTTAGTAAAACATTTGTTCACCTTTAACACTTCCTAGTTCACCCAAGTTCCTTTAAGCACTTACAACTCCTTATACATTATACAAATTTTGCCATGGGTTCTCTTGTATATACTCACATCCAAACACTTAGGTTTTTACCTTATTTCATTGAAGAACACCTAAAATCCATCAAACACATTTTATACACAAACTTCACACATTTAGCACTACATCACAATATAGTGCATAAGCTTAAATTGCTTGGCACTTAGGCCCTTAAATAACATGGCCCTTAGGCCCTTAAATTGCATAAACCTTAAACACTGAATTTCCCACATAAGTAATGCCTTTGACCTGCAAATACACCCAACAATACATATGCCCTTAATAAACTCCTTGAGAGCATTTCTCTAGGTCCTTCACCATTGGCTCCTTAGGTATTTTATTAAGCAAATCAAGCTCATTTTCCTAAGGCATTTAAACTACATTGAGATAGCTTGTTTACCTCTTTTTCCTCACAACTTCTTTCTTGTTTCCTTGTAAAACCGGTGGGGTGTTTGGTTGTTTGTCAACTTCTAAACAATGTACAAATAATAGAATGAGTATTCAAGCATTATGCTTCATCTCATTGTAAACCCTAGTTACACATATGTTTTAACACATTAAGGTAATTGTTTTACCTTGGAATTGGATGAGAACTTGAATAAGTATCAAGAGAGGACTCCTCCTAGCCCTTGGAAGATTCAAATGAAGCTAAAACAAGCAAGGTAAAGACACCATGGTGAGGTGAATTTTCGGCCATATACTAAAAGGAGAGGAAACTTGATTTTTCTTTGAGATTCCTTACCTAGAGCAAAGGAGAGAATAATATGTAGAAACACAAGCTCAAGCTCCATCAATGGTGATTCTCCATGGCACCAAATTGAGCTCTTGAAGATTTGAAAAGATAGAAGTGTAGAGCTTGACCTAACTAAGACAAATATGGTCTTAGAATTTGATTTGGAGCATGGAGTTGGATTTGGCAAGGAAATGAATATGGAGAAGAGAGGAGCTGTAGCAAATCGTAAATGGAGGAAAGGAGAAGATGAAAAACCGTGTGAAATGAAAGAAGAGAAGGAAATGAGAAGGTAAGTTTGCTTTTGGAGATATTTGTGTTTATAAAGCAAATAGTAACTATATTAGTCATCTTTATTTCTTTAACAAGTTAACAAGTGAGTGGTGAGTCACCACACTTAAGAAACCGTCCCCCTTTATTATAATGAGGGTGTTTTAGTCTTTATTTGTCAATTTAATTACTTATGATAACATATGTTACAAACTAGCTTATAAAAATCACTATTCTCAAAACAAGGCACATAGAAGTGAAATTTTGATTTCCCATTGACATAGACTTCCAAATGTGATACTATATAGTACACATGTTAATTAAAGAGTAATGATGGACATTTAGCCATTCAAAACTCATTTACAAGACAATTTTTCAAAAAAAACGTGCTTTAAGACTCCTTAAAGCACTTTTTGTGTTTTAACTTGTTTTCAAGCTTGGTTTTCTTTGGTAATTGATTTAATATGTTCATTAACATATTTATAAGGTATAGGTATGACCATTAGGTCTCATACAAATTTATCCCAAGCTTAGAGCACATTTTTGCTCTTATTGACTTTAAGGTATTTCCTTGTGTTTTATTTGGTTTAACTGACTACCAAGGTTTCCTAAGGACTTAATTAGCCCTATTAAATCATAATTGAATATAATTAAGTCTTGGTAGGCTCTTTGGGTGCTAACCAAGTTCACTCATAGCTTAGAGCATGTTTTTGCTCAAACTGTATCTTAGTGCTTTATTGCATTTACTGTGGTTTAAATTGTTCACTGATGTTTCTAAGGCACTTTTTAGCCTTTACATACCATAGTTTAAATTTTAACAACATATCAAGGTTTGGGGTATTTCATACATACATGCTTATACAATTCAATTCAGTACATTCAATTCACAAGCATACATACATTCAATACATACAAGGAAGACATTACAAGTCACCCATTCATACTTACCGTTTGCTCACCGCATTACGGAGATAAAATTCTCCATTTCATACAGAAGTCATGTTAGCTTCATTACACACCCGGGTTAATCGGATGTTCAATACGATTTTACTCAAGGTCGATGACTTACAATAGTCGAGACCGATACACATACAATACTTACTTCTTACTTACTTTACTCAAGTCAAGTCGGTATGACCTCCGGGCAGGGATTACTACATCCCACCACCGGGCTTTAGGGTGGCCCACTAATCTAGGATGCTACCCATTCAAGGGATTTGATCCATGGAAAAGATTACAGCCAGGATTCGGATCCAACCTCTTGTGTTTCCTCATCCTCACGCGTGGCCGAAACTATATCGGACTTCTACTCATTCCATTTACTCATCACTCATGTTAGGAGTTAGATTGTTAGGAATCAGTAGAAGTCAGTACTTCCTTTCCATACATCAATACAATACACAAGTACACATTACTTACACATGCTCACCATTCCCATTCAACATTTCATGAATTATACAAACTAAATGTTCAAGAAGATACACAAGAACAAGATATTTCAAACACAGTTAAGTGCAATATAAGTCCGATTCGTGCATTTATCTTATTGGTGATCACATAAGCACACAAATCGGGGTAACCAAGTTAGGATACAGGGCATGAAGAAATCATACCGTTCACCGTCGTATTCGTACTACCGGTTCCTTTGGAGCTCAACTAATTGATTCCTATACATACATGAAGGTGTATGATCAATGATCTAGTATTCACCCAACTTATTCCTTCATTAATACTCTTAATGTATACTTATTTTTCCTTTATATCCATACTTGTTTATAACACCATTCCTTTCCTTATTACTTCTTAAACTTGCTTCCTTACTCTTTTACTTACTTTCTTACCATTACTACTTCATTAATGGTGTATTGCTACATACGTATACATATATGTGTATAGGCATATATATATATACATATGACTACCATAGTCATATAATAAAACATTTTTTTTGTTTTGAATCGACCGACCTTACCCAGGGTCGGACCCAAGGTCGGTCGAAGTCAGTAAGTTTCGATCAGGCAAAATTCTAGGCTCGACCGACCTTGCAAGTCCGATCCCAAGGTCGGTCCATTCCAGTGGGTTACTTATGTGAAAATTTCAGGCCCGACCGACCTTGCAAGTCCGGTCCCAAGGTCGGTCCATTCCAGTGTGTTCTGGGTTAGAGTTTCTGGACTCGACCGACCTTGCCCAAGTTCGGTCCCAAGGTCGGTCCATTCCAGTGGACTTCTGGCCTTCACAATTTATGACTCGACCGACCTTGCAAGTTCCGGTCCCCAAGGTCGGTCAAAGTCAGAAGACTTCCCGTCTTTGTATTTTAAGGCTCGACCGACCTTGCGGGTTCGGTCCCAAGGTCGGTCCGGCCCAGTACTTCAGTTTTAAAATCTGTTTCTTAGTGTTTTACTTTCTCATTGCTTCCCCAATCTTTACCAAAACTTCCCTACATGTTTTCCACACATTTAGATGCTCTAAATCACACTAATTCATCCACCAAACCTACAACTCAATTTCTACTCAACTTACACAATTTTTCTTCACTTCTTCCCAACACTTATACTATTTCCATTTCACTAATGCTACAGATTTTTGTTTTCCCTTTCATGCTACAGATTTTCACTCCCACTTCTATCCTCCATTACTTCCTCAACTAATGCTACTCTTAGCACTCAAAATACATTACCTAACATCCTATCCCTTCACATTACTTAAATCTTCTTCCAATCTGTTTCAAGACACTAGTTTACTCATTTTAACTCTCCAAATACGCCTAGTATTTGTCTAGGTCATTACCTCTCCTTACACACACTAAGTCCTCAATTTCTAGACCAATTTGGACATAGCCTCCCCTATATTTTTAGCTTTGCCCACACATTGTTTCAGCTCACAAATGCTCATTCTCACAACCTGTTTATCCAATACATTATACACACCTTTCAACTCCACTACAACACCATAAAATTCCTGCACATATACACATACTACCCATGGTTTTCCCAAGCTTTTAACATCATTTAAAAAAAACTTCAAACTATTACAATATCATTCCTCATGATACTACAACATACTTACTACTTATTACTCAATACATTACTCATTTTACTACTCAAAAACTGTTACAATACTATATACAAAACTAGCTCAAGGTAAGAGCATTTACCTTGTTCTTTCTAGTTTTCTTTCTTCCTTTCCCTTCTCTTCCTTTCTTCTCCTATGTTCTCGGTTTTGAATGGAGTTCACACTCCAATTCTACAACCCATACCAATACACAATACCATTTCAATACTCCCCTTTATTAACCTAGAGCTTAAAGCATAGTTTTAGGGTTTAAGAAAAGCTATTACCTTCCAACCAATGAGTGTGGTCCTTGGTTAGCAAGAGAACAAGATTCCTAGCCCAAAGAAGAAGCCAAAATCGGCTGGAGCAAAGAGGAACAAGGCATTCAAAAACTGGAAATTCTCATAGTGCAAACAAGGGCTAGAAATGATGGATTTTCGAATTTCTTTTTACCACAAAACATTAAGGAGGTGAAGGTGCTTCTAATGGTGGTACTCAAGCTCCAAATGCAGCACACCTATGGAGATGAAGTTGGTTGTTTTCGATTTTTGAAAGGAGGAAAGTGTTCTCTTTAGTGAGGGGATTTCAATGGTACAATTTTTATTGCATTTGGAGATGATTTGAGTGTTCAAAGAGAGGAGAGAAGGAGAGGTTTGTGTGTGGGTTCTCAAAACTCCATAGCCATCGCAGGAGGAGGAGAAAAATCAGAAGAAGAGGAAGGTGGGTACGGTGAGAGAGTGAGGGATGGAAGAGAGAGAGAGAGCCCCTTCTTCTTTTTCTACTTTTCTACTTATTTCTTTTGTCTTTTAGCTAATAAGAAAACATTAAGAGAGTGAGGGATGGGGGAGCTGGCCGGCCCACTCACACACACACACTCACATTTTTATTTTTATTTACAAAGTGGACACACCAACTTTGTTTATTTGCATTCTCACCCCACAACTTCTCGAATTTGACAGTTTTACTAACCGGAAATCGTTTTCCGGAATTTTCTCGTTTAATTAATTTTATTGGTTCTAAAGCTTCACTAATATTTATTAGTGGCTATTTAGTTGACCAAAATTGTTACGAGTCTATTTGACCCGCTTAAAGTCGCGTTTTCCCGGTTTCCTCGAAAAACGTGCTTTAAGGTTTGTTTACGCTTTTAACCCATTTTAAGGGTCTGTTTTCTTCGGAATTTGTTCCCTCATGTTTATTTAAGTGTAATTAAGCCTTTAAAAATATAATTAGCCTAATTAATCACTATTTTTAATTACGGGGTATTTCACAATGGGAGAAGAAAGAATGTGTTTTTGGTGATTTCAGGATGATTTCGGTGTTGATTTGAGGCTTGGGAGTGCAAAAGCGTGGGAAGAAGGTTGACGGCTGCCTTTCCTGACTTTGGGGATGTTCTTCTCTGTCCCAGGTCATTTTTGGAAGGTCCTTTTATAGAAGAAGCAAGACCATGTTGATAGAACAAGATCTTTATCTAAAACACTGATTTTGTGCTCTAAGGGAATCTGATTTTTTAGAATATGCTGCAGGCCGAGAAAAATTATGACAATTTAACTGAAGGTAAAGAATGATGTTTAGGAATTTTGAGAGTTGGAATCAGGTTTTTTCGATTAATAACCGATTAGATAAAAATTTCACTATCTGGAATCTCCCATAATTCATAACTTATTATTGGAAAGTCGAAATAACAAAATTCCAACGGTATTAGTCTCTAAATATCATCCTCTATGTTGTGTTAAAATTTCATGACATTTTGTTTTGATTTCGGTATTTTCCAAAGGAGAGAGGAAATTGCAAAAATGAATGAATTTCTCTTTTAAATTTAGGGCTAAGGTTCCAAATAAGATAATTTCAGGTTTATGACTGTATGTAGTCATGCTAACCATGTGACAATTTTATATTAATTTTTAAAACCATTTTATTTCTATTTTGAGGCTATTTCATGTGTTAATTATTAAAGAAACTAGCTTATAATATAAATTAAAAGCTAAATTTCCAGAATAAATATTACCAGAAAGTCATGAAATACCTTTCATAATGACTATGATATTTGCAAGTGTTTGGAGATAATGAACAAGTCATATGAAAATAGAAAATCCCGATAATGTCCTTGGAAAATCCCGCCTTGGTGCTTTTTGACCTCTTTTGCCCTTTGTAACACGTATGCCTTAGAGACTACTCCGGGGGGGTTAAATTTTGGGTATAACAAGCATTATTTCGCGAGAGAGAAATATTACACTCTAATGCACAACCTCCAATGCTTGTATACAATCGAATAACATTATCCTTTTATTTTTTTCCTCTAGTGCACTCATCTTGCAAAAGAACCTATACGGATCTTATAATCCTGAACCTCAAGTGCATTCATTTTTCATGAGGAAGTATTACAATCTTACCTCAAACGTTAGCATCTTACACGAGGTAGCACGAAATACCCCGAACTTAAATATAGTGATTAAGATTATTCTAATCCTTAATTAAGAGCCTAATAATGATTAAGAAATATTGGTAAGCGAAAATAAATCCAAAAGAAATAAATGAACGCTTAAAAAGCGAAAAACGTTAAATAAGCGTTAAGTAACCATAGGAGGTATGAGACCTCGGTTAGAGTATTATATGGATTTTAAAGCCTTTATAAGGCCTAAATAATATGTGGGAACAACTCCCGAAGAAAACGGATCCGAATAATGCATTAAAACGCTAATAGAGCTTTAGCGCACGTTTTTCGAGAAAACCCAGAAATGTGACTTTAAGTGGTCAAACGGACCCGTAAAAATTATGAATCATTAAATAATAATTATTAAGCATTTATGGAAGCTTAATAACCAATAAAAATAAAGAAACGAGAAAATTTCGGAAAATGGGCCCGGTTAGTGAATAGTACCAAAACCGGGTAAACTAACGGGCATTTTCTGTAAAAGACGAAAAACGCTCCAACTAGTAATATAGTAGGGGGCTGATTATTATTAGTCAAATAACCCCTCACACACACATGTAACTAGCTAAATAAACAATGGGTCAAAAAGCAAAAAGTAACTAAAGTACAAAACACTCACCTTTTCTCTCACCTCTCATTTCACTCACCTCCCTCCTTCCCTCCTTCCTTCTCCATCAATTTCTCCCTCCTCTCTCTATGGTTGGGTGATTTTGGAGAGCTTCCCACAACAACAATGGCAACTCTATCTTCTTCTCCATGCTCCACCTTCATTTGAGCTCCAAAGGTAAAAATAATTACATATTCGTAATCCCCTCATAATCCTCTACATTTCCCTCTTTTGAAAATCCAAAAATGAGAAAGTTCATTTTCATGGGTATACCCCATTCAAAGAGAAAATAGCACCAATGGGTAGCTTGGAGTCTCCTCACTCCATTAAGGTAAAAAACTCATGAAAGAACTCATATTTCTCCATCCTTGCTCATAACCGATTTTTATCTCCTTGTAACACTCCATTTTTCTCTCTCTCTCTTTTGAGCATAATATCGACCTTGCAATGGTGGTGGATTCACCTTCTTGAACCAAGGGCTAAAACCCCTCCTAAAACACTCCAAAGGTAAACCCTAGAATTTGTATTTGTAACACTTCAATGAATTTGTGTTAATTTAAGGGTTAGTAGTTTAATTACACTTGTTTTGTGTGCTTTGGGTGATGGGAATGGAGTTTGGAAACTCCATTCCCCATATGACCGATTTTTGGTGCAAAGAAGAGAGAAGAAGGAGAATGGGAAAAGAAATGAAGGAAAATAAGCTCAAGGTAAGAGCTCATTCCTAATGTTAAATTCTATTGCGTTAGAGTAATGGGAATAGGTAAACAAATAAAAGAACCTAAACTATTGTATTAGTATTGAAGTTTATGATGTTTTGAGTATTTGGGAACTAGTAAGTAAATTGTAGGCCATAGAGCCAAGTATATTGTGTTTGAGTATTGGTATTGATGTTTGATGGAGTATTGATGTATTGAGATGGATTTATATAGCTTTGTGTGCTGGTAGGACCCTTGTATAGGTGTGGCTAGATTAGGAATGAATTTGATGAAAAGTGTGTATGTGGGGAAGTAAGAAAAGTAGGTAAACTATGGCAAAATTTTGGTAGGAATATGTACATTTATGGATGACTTGGTGAATGGGCGAACCAAGGTGTGTATTGGGAGATAGTAGAGATGTTTAATGACCATGGAATGGTGGTAGTGGTATGTGAATAGGAGAGTATAAAATCTGTAGCAAGAAGTATTGGATTTCATTGGAGGAACTAGGAAGAATTAGAGTACAAGACTTAGTAAAGTGAATGTTGGACTTGGGTATAGATGTGTAATTGCTTGGAAATGTATTTGGGATGCTAGGGGTGACATTGGTAGAGGAAGTATTGAATGGTAGGAGTTGGGTTAGAAATCTGTAGCATAAGTAAAACAAAAACTGTTGCATTTGTTGGAAAAGAAGTGAGGAATTTGTGTGACTTGATTGATGGATTTAGTAAGGAGTTTGGTGGATGAACTAAGGCAATTTGGAGGGCCTAAGTAGTGTTTAAACATGTGGGATTACATGTAAGAAGATTGGAGAAACAATGGGCAAAGTATAGAACAGAAGATAGATTTTAAAACTGAAATACTAGGCCGGACCGACCTTGGGACCGGACTTGCAAGGTCGGTCGAGCCCAGATTTACAAAGGACGAAAACCTTCTGGAATGGACCGACCTTGCGACCGGACTTCCAAGGTCGGTCGACTCAAAATTTTTCCGTCATGAAACTTACTGGAATGGACCGACCTTGCGACCGGACTTGCAAGGTCAGTCGGGCCAAAATTCTCCGTCGTGTAACACTAGAATGGACTGACCTTGGGACCGGACTTGCAAGGTCGGTCGGCCCTGAAATTTTCCCAGCGTATTGTCCTACTGACTTCGATCGACCTTGGGACCGGACTTGTAAGGTCGGTCGAGTCATACAAAAAAAAATTAATTAAATAATAATAATATATATGTATACCCACATATACAATGTACGTATATGTAAGTAAACCAGTGTTAAGTAAGGAAACAAACTTAAAGAAAGTAAAAAATGTGTAAGTATAAGAACTCAAAGACTTAGTGAGTATGAGTTAGGAAACGTAAGGGTAATCGAGTTAAGTTAATGATAGTTAGATTAATCACTCGATTGTATGTATATCATAGGATTCGAATTGTGAACACCGGAGGAACGTCGGATACAAGTAAAATGGTGAACGGTATGATTTCTTCATGCCCTGTATCCTAATCTGGTTACCCCGATTTGTGTGCTTATTTGATCACCTAATAAGATAAATGCATGAATCGGACTATATTGCACTTACTCGTGCTTGTTTACATTGTTCTTGATATTTGTCTTGAACAATAGTTTGTATAATTAATGAAATATATTAATGATGATGAAGTGTATTGTATTTCGTAGTGTACTTGTATATTGTGATGTATTTTGTATGGATGCGTATATGAACAATGTATTGTGTATGTGGCTTGAATGAATAACTTCTGCTAATTCCTAACTACCTAACTCCTAACATAAGTAAGGAATAAATTGGAATGAGTAGAAGTCTGATATAGCTTCGGCCACGCGTGAGGATGAGGAGACACAAGAGGTTGGATCCGATTCCTGACTCTTAAACTGGTCCGCGGCCCAAATCCCTTAAATGGGTAGCATCCCGGATTGGTGAGTCAAGTAATCCCGGTGGTGGGACGGAGTAGTCCCCGAGCTGGAGGTCCCGACGACTTAACATGAGTAAGAGTAAGTAAGTAAGTAAGTATGTATGAGTATATATGAGTATGAGTATGTATGTGTAAGTACAGTGGAACGAGTAAAAGAGTAATCTCCACCCGATTAACCCGGGTGGACCAACATGAGCTAACAAGGATGGTGTATTATGTATGTATTGTGTATGTATTGTATTATGTATTGTGTAACGCGGATCCCGGAAAGGTAAGAATGTATTTGATGGCTTGTATGGGTTACCATGTATGCATTGAAGAGCATATATTGATGTGTATGTATGTATTCCTTGCGTAATGTATTGTAATGTTATGTGTAAGAGCATGTATGTTTGAATGAAATCAATCGCATGTATTCGACCAAGTGGTCGGTGTACCCTCACTAGTACGCGGGGTATGCGGTTATCATGCTCAGCGAAAGCTGACCCCCTCGGGGGAACGTTTTTAGTGTGCAGGTACCCGAAGAGGATATGGTCAAGTTAAGAGACCGGTGGCTACACTTGGATAGCTAGAAGTAGAATGTAGAGGTGTACTAGATGGGACACCCTTGTACTTAGGAAGTAAGTAGTTGTGAGGAGTGGGTAGATGTAGACTCTTAATGAGTACATATGAACTTGGAAGAAGCATTGTATTTGTATTGGGAACCTAGTAAACTCGGTTATGTATTTCGTATTGTATGGTTTATGAAGGAGTAAAGTGTTGAATGTAACATTGTAGTATTCGATTGATGAAGGCGAGTAGTGTTGTGGATGGGTAGTATCGGGATTCGGTCCATCAGACCGATGCTGTATGTAGAAGTATTAGCCTTGTTAGTCAGAGGCGGTGGACTAACAGCATTATATCACCCACTGTATTGTAAGTATGTCCGCTGCGTGAATCTGGGAGTACGAGGAGATTGGATGGTAATGATTGTATTAATGGTAGGGGTGTTACAAAAGTGGTATCAGAGCGAAGTATCGCTCTGATGACTGGAAATACCGAGTCTAGGAAATACCGAGTTAGGAATTAGAAGCTTAGGGTAAGGGCTGAGTGTTAGCATTAGAGAGATGCTAGCTAGGAACTACCGGTGAGTGCCGGATACCTACAACAACCAGACCCGCCTCCACAAACCCCTTGTATAATTTAGGAAAAGACGCCAGGGAGAAGGAAGGACCTATCATATTCGGAAAACCCGATTTGGCAGTTGTGAAGCAATCACACGGTAAACAAGAACCGACACGTAGTAGATTCCAAGAACTGGAAGTCCCGGAGATGGATCCTGGTTGAACCATAACACCCGCACTTAATAGCGGTAGGATGAGCCCAACCACGGGAGGCTGCAAATTACAACAGCATGGCGACGTGCTCAGCAGTCGCGAAACCTAGCTAGTCAACCAACAGCAGGAGAGAAGCACAAACCGTGCAACGGAATGAAAAAGGGGGCAGTAACGGAACCCGGGACAGAAGGCTACGGGATAGTAATACTTGAATAATACCACCAACGGTATGCTAGCTGACTAAGGACATAGTTGGAAGCGGTTAACTCCAAAAACTACGACGCCATTAAGGTTGCAATACTTGGACATATAGCTCAGACAACTACAAGAACATCCACGGGATATAATCCGATAGGACTACAAGAGTAGTGCCTAAGCAAGCTAAGGCTCAATGACCACAATAAATGTGTGGAAACGAGCAACAAGGAAAAACACAAGACCAATAAATGGGAATCTCAGGGATTGGAGAAATATCCCGATCAATGACAGTCATGTCAACATCAATGAGAAACTACTTAAAAGGACAGAGTATCCCAGACATAGATCAATATGATCAAGGGAAGAGTAACAAGAATATTAAATACAAGTGGAAACCATACCATGACCGGTATAGGTTTAACAAAAACCAACAGTACCACGCACTTGCCACGACAAGTGCGGTAAGGACAGGAATAGGTAGAGGAACACTAATACACCATAAGCGCATAGTAATGTACTGAGACCGCAAAGAAGCGACTATCGGATCACGTACCCTAAAAACAGGAAGAAAGGAACCTTGGAAAGGCATAACTCTGACCATTGTATTAAGGACATACCAGTCAGCAAGAAGCTAGACTTGGTCAAGACCTCAACATGGCTATGCCATGTAGAACATCTTTTAACACCGAACCATTATTTTCAAACCAAGCTTTTTTCAAAACCACAAACCATTCTTTAAAACCTTGGATTTTTAAAAACCGAACCAACATAATGACGGTGAGTATCATAGAATGATACAAGAGGAGTTGGCAACAGAATACTTCACCTAGGCGTGTGACGAACACTACGAGTGTACCCAATTACGGGATGTGGGACAACCGCACTCCGAAGGGGCTTGCGGCCTGACATATAGTTGGGTAAGTGGTAACGTATCAACATGGTACCCACGTATGTATACATGTAGTGTGCGAAACAGGGAAGTAGTCAACCCCGTTCTATGGACCATCAATAAGTTCAAACCAGAACAGCTGGACACCTCAGACGATCAAGTGCAAAGGAACTCAGAGAAGTCATCTGAAAGTAAGGAATAAGAACTAGAAAGTGCAAAGAGCACAGACTAGACAGTATAGACATTGGACATGTCTCAATGACATCAAGCAGATACATGATAGCTGGAAGGTATACCCAACCTGAACACAGTAAGGCAGATGCCTAAGGTGAACACCACGATGCTCAACAAACGGGACAGAGTCTCCCAAGGGCAATCACAAGATTACCATGAAGTATAATCCATCTTGAGGAGAATTTTAAACCTGGTCTAAACACTAGGAGAGGGTATAAACAGTCTACCCAAGGATGGGAGACGTCATAACCCAAAGGGAATAACTCAAATACAATGCCACCAGGCGGTATGGTAGCCACAACCTATGTTAAACGTTAGCCGGATGTAACGGCATAACCAACAGCACTCAGGAGCAATCCCTGAAGGGTGTCTGAGATAACAACATTTGAACAAGCATCATGATAAAAGCACATGAGCTAGAACGAATATTCGGTTAGGATACCAAAGGGATTTAACTTACAGGAAATACCCTAAATTACCAGAAGGCCCGAATTTACACCAGATTGCCCTAAAGGGTCTCCTACGAACGGAAGCGTGATGTCACAACTTACCATGGAGCCCAACGATATCTCCAACCTATGATGGTATACAAAGAGTGGAACATGTATAAGCAGCTTGCAAAGAGCATAGCTTGCAGCAATAAGGCTCTAAGCCATAAACCAAATACGTTATATAAACTTAACGGTTGCAAAACCTGCACGATTTGCTAACAAGACTTGCAAGAGGTATTGTCTCATACGACAAGAAATCAAAAACTGGACCATCAATTCAAACCCAACTTTATGAGTGGCTTGGAGTAATGACCAACTCAGTGTCACTGTCACTAGAGCATCAATCTAGAATACAGTTGACAAGCCGTTAATTACCTTCATGCCTTCTGTAGCAATGGTACACAGAGGCATAAGAATCGCGATGATGCCAACATTGGCCTAGTCCCCACTTGGACACTACGAGAAACCCAAGGGAAGGTACCCCCCGTTGGCCAAAGACCACCAATGTGGTGACGATGTGACCCTTAGAAAGGCTTCCATCTATTATAATAGTAAAGCCTACGCTTATAAATATTGCCAAGGGGCGATGGAATAAGGAAATGAGATTTCCAAACCATTACGACTTAAGGAGTAAGCATACTCCATATGCACTCAAGCATGTGGTGAACCATTGTATAAACACCAACATGGTAATCCTTGTCATGAGACCTATGAGTGGAAACAAACCCTCAACAAGAACCTTCACTTACCAGTGATGAAATACCCTTCAATTGAGAACGGGACCGAAAAACCCTTGAAGTTTCTTGGGATGTTCCGGTGATGTACATACAAAAGTAAAGCCGCACACCTAGAGCCTATAATCAATGCTCAGCACTGGAAGACAATAATTGTCAAAACAATCAATGTGAATACACACAGAACACCACAAATGACTAACGCTCGAGAGAGATTATAACCCGATGAATTACCTCATCCTTGGTCAACCAAGATACTTGGTAAATTATATCATAAACGATGATAGAATGTGAGGTAAGCTAACCTACGCATAAAACGTAAACTAAAATAAAATACCTCCACATGGGGAAGATAATAACATTGCGGTACGCTACGACAACCGTCATACATATGAACTAGGAACCTCCTAGTGTATTTACACCATAAGGAAATGGTACAATGAGTAAGAATACGGTGCGCAACAAGCGGCCGCTATGAGGAAGTAGTAGACAATGACATGGAGAATAAGTATGGAGACAGTCAGAAATATTCTCTCCTATCACATAAGTGACTTACTGTCAAGCGTTTACACCTCTGCACTCTGTATGACTGAGTGTTTTGGTATTGCACTTGTACAGCTAATGACCTAGTGAAATAGCAAGGGATATAGGAAATAAAATGGTAGTAACCCTTCTTTTCACCAACGAACATGGCACAAGCCAGTTAAGCAAGCTCAGCAACAAACCGTGCGGCCTAAGGCCAAAGAAGCACGAAGGGTGTGAAACACACTAACACTCACAAGATGTGAATTCCAGTGGAATAAAGAGTGAAAAGAGACTTAAGAAAGTCACAAGGACCGACGCATAGAAAATGCAAGGTCATACAAGTAAAGGACACTTGTACTGAACCAGAAGAACTGGTATAATTCAGAAGCTATTGACAACAGAGGAAGCACTACAACTGAATAGTGACTTAACCTCGCCCCACAACAAGTCGGAGGAACTTAATGAATAATCGTGGAAGCACAAATAGCATGTGCAGTAGATTACCAGAGAGCTGGTATAAATCTTAAACTCATTGAGTTCAAACACGGTAAAAGAATACCACATTTGTTTAGTAAACCTTATTCCCATAATAGACGGATAAAAAGGCGTTGTATAGCACATTAAGGATAACAAGAAGGGTAAATAACCAAGTTATCAGGGTCGCGCAGCAGAAGCTAGTGGGCCCTAGCTAGGAGATAATATACCTAGTAAGTATAGTAGAATGACTATTAATGCCATGAAGCCTAATAGGCTGGAAACGAATTAATTAGGAGTTAAATAAACTCATATAGAAATCCTTGGTGCAAAGACTAGACCATTGTTATGATTAGGACCCTTTGACAAGGGTATATTATGTAACAAACCGTAAAGAAGCTAAAACGCTTCAGATTACCCAAATGAGTAACCAATGTTTAATAATAATAAGGGAAAATTCACGAGATACCCTGTTTTCTTTCGTAATTCACAATATATCACTGAGATTTTAGTAATTCAACTTTAAACATGCTTAAATGTTGTCCAAAATTGATGAAACTTACATGAACGATGCTAAAGTGTTATATTTTGGTCCAATATCAAATTTGAAGTTTTTAAAACTCACATGTAACTTGTGGGACCCAATGAATATGTGACAGTTCATTGGGTCCCACAGGTCACATGTGAGCTTAAAAAACTTCAAATTTGATATTGGACCAAAATATAACACTTTTGCATCGTCCATGTAAAGTTTCATCAATTTTGGACAAAATTTAAGCATGTTTAAAGTTAAATTACTAAAATCACAGGGGTATTGTGAATTATGAAAGAAAATAGGGGTATCTCGTGAATTTACCCTAATAATAACATATGGTAGATTACGTGGGCGTAATCCCTTTAAGGGGGATAGAGCGAAAACCGCTTAATGTAAGTTTCATGAATAAAACACATAAACTATAATGTGCTTAGCACAAATGAGAATCAAATTGATGATTGGTACTCATGTTAAATAAACATAAGTATTCATTTAAATTGTAATTGTGGTAATTAGGCATGAGAGATGCAAATACCATAGGATGGATATACCTACCTTATAACACCATGTAAGAGTATTAGTAAAAGAAAAGTAACGAGTAGTGGACGGAGCTCCACAAGTATTGTAGCCTTTGAAGAAGTAGTACGAAATGAATAAGAGTATTTGAGGAATGAATTCTAAGAGTAGTGTATTTGTAAGTAAGTTATTGGAAGTAAATGGAGAACAACTAAATTCTATAAGTATGGTAATCCCTAGTTAGAATAATTGGAATGATGGAGAGTAATGGATGGAAGTAGTGAAGGTTGATGGAATGAGCATTTAGGTATTGAACCACGGAGTAAAGCATTTGGAAGTAGAGTGAGGATGATTGATGGACTGAATCCATCCTTTGGAGATGTATGAATTCGTATCACGACTAGAAAGGGTAAGAAGATAGAAGATGAAAACAATTAAATTATTTGTTTGTTTGAAACTGACGTGGGAAGTCGAACTTGATCCTTATCAGATCAAGGGAAACCGAACATAAATTGGGGTGGAAAGATAGTTCAACACTGATGCTGATCACATCAGGGTCGAATGATTCTCGAAGCTCCCCTTAAGTGGTCACAAGAATCACACATAGGATAGAAGTAAGGAATATAAATTGGAAATTGGAGTTGTGTGTTTTAGAAAATTTCTAATTAGTAGTTGTAAAGGAATTTCCTTAGACTAGAGATTGAGAACTTGTTGGAGGTTAATACCGGAGAAGATAGTAGTGTAGCATGTTGTATTATTTCAAGGGCAGCAGGACATAGAGGAGTCCGGTGTCGAGATGACCTGAGTGCCTACGGGATTGTAATGTGTATTGCATTGCTTTGGGGATAGCTTTGCACTGTATGTATGTATAAATTTTGTAATGAGGAACCGGATGGTTGGTAGTAATGCGGATTGGAGTAATTATAGTACATTGGTATGGTATGGTATGTAGAGACCCTGAGTAATGGATTTGGGAATTGTAAGGAGGAAGAAGGTATGGCTTTGGTATTAGACACGTAAGAATGAGTAAGCATTGTAAACCTATAACCTCGAACAACTTTGAGGACAAAGTTCTTAAGGGGGGTAGATTGAAATACCCCGAACTTAAATATAGTGATTAAGATTATTCTAATCCTTAATTAAGAGCCTAATAATGATTAAGAAATATTGGTAAGGGAAAATAAATCCAAAGAAATAAAGGAACGCTTAAAAAGCGAAAAACGCTAAATAAGCGTTAAGTAACCATATGAGGTATGAGACCTCGGTTAGCGTATTATATGAATTTTAAAGCCTTTATAAGGCCTAAATAATATGTGGGAACAACTCCCGAAGAAAACGGATCCGAATAATGCAATAAAACGCTAATAGAGCTTTAGCCCACGTTTTCCGAGAAAACCCAAAAACGTGACTTTAAGTGGTCAAACGGACCCGTAAAAATTAGGAAACATTAAATAATAATTATAAGCATTTATGGAAGCTTAATAACCAATAAAAATAAAGAAACGAGAAAATTCCAGAAAACGGGCCCGGTTAGTGAATAGTGCCAAAACCGGGTAAACTAACGAGCGTTTTCTGTAAAAGACGAAAACGCTCCAACTAGTAATATAGTAGGGGGCCGATTATTATTAGTCAAATAACCCCTCACACACACATGTAATTAGCTGAATAAACAATGGGTCAAAAGCAAAAGTAACTAAAGTACAAAACACTCACCTTTCTCTCACCTCTCATTTCACTCACCTCCCTCCTTCCCTCCTTCCTTCTCCATCGATTTCTCCCTCCTCTCTCTCTGGTTGGGCAATTTTGGAGAGCTTCCCACAACAACAATGGCAACTCTTCTTCTTCTCCACGCTCCACCTTCATTTGAGCTCCAAAGGTAAAATAATTACATATTCGTAATCCCCTCATCTTCCTCTACATTTCCCTCTTTTCAAAACAAAAATGAGGAAGTTCATTTTCGTGGGTATATCCCATTCAAAGAGAAAATAGCACCAATGGGTAGCTTGGAGTCTCCTCTCTCCATTAAGGTAAAATCTCCATGAAAGAACTCATATTTCTCCATCCTTGCTCACAACCGATTTTTATCTCCTTGTAACACTCCATTTTTTCTCTCTCTTTTGAACATAATATCGACCTTGCAATGGTGGTGGATTCACCTTCTTTAACCAAGGGCTAAAACCGCTTCTAAAACACTCCAAGGGTAAACCCTAGAATTTGTATTTTTAACACTTCAATGAATTAGTGTTAATTTAAGGGTTAGTAGTTTAATTACACTTGTTTTGTGTGCTTTGGGTGATGGGAATGGAGTTTGGAATCTCCATTCCCCATATGACCGATTTTTGGTGCAAAGAAGAGAGAAGAACGAGAATGGGAAAAGAAATGAAGGAAAATAAGCTCAAGGTAAGAGCTCATTCCTAATGTTAAATTCTATTGCGTTAGAGTAATGGGAATAGGTAAACAAATAAAAGAACCTAAACTATTGTATTAGTATTGAAGTTTATGAAGTTTGAGTATTTGGGAACTAGTAAGTAAATTGTAGGCCTTAGAGCCAAGTATATTGTGTTTGAGTATTGGTATTGATGTTTGATGGAGTATTGATGTATTGAGATGGATTTATATAGCTTTGTGTGCTGGTAGGACCCTTGTATGGGTGTGGCTAGATTAGGAATGAATTTGATGAAAAGTGTGTATGTGGAGAAGTAAGAAAAGTAGGTAAACTATGGCAAAATTTTGGTAGGAATATGTACATTTATGGATGACTTGGTGAATGGGAGAACCAAGGAGTGTATTGGGAGATAGTAGAGATGTTTAATGACCATGGAATGGTGGTAGTGGTATGTGAATAGGAGAGTATAAAATCTGTAGCAAGAAGTATTGGATTTCATTGGAGGAAATAGGAGGATTAGAGTACAAGACTTAGTAAAGTGAATGTTGGTGAAATACCCCTAACCTATAAAATATAATTAAATGACCTATTAATGATCTAAGATGATTATTAAACATCTAAATATTATTGGGGAACAATCTAAAAGATCTCAACAAGGCAAAACACGCCTTAAGATCGGTAAAGCCGAAAATGTGCCTTAAGACACCATAAAGATTGTGTGACCTCAAATAGGATCCAAAGTGGATTCCTAAGTATTATAATGAAGTAAGGAACACAACAAAACCGTTCTCAAGGAGAACTAAGCTCAGGAACACCCTGTGACACAAAAATGTGCACTAAAACACCTTAAAGCACGTTTTTGTGAGATTGCCTTTTAAATTGATTTTTTAATGGGCTTAAAAATTATAATTACCTTTAAATATGATATTTTATCATATTATATCATATTAGGAATTTAATTCCAGAAATTTACGAATTTTTACAAATTTAATATTAAAATATTAATAAAACCCTAAAGTGGGGCCCGTTCGAGTCAATATTGACCAAGTATGGTCAATGGTCAATTAATTGACCCAATTGACCAAGGATTTCGACAGGCAAGGAGGAGAGGAGTCAGCATAATCATTGTTAGACAAATAGCTACCTAATACCAAATTTGCAATAGTAAAAGTTACTTTATTACTTTTCCAATTCAATTAAGCCTTTCCAATCATTCTTCTTCACTCACCTTGCTTCCCAGCCGATCCAGCAGCCCCTCACCTCTCTTTGCTTCTCCATTTTCGTGGTTACACAGCCAAACTCAGATGAGAACAGCAATCACCATTGGTAAGCTTATTAAGCTCTTAAATGTTCATTTTCTTCACAATTTCTTCCTCTTTCCATGGAGCAAAGCATCAACCACTTCCATCAATGTTCTTAGGTTGTTATGGAGTTTAAATGGAGTGTGTATCTCGGCATTAACAAGGGAAGAAGGTGGAGAAAGCTAATCTTGTTCTTAAGGTATAAAAATGTGCTCTAAGCACATATCTTTTGATTCCCTTCAAATTCGGCTGTGAAACTTTGTTTCTAAGCTTATAATCTTCATCTTAACATACTTATCCAGTTGGTACATCAAGAGCTTCGAAGTATAACCAGATCCAAGCCAAAAACACCATTTTAGGCATTTTAAACAAGGTAAAGATTAGCTATCATCTAATCTGAGTTATACCAGTTTAAAGCTTGGTTTTAGTAGCTCTCTTAACACTCTTTGCCTACTGTAAATACAGGCCGAGATTAACCTTGTATACCTTGGTGTTCTAAGGTAAATTTTACCTTGAAAATTGACATTAAACACTTCTTATGGTTAGATCTTGCTTGGAGACTAATCATGCCTTAATTGCTGTTTGAAAACATGTAAACTAAGCTGTGGAAAATAGATCTCCATACAGCCGTGGCCAAAGGCATATACAAGGATAAATCAAGGTATAAACACCTTAAACTTATGATTTTTATAATTTTAAGCATATATATATATATATATGGCCGAGAGTGAAGTTACATATATAGGTCATATTGACCTAAAAATGGAAAAAAAATGGCTAAGATAAATTAAGCTAGTCATTTATGAGGTTTAATTAACATAATGGTCAAATTATGGCATTATGTGGAAAAATAATTAAACTAAGGTGAGGCCGAATATATATGCTATATTTTGAGACATTATTGTGTAATTTATTTTGCAAGTTCAAGGTTGTAATAAGGCCATATCATTAGGCCATTTTAATTTAAGTTTATAAGCTTATTTAGTTTTATGTTTATAATTAAAATTGGGGCCAATTCGTAATTACTAGGAATTTAGAAGGCCGTGGGCTTAATTTAGAGCAATTTAGGGTTTTTAAATGAATTTAATAAAAAATATAACATTTTATAAAGTTTTGGGATCAAAATTGTAAAAATAGAAAAGTATAGGTTATTATTAGTAATTACCGAAAAATTGGTTCCCATTTGGTATTAGGAGTCAAAGTTGACTATATAGGAGACTTGGACCAAGTTTAGAAAACTTAAGAAATTAAAATACTACCTTATAATAAGATACTTATTAAATTGTAAAAGATTTATAAGACTTGGGGTAGTAATGTAATTACCAAGACTTAAGGGTACTAAATGGAATTTAGTAAAGTCCTTAAGTTATTAGAAATTTTTAGAAGTTTATTTGGTTAAATTTGGAGTTCATATGAATTATATAAGTATAATATAAGGTATTTTATAACATTGTTACAAATGGGTAATAAATGTATAGAAACCGAGATTTAGAGGAAAAATAAGGTTAAGAATAATGTTTATTACCTTTTGGTATAGTTTGGTAAATTTTGGAGTTATATATAAGGTTTTATTAAGAAATGTGTATAATATATAGTTTTAATGGAATTAGAAAACTATGTATTAGAAATTGAGAGTGAATTGTGGTTTTATAGAAGTTTAGTGGTTATAAGTAAAAGCCGAAAATATTAAGGGCCACTTGGTATTTTATAAACAAAATATGACTATAGGTTATAATTGTTTAAATGACTTAAAATGTCATAAGATATGTTATGTAACAATAATGTAACATTATATTAATTAAGTGGTGGATTTTGTAAATATTTAAGAACATAGGTGCTGTTCGGAAATATTAACATTTTTAATGGAATTTGAAATATGGTTTTTAATGTTTAAGAGTTATAACATTTATAATATAAGAGATATTCATTAAAAAGAATGGATATAGATTATAAGACTTACCATATAATAAATAAGTTCCATAACACACATATATAAATAAATATATGTAATGGTGTTGAAAATGTGATTTGGTTCAATAATTATAAATTATCGTAATTAAAATGATAATAGATAAGGAGAAAAGAATTATAAACATTAGATATCGAAATTCTGATGTTAGAAGTATGCATGGAATAATAAGGATTTTAAATAGTTAAAAGTATAGTTACAAATGAATTATACCACATTGAATAAAAAAAAGAGAGAAAAGAAAAGAGACAAACCTTAGAAAAATAAATACTAAGGTGAGATGTATAGTGCATGACAAAGAACCATACATGCAATAAAGAAACAAACTATACGATCTACAAATATACATTAGTCTACATGCGATAACAAAGTCCAACAATAAGTCTATTAATATACAAGATAAGACTACGCATGTAATGTAACACTTTTCCAATCTCGAGTTAAGCCGAAAACCCGACAAACGTTGACAGTTAATGACGGGGGATTAACCGGGAGGTATTAGTGACGGTACGGAGTACCGTAGAGTTATGATTGTTATACGGGATGCTAATCAGTAGCGTTATGTATTGTCTAGACTGTTAGAGACGACACACGGAGCATAGGATCTTGCTGATTCATACTCCACCGTAATACAATCGGGTGAACGGTATGTTATTTATGTGGCTTGATTGTCTCTGAGGATTTCCTCAGTTCAGACATTGTGTGAAAATCTGTGTTAAGATTGAATGTCTGCTTGTGTGAATTAATATGCCTGAGTTGTATATTAATGCTGCTTATAATTATTACTGTTGCACGATAACAGTACTGTTCGTATATATGAACATATTATAAAACGGACTAGCGGCAATGATGCTATCTTATATGTGTAATATAAGGAACGTAAGAAAAACGTTGTATCATTAAGACAATAAGATACACATATTATATGAGACTTATATACGGAGCATTGGCCTCTTTAACGCCGCTCTCGTATCTAACACTGGATCCTGAGTCGACATACTCAGGATAGGACTAACGACCTTAGTCTGTTGTGTTAGGAAAAATAATAACGCGATGCGATGGTATAGATAAGTTATCAAGAGGATATGGCTCTTGCTGTGAAATGTGATCCATTAACGATACTAGGATACCGTGTGGTAACCGTAAGTATCAGGATAAATTTCCAACGAACTACAGATTGTTCGTAGGACGGAGACTCTACCGCTGGAGTGGCTATGCCGTGGGTGACCCGACAAAGAGATGGGTAACTTAGAGACACGTCGTTCTAATGAGACGTTGTCATTAGACATGACTGAACAATTACGAACGATTATATTAACTCGTACATTAGGCGAACATTATTTGGGCGTGCAGGCCAAAGACGAGAGTTCATACTCGTTTATAATTCTCGTTGTTTCGCCTTGTTGTTCATTGGTTATGCTGTGTGGTTATGTGTGGTATGTTGGTGGTGTTGATTGAATAAGTCGTTGTACTCATAAGTGTGTTGTGAATTGGAATAATTAAAAAACTGTACTTATATCTGTGTTATGAACTGGATGAGTCGAGTCACTGTGCTCGTGTGTGGATTTTGTGGACTATTTGTCGAACGAGTCGACGTACTCAACTATGAACTTTAAGGTGTTGTTGGAGTGGAATCTCTGTATTCATATAAGCGCGGTGACGCTCTCAGTGATTTATTACGATGCGATGTGTGAAGCGGGGGCTTGCTTGTTGTTTGAGTTACTGCAATATATATATTGCTTTACAGTTTTAACATTAAACTATTTGCATGAAAATGAAATGCATGCTCTCGACCAAATAACTGAATGGTCCGAGGGTGCACGCCAGTCAGGTAATAACATACTCAGCAGGGGCTGATTCCATACCACAAACTACCATTTTTGCAGGTATGCATCTTCCGGTGTCGGCAAAGAGAGTGACGCGCTGGGTAGTTTGGTTACAGTTATTTGAACATGCACTGTTGCACTTTGATACGAACCTAGAAACATGTAGGTTTTGGATACTTAGAAAGCTCACTGAGAATGTATTATATTTGGTTTGGGAAGTTTAGATCTATCTCTTGTTGTCACTGCGAGAATTGTTTCATATTTAAGAGTATATCAGGAAGCACGTTATTACTCGTATGGGCGAGTGAGAACGGTGACACCAGTAGTCCACTTTGTTGAAATTACCGCTGCGATTATATTGTTAAGTAAGATGATTAGGAGCCGATTAGAGTAGGGGTGTTACAAAAGTGGTATCAGAGCGGAGTACCGCTCTGATGACAAGAGATAGTAGGATTTATACAGTGAGCATAGGTTTTGGGGATACGGGAAAACGTTGTGAGGATACGTGACCTTGCGGGGTTGATGCAATGATTAAGACTTGCACACCATAGCCGTAGAGTGCAGAAGGTTATTTCTGAGTGGTTAGAGTGGTATAAGTGGTATAAAATTAAAAGAAAGAAATTAAAAATCAAATTATAAACGTCGGGCTGCAAACAATTCCCGGTCGTAGTAGTATAACGAGTGTCGTATCCACAGGGAGATTGTTCAATTTCCCTAGTCTTGGTAGTTACTTAAAAACTGTAAAAAGGGGTTTAGCCGGAGGCAAGCTTGATTTGTTGTTGATTAATACAGAAATAATAAAAACAGTTAAAAGGTGAATTAATTGATGTGAATGGAAAAAGGTATCCTAGGATAGCGGGGGAATTTCCTAAATTTCTTAAACATATTTATAACCTTGTCTCAATTATTTATTGCCTATTAGAGTTAATAGTTGTCAGTTACGAACTCTTAATAAAAGCCTTAATATTTTCCTGCTCAGTCCGGAGTGTAAATACTAAGATTAATTCCTTTGTGGTACCTAGACTATCTCAAAATCATATGTTGATAGTTACCAAATAAATGCAGTCGTTTGTCGCGCAAAACATTTAGCAATATTAGTTGAAAGGAATTAAAACAAGTTAAATGAGAGAAACAGGTGATAAATATTAATTTACATAATATTAGAAATCAAACCCCCATCCTAGGATACAAAAGAAAATTACTCAGACATTAACGGAGATAAGAAGTTTACACAGATAGATTTTGACATTAATTCAGAGGAAGAACTGGTCTGTTCTCGCTCTCACTGCTGCTCTTCTATTTCTTTTGTTACTGCGTGTGTGTGGAATGATGTGGTGATATAAGTGGAAGCGAATGGATGAGTGTGGTGAGCGAATTCTTCAGACTCCCGTCGTGTGTGGTGTGTTTATGCAGTTATGGTGGTGGGTTTATATAGAGGTTTGAATCCGTACGAATTTGATTGCAGATGAAGAAGAGCATTGATTGCTTCCTTCATTGATGCAGGGGACAGAGCGTGTGCAGAGTAGATGGATAAGTTGCAGAGTGGACGAGTTGCAGAAGTCGGCGAAGGCAAGTTGCAGCGCGCGAAAGAAAAACTGTTCGCGTCTCAGATCTGGAATTTACACGCGTCCGCGTGGTGTCCTCCTGCTTGTCCGCCTCGTTGTAGGCGGTTGCATTGTGCGAGGTGTGTCTCGTCCGCCTGTTTGTAGGCGGTTGCATTGTGCGAGGTGTGTCTCGTCCGCCTGCGGTACCGCCTCAAAACAAGGCGGTTGTAATTGTTTCTTGCGCGCGCGAGTTCTTACTCACGTCCGCCTCCAAAACCGCCTCCATACCATGCGGTTGCAATATGTGTTGACCTAATTTCCTTCCAACTTTGACTGTCTCTAGTTTCTTCGTTTGGACTCCGTTTTCTGAGCCGTTTGCGTCTACGCGTTCGTCTCTTTGTCTACTTCACTCCCGGCTTGGTTTTCCTCATGTTAAACCAATAATTTTGTGAGATAAACAATAAAACATAAACTAGAGGAAAACTAACCGAAGTGGAGAAATGAGCAAGAAAAGTGCTAATATTATACATGAAATACACCTAAATAACATGCTCATTTGGACACTTATCACACCCCCACACTTATCTTTTTGCTTGTCCTCAAGCAAAACTACGTACCCAAGTAGGGAATGCTCAATACTAACAAATATTATTATGAAGGGTAGGATAAAGAAGTCAATAGTACACGATCTTAAACTTTTTAGAGGAGTGTGATCCATCACCTACTGGTGGCATAGGTGTACTCAGGGCAAAAATAAAATTAGAGTTTCGGGGTATGATCCGGAGTACTTCAATGCTTCTTGATTTAAGGTGACTTTGAGAACTTTTACCATGGCCAACTTCTCTCAAGAATGGGCATTTGAGGAGAAAACAAAAGGAAAAAATAGATAATTTGTTTCACTTTTGCATAAGAGATGAGAAGATAATATGTAGGCATCAAGCCTTTGTATTAAGAACACTCAACTCTCTTGTTGGTTACCAATGGTGTCTCGCAAGTCCCTTATTTATTATATATTTTTTCTTTTTTTTGACAGAGAAGCACCCCTTAGCAATCCCTAAGAAAGAAGACAGAAGGAACCCCTGAGTAATAAAAACATCCATTTCAGATCATTTGGTCATACCGCATAAAAATGCTCCTCAAAGTAATCAAAATTTTAAAATTTTGTACATTTTTACCATTTATCCCACAATTCATAACAATTTATTCTTAAAGAGAACAACCCACATAAAAAGGGTCCACGATATTGAAACGCAAGATAAGTAGAGAGATTAAGCATTTTAGCATAAAATGTCACCGAAAAGGGCACACTCCCCCACACTTAAATTGAACAATGTCCTCATTGTTCACCAGAAAAAAAACAGGGAAGGCTTCAGAAGGCCTTTTGGTAAGTAGATAAAATAGAGAGAACACGAAGCTCACGAATATTCATTTAAGCACATAAACTCTCCTCTGCATATTTATTTAAATAAAAGCATAATTAAAGAAACTGGTACTCCCCTGAGATTATTTTTGCTATCGTGTATTGAACTTCCCCCACACTTGAGCTTCAGCCTCAAGTAGCATAGCTTGGTTGCGGTGTAGACATGAAATTGCACCTGCATAAGACACTAGAAGCAACCATACTATAAACGGGGTTAAAAGGTTTAGCAAAAATAAGATTTAAAGGGAAACTGAAAATTAAAACAGCATAAAGGCATATAAAAGATAAGTTCGTCCGGTTGCCTCCCGGAAAGCTGCCCTTCTTTAACGTCTTGGCTAGACGCTTTGTCGTTAGATTGATCATGGGGGGTGGTTATGAGGTGTAGATCCAAAGCATGACTCGATGGTATTTTTGAGAGTCCACCTGGATGCATGTTTTCTTTTCTTATCCCGCTCTTCGTCCGGGATTGATGGTGGTATCTCTGTAATAGACATGCCGTATGGAAGGGTAATAAACAGAAGTGGGGATGATGATGATTGAGTATCCCTTACGAACTTGAGATCTTTGGATTTGCTATCTGGAGATCTTCCTGATGCAAACTCCGGCTTTTCGTTATAAGCCTGAAGGGTGATTTCCCCTGGGCTACCCAAATATGCACATCGGCTGTGGCAAGGAATGGTCGTCCAAGGATGAGAGGTGTAGTGGAGTTCTCTTCGATGTCTAGAATGACAAAATCGCATGGGAAGTATAAGTGCTCCACTTTAATGATAACATCCTCCACCACTCCGCTTGGGTATGTTACCGAACCATCTGCCAGTTGCAGGGTCATCTTGGTCTTTTTCATCTCTCCAATTCCCAGCTTTTTGAAAGTGGAGAGGGGCATCAAATTAATGGAGGCACCCAGATCGCATAAGGAGTATGGAAATGAGGTGCTACCAATGTGACTGGAATGGTGAAACTGCCCAGATCATTGCATTTGGAAGGTAGTGGTTGTTGCAGAATGGCTGAGCAAGCTACATTGAGAGGTACCGTACCGACTTCGGCCAATTTAGTTTTGTTGGATATGAGGTGTTTGAGGAATTTGGCATAGTTTGGCATTTTGGCAATGAGGTCGACAAACTGTATATTGACGTTTAGTTGTTTCAGCATCGCCAGAAACTTACCATATTCATTATCCAACTTCTACTTCTGGAGTCGGTGAGGAAATGGTATAGGCGGTTCTTGTGAAGAAGGTTCTGAAGCTGGTGGAATAGTGAGGACGCTAGGAGATGTCTTTTCTGCTGGGGACTCAGCTTTTTCTTCACTATCCTCTTTGGATTCTTCTGATTGTTGCGGGATGTGAATCTCGTCGGTTTTCTTACCGCTTCTCAAGGTTATCGCCTTAACCTCTTCTTCTTCTTCTTCAAATTCGAGCTTCTCATTTTCATAACCAGCCACCAAGTGCTCAAGGTAGGTATTCTCAGATTGAATGCGATTATTATAGACTTTGGCGGTGCTTTCAAGTTCAGCTACATTCCTTTTGGAAGTTTCGATTGCTACAACCCACTCTTGGAGGGAAGGGTGTAGTTCTGGAACTTTAGCTGTTTTAGCCACCTCCGTCTTTTCTTCATCGTGCTCCTTCACATAGATGCACTTGGCTTGCTCTCTTGGATTTGGTTCATTTTGCTTGGGAGAGCCCCTGGTGGTCTTCGAGCAAGATGTTCTGCAAGTTGATTGAATTTACCTTCGATTTTCTGGTTGAAGGCTTCTTGTGCAGAGAGCTGGTTCTGAGTTATGGACATGAATCCCTTCATCATCTCTTTGAGTTCTGCGTTCGGATCAGAAGAGGATGAAGATGGTTGTTGTTGTTGCTGTGTTGGAAACCTGGAGGGGCACCTAGTGCTCTATAACCCATATTAGAGTTTGGTTGGGGTCTGTTCCCCTGATAGGCATTGGAATTGTTGTTCTGCCCTCCTTGGTTCTGATCATTATTTTTCCATGAGAAATTCGGGTGATTTCTCCATGGATAGTTGTTGTTGATGTTATTGTTGTAGGAATTACCGGGGCGGTTTCCTATGAATTGTACTTCCTCGTACTGGCCTTTACCTTCACATTGATGGGTTTCAGGAGACCGGCGCATATGACACATCCTTCTGTAGGTGGAGCTGGTGGTGAACTTGTAGGTGGAGAAGCTATTGTTTTTACAATTTCGTTTTGAGATGTTGTTAGCTTTTCCACCATCTTTGCAAGGGACGAGATCTGAGCTGATAAATGATCTGTAGGCTCAACGTGGAGTAGGCCTGCTGCTCGTGGCGTTCTTCCTTTGGATCTCGTCCACTGTCTTGTATTGCTCGTCATGGTTTCGAGAAGGTCCATTCCTTCTTTAGGAGATTTCATCATGAAACTTCCTCCTGCAGAGGAATTGACGAGTAGTCGGTTCCCATCATCCAGACCGTTGAAGAATGACAGGTAGAGGGATTGATCGTCAAGACCATGGTGGGAACACTTCATTAGCATGTCTTTGAATCTGTCCCACGCGTCGTATAATGTTTCTCCCGGTTACTGACAGAAAGTGTTGATTTCACCGATCAATTGCCTTGTTCTACTGGTTGGGTAGTATTTGGCAAGGAATTTCTGGGCCATTTGAAGCCATGTGGTTATTGATCGGGAGGGAAGGCTTCTGTACCACCGGTTTGCTGAATCCGATAATGAGTGAGGAAATAGTTGGAGGCGAATTCTTTCTTGACGTTCGCCGGTCTGACCAAAGGAATGCAAAAATCTAGAAGAGACTCAGATGATTTGGGGCTTCATCTGGGTTCGCTCCACTAAACTTGCCTAGATCCCGGACGGCAGTGATGTAGTGGGTTTTGAAAACCCATCGTCCGGCTTCTTCTAGTGTTAGTTCGGGGAGAACTATAGCTGATGCTCTTCCTTCGGTATTCGGTTGGTGGTAATCAGATAGGGCACGGTGTTCTGGTTGATTTGCATGGTCAATTTCATTTATAACTTCGTTATTGGCCATGGCTTGATTTCTCAGGTTTCTTTGTGCTTGTAATAAAGTGCGCTCGGGTTCGGGGCTCGGACTGATTGGTGGAGAGCCTTGGGTTCGAGTATTTGGCATGCACAGAAGATAACTTGTGGTTTGTCAGAAGCTGCAAAATTAGTTAGTAGATAGAAAAAGAAAGGCAAAGATATTTGGTTAGGCTGATAAATGTTAGTTAAACAACACTGATATATTTTTTTTGTTTTATTCTTTTTTAACAAGAGTAAAATGACAGAATATTAAATGACAAGGGAAAGAAATGACAGAAAATTAAAGTTAGGAGTTAGTATACATAATTATAAGTTAGTAGTTAGTATACAATGGAAAGAAATGTTAAGGACAATGGAATGAAATGTTAAGGACAATGGAAAGAAATGACAGGAAATTTTAAGTTAGTAGTTAGGGACAATGGAAAGAAAGGACAATGGAACGAAATGACAATGGAACGAAATGAAATAATATTAAGATGTTAGAATTAGATGTCCAAAGTCTGAAGTCAAATGTCCAAGTCAGGTCAGAAGTCCGATGTCCAATTCAGATGTCCGAGGTTAACAATTTAATAGTATTACCAGATATTTTAATACAGCGAGTGAACTACGGAAACTAGGGAAATTGATGGAATCAATCTCCCTGGCAACGGCGCCAATTTGCAGAAGGTTATTTCTGAGTGGTTAGAGTGGTATAAAATTAAAAGAAAGAAATTAAAAACTCAAATTATAAACGTCGGGCTGCAAACAATTCCCGGTCGTAGTATATAACGAGTCTCGTATCCACAGGGAGATTGTTCAATTCCCTAGTCTTGGTAGTTACTACTAAAAACTGTAAAAAGGGGGTTTAGCCGGAGGCAAGCTTGATTTGTTGTTTGATTAATACAGAAATAATAAAACAGTTAAAAGGTGAATTAATTGATGTGAATGGAAAAGGTATCCTAGGATAGCGGGGGAATTTCCTAAATTACTTAAAACATATTTATAACCTTGTCTCAATTATTTATTGCCTATTAGAGTTAATAGTTGTCAGTTACGAACTCTTAATAAACCTTAATATTTTCCTGCTCAGTCCGGAGTGTAAATACTAAGATTAATTTCTTTGTGGTACCTAGACTATCTCAAAATCATATGTGATAGTTACCAAATAAATGCAGTCGTTTGTCGCGCAAAACATTTAGCAATATTAGTTGAAAGGAATTAAAAAGTTATGAGAGAACAGGTGATAAATATTAATTTACGTAATATTAGAATCAAACCCCCATCCTAGGATACAAAAGAAAATTACTCAGACATTAACGGAGATAAGAAGTTTACACAGATAGATTTTGACATTAATTCAGAGGAAGAACTGGTCTGTTCTCGCTCTCACTGCTCACTGCTGCTCTCTCTATTTCTTTGTTACTGCGTGGAGTGTGGAATGATGTGGTGATATAAGTGGAAGCGAATGGATGAGTGTGGTGAGCGAATTCTTCAGACTCCCGTCGTGTGTGGTGTGTTTTATGCATTTATGGTGGTGGGTTTATATAGAGGTTTGAATCCGTACGAATTTGATTGCAGATGAAGAAGAGCATTGATTGCTTCATTTATTGCTTCCTTCATTGATTGCAGGGGACAGAGCGTGTCGAGTAGATGGATAAGTTGCAAGTGGACGAGTTGCAGAAGTCGGCGAAGGCAAGTTGCAGCGCGCGAAGAAGAAAACTGTCGCGTCTCAGATCTGGAATTTTACACGCGTCCGCGTGGTGTCCTCCTGCTTTCCGCCTCGTTTGTAGCGGTTGCATTGTGCGAGGTGTGTCTCGTCCGCCTGCTTTTCCGCCTCGTTTGTAGGCGGTTGCATTGTGCGAGGTGTGTCTCGTCCGCCTGCGGTACCGCCTCAAACAAGGCGGCTGTAATTGTTTCTGTGCGCGCGCGAGCGAGTTCTTACTCACGTCCGCCTCCAAAACCAACCGCCTCATACCATGCGGTTGCAATATGTGTTGACCTAATTTCCTTCCAACTTTGACTTGCTCTAGTTTCTTCGTGGACTCCGTTTTCTGAGCCGTTTGCGTCTACGCGTTCGTCTCTTTGTCTACTTCACTCCGGCTTGGTTTTCCTCATGTTAACCAATAATTTTGTGAGATAAACAATAAAACAAAAAACTAAGGAAAACTAACTGAAGTGGGAAATGAGCAGAAAAGTGCTAATATTATACATGCATACACCTAAATAACATGCTCATTTGGACACTTATCATAGAGGCACTCCAATATTAAAAAGACTGAGACTGCGGTATTAGACCGAGTAAAGGTCTAACCCGTCCTCTTGACATATGTCAGGAAAGAGGTCAGGCATAGTACTAAGGAAACCGGAGCAGCGGAAGGTGGTGATGGTCCAGCAACCCCAAGTAATACAAAGACGGTAAACTGATCGCACTCGATGGGAGAATGTCCCGGGAAATTGTAATGGTAACCCACCCCGCCGCAGCCCGTACCTAAAGTACTAGCTAGTGAAACATGAATTAGAAACACACCGGAGATAACTCTCCTAATCGTGAAATACCCAAACCTTGGTATGTTGTGTAAATGTTAAGCTATGGTATTTAAAGGCTAAAAAGTGCCTTAGAAACATAAATGAATCATTTAAACCATGGTAAACACAATAAATACTAAGACACGGTATGAGCAAAAACATGCTCTAAGCCATGAGTGAACTTGGTTAGGACCCAAAGAGCCTACCAAGACTTGATAATGTTCAATTATGATTTAATAAGACTAATTAAGTCCTTAGGAAACTTTGGTAGACAATGAAACCAAACAAAACACAAGGTAATACCTTAAAGTCAATAAGAGCAAAAATGTGCTCTAAGCTTGGGATAAATGTGTATAAGACCTAATGGTCATACCTATGCCTCATTTATATGTTAATGAACATATTAAATCAATTACTAAAGAAAACCAAGCTTGAAACAAGTTAAAACACAAAATGTGCTTTAAGAAGTCTTAAAGCACGTTTTTGAAAAATTGTCTTGTAAATGAGTTTTGAATGGCTAAATGTCCATCATTACTCTTTAATTAACATGTGTACTATATAGTATCACATTTGGGTGGCCATATTAGTGGGAAATCAAAAATTTCACTTCTATGTGCCTTGTTATTGGTGAATAGTGATTTTTATAACTAGTTTGTAACATATAATGTTATAAGTGATTAAGTTGGTCAACAAAGACCAAAATACCCTCCTAGGCATAATGGTGGCCGGTTTTTATCAAGGTGAGTCACCAACATGTAAAAATCAAATAAGGAAAGGAAGGGTAGGAAGGTAAAAGGAGAAAGTTACCTTTTAATACAAATATCTTGCTAAAGCAAGTTCTATCTTCATTTCTTCTTCCTCCTTCACTTCACACGCCTCCAACCTCCCTTCTTGCTCTCTTTTACGAGCTGCTACAGCAACACCAACATCACCATTGTTTTCCATCTTTGACCACTTGTAAAACCTAGCTCACTTAACCAAATCAAAAACAAACACCACCATTCTCTTCCTCTCATCAAGCTCTTCAATTCTATCCTTTCAAAATTCCAAGAGCTCCATTTCGGTGCCAAGAGGAATCACCATGGGAGGAGCTTGAGCTCACCTTTTCACATATTCTTGTTCTCCTTTGCTTCAAGGTAAGGAAACTCAAAGAAAAATGACATTTCCTTCATGTTTTGTCATAACCGATAATGCACCTTGTAATGGTGTCTTCTCTTGTCTTGTTTAGCTTCATTCGAATCTTCAAGGGCTAGGAGGAGTCCTCTCTTGATATATATTCAAGCTCTCTTCTCATTCCAAGGTAAAACAATCATGTTAATACCTTAAGATAATATATGTAACTAGGGTTTACAATGAGATAAAGCTTAAAGCTTATATACTCATTTCAATGTTGGTATGTTGTTTAGTTGTTGACAAGGAAGGAAATGCCTAACCGGTTTACAAGGAAACAAGAAAGAAATTTGTGAGGAAAAGAGGTAAACAAGCTATCTCAATGTGGTTTAATGTCTTAGGAGAAATAAGCTTATAATGCTTGTTAAAACTACCTAAAGAGCAAATGGTAAATGAGCTAAAAAAAATGCTCTCAAGGAGTTTTATAAGGGCATATGAATTGTTGGGTGTATTTGCAGGTCAAAGGCATTATTATGTGGGAAATTCAGTGTTTAAGGTTTATGCAATTTAAGGGCCTAAGAGCCATGCATTTAAGGGCCTAAGTGCCAAGCAATTTAAGTTATGCACTATATTGTGATGTAGTGCTTTATGTGTGAAGTTTGTGTATAAAATGTGTTTGATGGATTTTAGGTGTTCTTGGATGAATTAAGGTGAAAACCTAAGTGTTTGGATGTGGGTATATGCTAGAGAAGCTATGGCCAAATTTGGGAAATGTGTGAGAAGTTCTAAGGGTTGTAAGTGAGTTTTGGTGAACTAGGAAGGGTTAAAGGTGAACGAATGTTTACTTGAGAGGAAACAAGTATTAAGGTGATTTAGAGTGATGCAAGGACTTAGGTGTTGTCTTGGAAGTTCTAGAAATTCAATGTGTGTTTTAAGAATGTATTTAAGCCATGGAGAAGTTGTTTAAGGTTTAGGTAATGTTGATGTTCAAGGAACAAGTGATGTTTAGGTATGATGTAAAAAGGAGATTTAGTTAGTAAGAAAATGATGCTTAAGAGATGATGTTAAGATGACGAGGAAGTGTTTTGGGATAGTAGTTATGATAGGTGAAATGCCACCTAGGAATCATAAGGAGAAACATTGTAAGTGTTAGGAATTTTGTGGAGATATAAGTAAAGGTTTAAGGAAGTAGGAAAAAAATAGTTTTGTGAGTGTTTAAGAATATCTTAAGGGTGTGTTTGAAGTGCCAAATGGTGTTAGAACACATTAAGAGGTCTTAGGAGAAGTTTGGTGAAGATTTGACAAAGTTTGGGTAAGTTTAGGAGGCGACCGACCCAGGGGCCGACCCAGTTTGTGGGTCGGTCGAGCCTCTGTAAAATGTTAGGGAAGTGTTCGGTAATGGACCGACCCAGAAGGTTGGGTCGGACATGGGTCGGTCGGTCAAGTTTCAAAGGAGGAAAAAGTTCGCACATGGACCGACCCAGAATGGTGGGTCGGACGTGGGTCGGACGGGCACGATTATAAGGAAGTAAAAGGGGTCTGTAATGGACCGACCCAGTTGTGGGTCGGACGGTGGGTCGGTCGGACCAAAAACATGGTTTAAGGTTATGAAATGATATGAGATGATGGGGATTGATAGGTAATGATGCCATAAGGTTGTTAAGGACATGCTAGGTGAGTTTTAGTGACAATAAAGTGGGCTAAAGGTTGTATTAAGATGCGAGAGTAAAACGTGTTAAAAACATAAAGTTATTTGACCAAGTTAACGGGGAAAGTTATAAGCATTAGACTTTAAAACACACATGTTACCCCAATGTTAATAAAAGAACATGTCATGTCAACAGTTGTTCGAGAATTGCTCGAGGAACATAAGTGGACGTGGTAAAGTGGACTCCGGTGACAGGTATGGTTTTCTTGCAACCTGTGTCCTACCGGATTACACCGGCTTGTATGCCAATGTGTTTTTCTGTATGTTTGCCACGTTATGAGATAAATCATGAAACGAGTTTACAGTCGTTATTGTTATTGTACGTTTACGTGCCGATACCGGTAACCTCGAATGCGCTCGAAGGGCTAGTTAACCTCTATTAGGTAAACGTAGGAGAACGGTATCCGGTAACAACGTTTCCGACTTAAGGAACGTTCTAACCACGGCTATGCGTGAGTTGGTTATGTGATGTTTGTGCGTGATGTTTGTATGTGAATGTATGACTCTCTCCTCCCTTGTGTGCATAACTCGGTTATGATACCGTATGGTGTGTGGTTGTGGTAGGCTCCGTAATGGATCTCTAACTACTTATTTATAAGAGTCTATGGGCTAATGGGGGGTGAGGAGTCCGGATTGTTTCCGGCCACGCGTGTGATGGTGGGGGTCGTTATCATATCCAGTTCGGCTCCCTTGGTGTATGTTTAGGTGGTATTCCAATTTGGTTTCAACCTTCCCTTAGCTTATCCAAAGCTAGTTTACTGACTCACGTCGGGCCATAGGGGCATACTGTGTTGTTGGTGTGCTTGGGATCACTATATCCGACACACCTTGGGTTTAAGTCAACCGTTCAAATAACAGGATGGTGATGAGGTAATTAACGAGCTTGGTATGAGTTTGGCAACAATCTCTATGCTCATGGTATGGACTAACTATGATGGAAGGTTCCTTGCGAGAACCGAATTTATGATGTTATGTAATGTTATGGTGCTATGCAAATTCCCTTGCTATGCTAAGGTATATATATATATATTTAATGTTTTAGAATGATGGTGAGGTTATCATGTGTATGTAGAAACCAGAAAGATTGTTATGTTCGTCATATAAGGAATGAGTTATGTTGTATGTTATGGAATGTGTGGATCATGGAAATGAATCCCAGTTTGTGACAAGAGGCGTTTAAGGAAACCCGATTGATGGGTACACGTCGTTCGTTAAGGAAGTAGCTCCGTTTAGAGGAGAGCCACTCTAGGGTTTAAGGAATCATTGGATGGTTGGTTAAGTGTGGATGTGTTGGTCATTGGTTGAGCCCATTGAGGCAAAATATTATGTGTGGTATGTTTATGGTTGTATGCATGATTTAAATATAATCAACTGCATGCTAAGACGACAATTAGTCGTGCGTGGCCCGGTAGCATGCGGGCTGCGGGATTACCATACCAGCAAAGGTGCTGAGCCCCTTGGGGCCACCCCTTTCTCTTCTTTTTCCTCTATTTCAGGTACGAAGTGCTGGAAGCCGTTCGAGAGTAGGACGGGTAGTCATTGTACATGGGTAAACTTTTATGTGTATGTATACAGTAGGTGTAGTAAGACCGAAATTGTTGTCGGCACCAGTTTATAAATACTCGGTACAGGTTGAGTGTATGTATATAATAAATGTTGAAGATGGAATGAGTATTTTATTGTGTAGTTGCTCGGGAATTTAGTCCATCAGACCGATACAAATGTACATGTATTAGCCTTGTTAGCCACGTGGGTGGTTAACGGCGTGTAACACCATTGGAATAAAGTAATGTGATGAGTTGAGTTTCCGCTGCGGTGGTTATTATGTGTTGGTTGTTGGATGGGGTGTTACAAAAAGTGGTATCAGAGCGAAGCATCGCTCTGATGACTGAATTACCGAGCTTAGGAAGTACCGAGTTAGGATTTAAGTACTTTGGGTTAAGGGTTGAGTGATAGCGTGAGAGATACGCTAGTAAGGAACTACCAGTGAATACTGGAAACCTACAATATCCATCCCACCCTCCACAGTCCCTGTTTGATAACTTGGGAAAGAACGCCAGAGAGATGGAAGTCCACTCTCATACTCGGGAATACCCGATCTGGCTGTTATTAAATACCTTTAGGGTACGAAGAACCTGTCATACGGTTGATCCCGAAAACTGGGAATCCCGGAGACGGTTTCCATCTAAACAGTGTTAACCGCATTTCATAGCAATGAAGGAAGGACCTTGTGTAAAGGAGAATAGAATTTCTGGCAACCTGGGTCGACATGCCGAGCAGTCGAGGATGACCAGCTTGCAACGCACCGATCGTGCAACAGACAAGAAGTGGATTAATAAACCCGAGACGAATGTCTATGGGACCACAGTTAATAAATAACACCAACGGTATACCAACCGTCAAGGAACTACAATGTAGTGCCCAAACAAGAGACAAGTCTCAGTAACCACGACAAGTGCGTGGAACGGGCTATAAGGAGGGTACAATACTAAGACAGAGGGGTCTCCCAGAATGGGAAACACCCTAGTTAATGATTATTATGTGAATACAGTGAGGATTCACCTAGACAAGTTATTATCAAGACAGTAAGATCAGTGAGGGCCAACAAGGCCACTGATGACAGTACGGGTAAAGACAATACCACAACCGGTATGTGTTAAACTGATAGCCAGCTAGCATGGCGCACTTGCCATAGCAAGTGCTGCTATAACAGGGCTATTCGGGAATTTATAACTACTACAAAATACTTGGAAAAGTACCATGGAGTTAAGGTGATCGTCATAACAGTGGAAGGGCCTGTTAGCCTAACCTCTGTAATTGGAAGTACACCAGTCAGCCAGAAGCTAGACTTGACTAAGGTAAGAAGATGTTGTAAACCATGGGAAATTTTCTTTCAAACCTAATCTTTCACAAACCCTTTTCTTTTCAAACCGGATTTTCTTTCAGACCAACGCTTCTTTCCAACCTTCTTTAAAACAAACCAGTGAAACCAAGAGCAACTGACAAGGATACAACAGTGGATAAACCTTCCCTCGATTAAGTTCGGGAAGCAAGGAATGAATATTGTCACGGGACAATATAAGGGAGTTGACAACAGAATACTTCACCTAGGCGTGTGACGGACACTACAAGTGTACCAACTGTGTTGTGGGACGACCGCACTCCGATAGGAGCATGTGGACCTGACAGACCTACTTATAGGTTAGTTGGGTAAGTAGTAATGTATCAGTATGATACCCCATATATGTATACGAGTAGAGTCCAGAACACGGGAAGTAGTCGACTCCGTCTACGGTCAGCAGTATAAATCGAACAAGAGCTAGAAATACAAGAAATGCTTGAAGTAAAGGAACTCAGTTAAGTTAACGAGATTAAAGGAATTAGTGAATTCCCTTTAAGGGAATGTTTGGGAGTTAAGAAGTGCGAAGTGCACAAACGATTAAGTAAAGACATCACATATGTCTTAAGGATCCTTAGGGATAAAACATGTTAGCTGGAATGGTGACCCAGCCTGTACATGGCAAGCAGCAGATGCCTAATGTGGACGCATTAATGTGCAATGGGACGGATGAAGATCCCAGAACGAGTATCTGCACTATCAGGAAATGTTGATCTTCACAGAAAGAAGATGTAACCGGATAGAACGCAAAAACGCATGGCTAACTAGATGTACCAATAATTGTGAACCAGATGTAAAGGCACAACTAACGACACCCAGGAGAAATCCTTGAGGGTGTGCGCATCAACATTGTTGAACGAAATAACATGACAGAAACACAAGGGTTGAAATTAACACCCAGTTTAGACATAAGTTGTCAGGAGACGGACTGACAATCCTAAGGGAATTCCATGAAAGGAAATGTGATGCAACAACCTTGTCATGGATGCCAATAAACCTCTAACAGGTAATATTGTACAGAGAAGTACATGTGTGTGGACAGCCTACATGAGCCCAGCTCAAGGCAAATAAGGCTTATAAGCCATAAACGAGATATGATTATGGTAGAAGTTTATGTGGTATAAGTGAATAGAGTGGTAAGCGAACCACTGCATTAAGAGTGGGGATACCTCTCGATATTGTGAGACCGCAGAGGCGGTAGTGATGTGAATCAAGTTTCAGGGATATGTGAGGATGGACCACGTTGTTATTACCCCAGGGTGATTTGAATAAAATAACACAAAAAAAAAGTGCTCGTACCAGTTGTGTACACAGGAAGAGTAATAAGTCTGATAGCAATCACCGAAGGTGTGTGAAGCTAAATGTGTAGCGAACAACGCTCAAGGGAAAGATAGTAACATATTCAAAAATCAGCAAATAAGTGGCCAGATAAACCCAGATAATAGCAGAAGCTAATATAATAGCAGATGCAGTATAAGTTGATGTTATATAATGAGAAAGGACACGGCGCGCAATAAGCGACCGTTGTATGAGGATGGTTAGATGATAAAATGGTGAGTAAGCAGAGTTGTGAGTTAAGCCCAGTGGAGGTAAAAATTAAGCGATAGCAAACGAACCGAGCAGTAAGCCGGTGGCAGGTGTTAAATGATAAGGATTTTCAGTGAAATTCCTATCGCAATCGCATAAGGATTTACTGTCAAGAGTTTACGCCTCTGCACTCTGTATGACTGAGGTTTTGGTATTGCACTTGTGCAGTAATGATCGATTGGGATAGCTAGGAATTGGAAACATGTTGATGGTGGAAGAATAATGTTATAATGGCGTTGCATAGGAAAGCAAGGCCGCACCATGAAAGAATACATGTACAAAACCAAAGGTGGAGACATGATTAACAGTAATAACTACAGTACACTAACAACAAAGGTCGGTATGAATATACCCCAGGTGTGGGAAATAGCTGAGAGAGCACTACACACTAGGTAGTAGCTCAATCTCAACCGACAGTAAGTCGGTAGAAGCAAGTCAATCATTGTGAATTACCTTGTAGTTGCGCGGTAAGCTATGGAGAAGTGGATGGAAAATTGTGAAACCCACCGAATTCGCTCAGGGTAAGAGATACCGTGCGTCGGTTGAGAAACCATTGTTCCCAAGATAAGGGTAATACATTGGAGATGTGCAATACATTAACAGTAACGAATGGGGCAAACCAGCTCTATAATTATCAGGGTTGCGCAACAGAGCCAGTAAGCCCATGCGTCAGGTACCGGATATATATTGTGAATATGAATGGATGGCTAGTTATCAATGTCTAAAAGCCTCACAGGCCAGGACCGAAACCGGTTATGAGTTACAACTCCAATGCGAATTCTCGGTTTAGGGACTAAACGCTAATAAGGTTAAGATCCTCTAATCAGAATCCATTGTGTAATGGACCGCGTGGAAGTTAAAACACTTCACGACGGCAAACATTTTAAGCCAAGGTTTAGTGATTGATACGTGGGCGTAATCCCTTTTAAGGGGGGTAGAGCGCAAAACCACTTAGGTTTTTTACCGTACAAGTGTACGCGAACTAGTTGTGCATGGCACAAAATGATTGTTATGATGGTTGGCGCGTGTGTTATAAAACATACGCATTTATTTGTGGTCATTTATTTGGTTAAATTGTGGTAATACGCACAAAAGATGCGAATACCATTGTGTGAAGTGTGTCATTTGTTAACAGTGGTGTGAGAGAGTACAAGTGGGAAGGAGTAAAGAAACTCCCGGGGATCTAAAACCCCGATGGTGCATAAATGTAAGCCATGTATTGTATTTGATAAAAAAATATGTATATATATACAGTGTTGCGATCTATGAAGGGGTACGAGACCGACATAGAACTAGTGAGAACTAAATTCCCTAGGTAACTTGAATTAAGTTGGATTTGGGTGATGATTGATAGGCGGAGTTCTATCCCTTGGAGATGTCATGATTATGACTAGATGGATTCAAAGATAGAAAATGGGATATGCTTGAATTAATTGTTGGTTGAAAATGAGGTGGGAGGTGAAACTTGATTATCATGAGATCAAGGGAAGCCGACACAAAATTGGGTGGAAAGATAGGTTCAACACTGATGCTGATCACATCAGGGTTGGATGACTTTGAAGCCCCTGTAAGTGGTCATAAATAACTATATAAGAAAGATACAAAGAGCATAAATCGGACTTGGAGTTGTATGTGTTTTCAAAAAGAATTTTCAATTGGTGTTTTTCAAACAATCGATTAATATTTTGAATAAAAGATCTTCTTATACTTAACCTCACAAGGAAATTTTAAATTTAAGTGATTGTTTTAATTCCCAAAGGCACGGGGACGGAAGGCGTCCATCGCGACCGGGTTCTGCGGGATCATAGTCTATATCAAGGATATTTTTGATTGTTGTACATGCTCCGACATGTTGTGTGGTATGGTGTAATGAATGTTGTTTTGACTTGGATTTCCTAAAGTGTATACTATCAAGCCTATGAGTCTAAATGTGTGTTGTTACATAGACCTATGTGTCTAAAGATTGTATGTTATGGGGACCTTGTGTCCAAATGATGTGGATATGTTGCCCGGACCCTTAAGTCCGGTTGGATGTAAAGGGTGGTTGGTAATGGAAGTTTTATGGATAAGTAATTCCCGTATTCTAATCCAATGATGCGAGGAAATGTGAACTTCGAGGACGAAGTTCTTTTAAGGGGGGTAGATTGAAATACCCCAAACCTTGGTATGTTGTGTAAATGTTAAGCTATGGTATTTAAAGGCTAAAAAGTGCCTTAGAAACATAAATGAATCATTTAAAACATGGTAAACACAATAAAATACTAAGACACGGTATGAGCAAAAAACATGCTCTAAGCCATGAGTGAACTTGGTTAGGACCCAAAGAGCCTACCAAGACTTGATAATGTTCAATTATGATTTAATAAGACTAATTAAGTCCTTAGGAAACTTTGGTAGACAATGAAACCAAACAAAACACAAGGTAATACCTTAAAGTCAATAAGAGCAAAAATGTGCTCTAAGCTTGGGATAAATGTGTATAAGACCTAATGGTCATACCTATGCCTCATTTATATGTTAATGAACATATTGAATCAATTACTAAAGAAACCAAGCTTGAAAACAAGTTAAAACACAAAATGTGCTTTAAGAGTCTTAAAGCACGTTTTTGAAAATTGTCTTGTAAATGAGTTTTGAATGGCTAAATGTCCATCATTACTCTTTAATTAACATGTGTACTATATAGTATCACATTGGGTGGCCATATTAGTGGGAAATCAAAAATTTCACTTCTATGTGCCTTGTTATTGGTGAATAGTGATTTTTATAACTAGTTTGTAACATATAATGTTATAAGTGATTAAGTTGGTCAACAAAGACCAAAATACCCTCCTAGGCATAATGGTGGCCGGTTTTTATCAAGGTGAGTCACCAACATGTAAAAATCAAATAAGGAAAGGAAGGGTAGGAAGGTAAAAAGGAGAAAGTTACCTTTTAATACAAATATCTTGCTAAGCAAGTTCTATCTTCATTTCTTCTTTCCTCCTTCACTTCACACGCCTCCAACCTCCCTTCTTGCTCTCTTTTACGAGCTGCTACAGCAACACCAACATCACCATTGTTTTCCATCTTTGACCACTTGTAAAACCTAGCTCACTTAACCAAATCAAAAACAAACACCACCATTCTCTTCCTCTCATCAAGCTCTTCAATTCTATCCTTTCAAAATTCCAAGAGCTCCATTTCGGTGCCAAGAGGAATCACCATGGGAGGAGCTTGAGCTCACCTTTCACATATTCTTGTTCTCCTTTGCTTCAAGGTAAGGAAACTCAAAGAAAAATGACATTTCCTTCATGTTTTGTCATAACCGATAATGCACCTTGTAATGGTGTCTTCTCTTGTCTTGTTTAGCTTCATTTGAATCTTCCAAGGGCTAGGAGGAGTCCTCTCTTGATATATATTCAAGCTCTCTTCTCATTCCAAGGTAAAACAATCATGTTAATACCTTAAGATAATATATGTAACTAGGGTTTACAATGAGATAAAGCTTAAAGCTTATATACTCATTTCAATGTTGGTATGTTGTTTAGTTGTTGACAAGGAAGGAAATGCCTAACCGGTTTACAAGGAAACAAGAAAGAAATTTGTGAGGAAAAGAGGTAAACAAGCTATCTCAATGTGGTTTAATGTCTTAGGAGAAATAAGCTTATAATGCTTGTTAAAACTACCTAAAGAGCAAATGGTAAATGAGCTAGTAAAAATGCTCTCAAGGAGTTTATTAAGGGCATATGAATTGTTGGGTGTATTTGCAGGTCAAAGGCATTATTATGTGGGAAATTCAGTGTTTAAGGTTTATGCAATTTAAGGGCCTAAGAGCCATGCATTTAAGGGCCTAAGTGCCAAGCAATTTAAGTTATGCACTATATTGTGATGTAGTGCTTTATGTGTGAAGTTTGTGTATAAAATGTGTTTGATGGATTTTAGGTGTTCTTGGATGAATTAAGGTGAAAACCTAAGTGTTTGGATGTGGGTATATGCTAGAGAGCTATGGCCAAATTTGGGAAATGTGTGAGAAGTTCTAGGGTTGTAAGTGAGTTTTGGTGAACTAGGAAGGGTTAAAGGTGAACGAATGTTTACTTGAGAAGGAAACAAGTATTAAGGTGATTTAGAGTGATGCAAGGACTTAGGTGTTGTCTTGGAAGTTCTAGAAATTCAATGTGTGTTTTAAGAATGTATTTAAGCCATGGAGAAGTTGTTTAAGGTTAGGTAATGTTGATGTTCAAGGAACAAGTGATGTTTAGGTATGATGTAAAAAGGAGATTTAGTTAGTAAGAAAATGATGCTTAAGAGATGATGTTAAGATGAGGAGGAAGTGTTTTGGGATAGTAGTTATGATAGGTGAAATGCCACCTAGGAATCATAAGGAGAAAACATTGTAAGTGTTAGGAATTTGTGGAGATATAAGTAAAGTTTAAGGAAGTAGAAAAAAATAGTTTTGTGAGTGTTTAGAATATCTTAAGGGTGTGTTTGAAGTGCCAATGGTGTTAGAACACATTAAGAGGTCTTAGGAGAAGTTTGGTGAAGATTTGACAAAGTTTGGGTAAGTTTAGGAGGCGACCGACCCAGGGGCCGACCCAGTTTGTGGGTCGGTCGAGCCTCTGTAAAATGTTAGGGAAGTGTTCGGTAATGGACCGACCCAGAAGGTTGGGTCGGACATGGGTCGGTCGGTCAAGTTTCAAAGGAGGAAAAAGTTCGCACATGGACCGACCCAGAATGGTGGGTCGGACGTGGGTCGGACGGGCACGATTATAAGGAAGTAAAAGGGGTCTGTAATGGACCGACCCAGTTGTGGGTCGGACGGTGGGTCGGTCGGACCCAAAAACATGGTTTAAGGTTATGAAATGATATGAGATGATGGGGATTGATAGGTAATGATGCCATAAGGTTGTTAAGGACATGCTAGGTGAGTTTAGTGACAATAAGTGGGCTAAAGGTTGTATTAAGATGCGAGAGTAAAACGTGTTAAAAACATAAAGTTATTTGACCAAGTTAACGGGGAAAGTTATAAGCATTAGACTTAAAAACAACATGTTACCCCAATGTTAATAAAAGAACATGTCATGTCAACAGTTGTTCGAGAATTGCTCGAGGAACATAAGTGGACGTGGTAAAGTGGACTCCGGTGACAGGTATGGTTTTCTTGCAACTGTGTCCTACCGGATTACACCGGCTTGTATGCCAATGTGTTTTTCTGTATGTTTGCCACGTTATGAGATAAATCATGAAACGAGTTTACAGTCGTTATTGTTATTGTACGTTTACGTGCCGATACCGGTAACCTCGAATGCGCTCGAAGGGCTAGTTAACCTCTATTAGGTAAACGTAGGAGAACGGTATCCGGTAACAACGTTTCCGACTTAAGGAACGTTCTAACCACGGCTATGCGTGAGTTGGTTATGTGATGTTTGTGCGTGATGTTTGTATGTGAATGTATGACTCTCTCCTCCCTTGTGTGCATAACTCGGTTATGATACCGTATGGTGTGTGGTTGTGGTAGGCTCCGTAATGGATCTCTAACTACTTATTTATAAGAGTCTATGGGCTAATGGGGGGTGAGGAGTCCGGATTGTTTCCGGCCACGCGTGTGATGGTGGGGGTCGTTATCATATCCAGTTCGGCTCCCTTGGTGTATGTTTAGGTGGTATTCCAATTTGGTTTCAACCTTCCCTTAGCTTATCCAAAGCTAGTTTACTGACTCACGTCGGGCCATAGGGGCATACTGTGTTGTTTGGTGCTTGGGATCACTATATCCGACACACCTTGGGTTTAAGTCAACCGTTCAAATAACAGGATGGTGATGAGGTAATTAACGAGCTTGGTATGAGTTTGGCAACAATCTCTATGCTCATGGTATGGACTAACTATGATGGAAGGTTCCTTGCGAGAACCGAATTTATGATGTTATGTAATGTTATGGTGCTATGCAAATTCCCTTGCTATGCTAAGGTATATATATATACATATTGAATGTTTAGAATGATGGTGAGGTTATCATGTGTATGTAGAAACCAGAAAGATTGTTATGTTCGTCATATAAGGAATGAGTTATGTTGTATGTTATGGAATGTGTGGATCATGGAAATGAATCCCAGTTTGTGACAAGAGGCGTTTAAGGAAAACCCGATTGATGGGTACACGTCGTTCGTTAAGGAAGTAGCTCCGTTTAGAGGAGAGCCACTCTAGGGTTTAAGGAATCATTGGATGGTTGGTTAAGTGTGGATGTTGTTGGTCATTGGTTGAGCCCATTGAGGCAAAATATATGTGTGGTATGTTTATGGTTGTATGCATGATTTAAATATAATCAACTGCATGCTAAGACGACAATTAGTCGTGCGTGGCCCGGTAGCATGCGGGCTGCGGGATTACCATACCAGCAAAGGTGCTGAGCCCCTTGGGGCCACCCCTTTCTCTTCTTTTTCCTATTTCAGGTACGAAGTGCTGGAAGCCGTTCGAGAGTAGGACGGGTAGTCATTGTACATGGGTAAACTTTTATGTGTATGTATACAGTAGGTGTAGTAAGACCGAAATTGTTGTCGGCACCAGTTTATAAATACTCGGTACAGGTTGAGTGTATGTATATAATAAATGTTGAAGATGGAATGAGTATTTTATTGTGTAGTTGCTCGGGAATTTAGTCCATCAGACCGATACAAATGTACATGTATAGCCTTGTTAGCCACGTGGGTGGTTAACGGCGTGTAACACCATTGGAATAAAGTAATGTGATGAGTTGAGTTTCCGCTGCGGTTGGTTATTAGTGTTGGTTGTGGATGGGGTGTTACAGGTTCTCTTGCTATTGTTTGATGTTCGGTATATTGTGTTAATGATACGAATATCTATAAGCTGTATTGTTATTTTTTGGATGGGGTGTTCAGGTGGTTTATTAGCTTATTAAAAACCGGCCCCCACATGTATTACTGGTTGGAGTGTTTTTCGTCTTTTACAGAAAACGCTCGTTATTATACCCGGTTTAGGTACTATTCACTAACCGGGTCCGTTTTCTAGAATTTTCTCGTACCTCCTATGGTTATATAACGCTTATTTTAGCGTTTTTCACTTTTTAAGCGTTTTCTCATTTCTTCTGGATTTATTTTCATTACCAAAATTACTTAGGCACTATTAGGCCCTTAAATACCATATTAAAATAATTTAATCACCATATTTAAGTTCAGGGTATTTCATGGTGTAACACCCCTAAACAAACCTGTTACGACGTCGCAATTCGTAGCATAATAAATAATGATTCGCAGCGGAAATAAAACTAACTACCTTGGTGTTACACCGTTACCCACCCTTGTGAGTAACAAGGCATCCATCCAACAACCTTAACTCTACACGCTGTGATGAATAGATACTGAGCACTCCTAATTATTACAAACCAGAACCAACTAAATGAGCAACTAACTGAATACATCAACCTCTTTATTACAATACAAAAAATGAAACCAAAGGTGTTGGTAGACAAACACAACAGCTACCCCCGTGTCCCGCACTCTGGCTTGAGTCTTCTTCAATAACCTGGAATGTTTGGCCCAATAAAGGGCTCAGCAATCGAAATGCTGGTATGCTAAATGTGATCTTAAGTCATCTAGATTCCCTTAGTCGTTTTAGCCATCTTGATATTAGATTCTTTACATGAAATACTAGTTTACAATAACAACAGTAATAACCGTAAACATTAAACAATCACAAAACAGCTCACTTGTAAACTCTACTGTACAATAATAGTACATGACACCAATAATCACACGACAATAACCCACAGAAACAACTTATAGTCACACATTAATAATCCATAACAATAACCAATAATCACATATTAATAATCCATAACGATCACCAAACAAGTTACGCGTATTAAACTGTACTTGTTAGTTAACCACCTGACTCTTATCCTTTAAACCAATCATTTAACCTTTTCCAAATAATTTCCACCTCAAGTGTCATGTTAAGACAAACCTTATCAACTTATTAATGGACGAATGTCCCTTGTGTTCCATTGGAACTGTTTACTAGCTGACCCTATGGCCCTGGTTAATTGACCGATCCGGTCGAACCTGTGCACCAACGGCAGTGCCCTCCGCCATCCCCGAATGTGGCTGATGGATTTCCTTTTGAGTGACTCTCCAATGAAGTCTCTCGTAGTGATCACAATGCGCAACCAGAAAGTCGACGGTCTGGATTCCTCTCTTTATAAGTTAGCCCTTTTGTCAGTGACATAATAACCAATATTTGAATTAAGACCTTAGCAGTTGACCATTGTTAGGTTCAGTAATACCTAAAGGTCAGTTAGTCTTTTCCCAGTTTAGGTGTATAAACTTTCGGTCATAAGACGTTCGCGTATAAAATAACGCAAGTTTGCAGCACAAGACAGCATACAATAACATTCACATAAAATCACAGATATCGCTCTTAAACAATTAACACATAATGTCTGGACCTTAGGAAAATCCTTAGGACATTCAGACCACACAATTAACATACCGTTCACCAAGTAACTGCTAGCTTGACAAACTCCTGTTCAGTAGTCCCTCCCTGTACGCTGTTATTTAAACATGCAATACCGGGTAATATTAATATAAATATTCATTAAACGTTATCGTACTGTCACTGTAATGTTTATACTCGTTGTATAATAATCTTCGTATTTCTTTTTTTCCCCTTGTTATTTTAACAGTGGTTCTAGATAACCTACCGGTTCATTATTTATGTGAAGCTCACATGCGATAATGAATTATCATTTATACGGTATATCTTTACCTCATTAATTATATACTCATAATTACTTCCACTTATCATTCATATCATATCATTTAGTTATTTATGTTATAACCACTTTATTTCATAAACTTTATATTATATTTCATAATATACCATAATACATTATATTACCTAGTTTTACCTCCTTTCCTTATTAAATTACAAAACCATTCTTATTGTTTCGGTATTTATGTTTTATACCCAGCAACTTTATATATTACTAGATAACCACATATAACTTTCCGGTAAACATAATTTGAACCCATTAACTTTTACAATTTACTAAACAACCATATACTTTCATAATTTATTAAATACCCACATTAACCTTTATAATTATAATTAACCACATTACCTTTTTAATTCACCAAATGTCCACCACTATTTTCGTAAATTACAATTTAACCTAACCAACTTAATAAATTACCAATATATCCCTTAACTCCCTTTTCGATGTTCACTTATATTTTCTTATTCACTTTTAAACCCCCAACTTTATATAAGTTACATATTAACTTATAATCTATAGTTTAAATATTTTATTTTTCTAAAAACAACCGAAGCAACCCATACTTTTCTTAATTTACATTTCGCCCATATAAATTCTATTTCATATATACTCCCATAATTACATATTCACTCCATAACTTTTATAAACTTAATATTTTATGTCATAAAAATTTTAACCCAAATTTTTGGTCAACACTTTGACCAAGACTTAATTTCATAATTAATACTTTAATAAACCCATAAAATCATAAGTAATTCTCGGCCATACACTAAATTTCCAATAATTACAAAATAGTCCCAAAACTTTATAAATTGTTATTTTAACACTTAAACACTTATTTAAATTCACCAAAATTCATAATATTAATTCCTACCTTATATTATACTATAATATACCAAATCAACCCCTTTATTCTCGGCATTTATAATTAATACACTAAACTTTTCAAAATTTACATTTTAGCCACATAACTTTATAAATTAGCCATTTAAATACTTGTAGCTATTTTTAATGTTCCCAAAATTTATAATATAAGTTAATACACTTATATATTTCGAAAATCACCCAAATTATATATTAGGCTCTCGGCTTTAATTTAATTTTATAATATGGTTTTAAAACTTGTTTTAAACTTTATGATAAATACATATAAATGTATATAAGCCATATAACACTTCTAAAAATTATGCTAATGACTTAGAATGATTATAAACTCAAAATAGAACATATAATTCTTAGATAATTCGGTTTATTTTTTATATGCATCCTAATTAATTTTTGTGACACATATTTATACCTTAAGGTAATAATCTTACCTTATATGTTATAAATTATTTTCTTAACATTATAACCCATATATTTTCGGCCTTAATTTATTTAAAGGTTATACAAAATTTTTATACCAAAGTTTGAAGCTTAAATCAAACTTAAACTTAATAAACCTTATTTATATAAACTTACCCTTAAATCAAGACAATTTTTGTACTTGATTTTTTCCTTGAATTTCCAAGCTCCTCAAATGCTATATTGATGTAGAGAATTCGAAGTCCTTGTACATATGTAGGAGATCTATTTGTTAGACTTCTAACAATAGTTTATAAATAATATTTGTAGTAATTTTACAAGAGTTTACCTTAGGAATTTAACAAGGTATTTTTGATACACCTTGGGATGATTGTAGATCCAAGTTTCCTTCATGAAATAATGAAGAGAATATGGATTTAGAAGTTCCTAAATTTTCGAAAATACTATAAGGAATTACTTAGGTTTTTCAACATGAAAATATACCTTAACTTGATCTTGTTGTTCCTTGTATTGTTGTCGAATCAAGAAGCCTCCTTAGAACACCTAAGCTTGGCGATTTTTGATGAGATTACTAGGATGATTTCTTGCTTCAAGAATTGATAGAATTAACTAGGAAATTACATTAAAATGGTGTTAGGAATTAATACACCATTAATGGAGTTAATGAACACTTAGGAGATAACTTAACAATGGAGAGAAGAGGGAGCTAGAAGAGATACTTACCAATTCGGTTAAGGCTTGGCAAGGAAGAGAATATGCTACGTGAGGCTTTAGTAGGAGGAATTGAGAGCAATTAACATTTGATTAGTTTATTTGTCATTATTGAATGTCTTTGTTTATGTTAAATTTTGATTTCATAATTTGATCAATATGGTCGCTCCACTTCAGTAATACTACGATTGATTGGGAGCATAATAGAACTTAGCATCTTCCAATTGTAAAGCTACGGCTTATAGGTTAATCTAATACTAGGCCTTTGTTTGTATTAGTTTGATTAATGTTGTTAATTGTTTTACTCTTAGCAGGTGGAGATGATCGGCTGGACTGGAGCAAATGGAAGACTCCAATTGATTGTAGCCTTACGGCTAGTACATGCTAGGAGGCCAATCAACTTTGTTTTATTCTTGTCATTATTAGGCTTAGTCTTGTATTATTTTTGATCATTAAACAGCACTAATCCTTGTCTATTTGTGCAGGTTGAACGGCTGCAATGGAGTACAACAGCAGCTCTACACCATGTTGTTTACGGTAGTGGTAAGCTAGGAAAGTTAGGTTGTTGTTTGTTAATTCATAACATGACAAATAGAAGTTAGGTATAAGTCTTATTAGCTTAATTAATTGTCAATCATTCTCCCCATTACCAGATCCAATCGGCCAGCACATGCTCCATTTGATCATGTTGCCTTACTTGTTTATAGTCTAATACATAAGCATGACTAGATTTCCAATTCATTTCATTAATTTTTGTTAAACTAGTCTTCATGATTTTCTTGCAGGTATACGTAATGGAGGCCCCTTTATTTGACTGTAATCAGATGCTATATTAACATATACTACAAACTAGGATGGTCTTATTAGTTATAAGACAATTCATTTACATAAAACTAGCCAAATACCCCTTTAAATCACGCATGGAATGGGGATCATATGAGATTAATTTTCATTTAATTTTTATTGCAATATATTGTACTAAGACCATACTAATATGTGTAATAGGTTCCATCATTTAATTGGTACATTTATACCATGGTAAAAGATGAAAGTTTTAAGGTAAAAATGCTGATTTTAGGTACCTTTTTGTCTCGAAATTCGCCCCTGTTTGTACTATGAATTTAGTACTGTCATCAATTGATTTATATGGTCATTTTATCCACTTTTAATTTTATCCCTCATGGCTCCTCAAAAACTTCAAGGCAATTGCGTAAAACACATTTTTGTGACACCCGAAGGTGCGTTTTTGTGCTTTAAGGATCTTTCCGGGAATTAATTAGTCGTTATGACTTCCAAGTGTTTATTGACATTTTTTATAGTCAATAAATATATTAAGGTGTTACATTGAGTTATATGTGGTTATACTAACTCAGAACACAATTCTCGGGCTACCCGGGCAAAAAGGAGCGTTAAGAAATCCTCCCGGGTATTTTGTATTTAAATGAGAATTTATCTTGAGAACTTTATCCTAAATGTTCATTAAGGTACTATTATACATTTAGAATGAGATGTAATACTTTATTTTATTTTATAAGGTATTTCCGGGACTTTCGGGCCTTAAGGGGCCTTTAAGGGAATTCCCGAGCATATTGTATTTTCACTCAGTTTTAGATGAAGTCCTGTGTTCTGAAGATCATATAATGATCCTTGGTTAACTTCATGTGAAGTTTATAGCTTATATAACTTGTTTACTTAAGGTCGGGCTTTAACGCACGTTTTTGACCTTAAGGAGTTTAGGTGCGTTTTTAACGCCCAAGTGTTTATATACTTTCTTAGGGTTTCATAATTCCCCAAATAATATTATAATTCCTCAAATAATATTTATTTAATTATATTTAATTATTTAAATGTTAGGGGTATTTCAGTCTACCCCCCTTAAAAGGACTTCGTCCCGAAGTCATAACTTATACTTGTTCATCCTATGGAATCAAGTTCCTCCTTAACAATTCCCTGTATACTTATCATTCCAGGGTGTCAATATTATATTGACATCTCTATATTCCATCACTACTCTGAGTGTATATAATTCCTATAAACAGATATTCTTTATTCGTGATAATAATATATCACAACATAATAACTTGATAAATACTGTAAAACAATGCGTGTTCCAACTTCCTAATATCCCACTCGGTCATCACTGCACAAGTGCAATACCAAATCCTCAGTCCTACAGAGTGCAGAGGCGTAAACACTTGGCAGTGAATCTCTTGTGTGATTGTAGGAATAAATATAAATATACTGTAAAGTGATTAAGTGCTTCATAAACATCCAAGTGTTACATAGAACACAATCATAACTTATTCAAGTGTCTCATAGGACACACAATAACCATACTAGTGTCTCACAGGACATATCATTCATAACCAACCATTGTCACATAGGACATATCAACAACCATTCAACCAATTGCACACATGCGCAACAATCAAACACAAATAACCATACACAAAATCAATATAGACTGCAGATATGCAAGTCACATGTGGTGCTCTACCCCCCTTAAAAAGGGTTACGCCCACGTACCCCACAAGTATACACAGAACTATAAGAAAGTGACGTATACTTGTCTTGCATGGAGTCCTCTAACGCCCATGTCGCCTCCTCAATGTCATGGTTTGACCAAAGAACCTTGACCATTCTAAAGGTCTTGTTCCTGGTCTCCCTAGTTCGGAGTCTAAAATGTGAACCGGGGTTTCCTTATATCTAAGAGTAGGATCGAGTTCGAGTGTCTCGGCTCTAAAATATTGTTGATGAGGCACAAACTGGTTTCGCTGTGAAATGTGGAACACATTGTGCACTCTCCTAAGCTCAACAGGTAAATCTAACCTGTTACCTAATGGGCCCACTCGCTCCGTAATAAGGTACGGTCCTACATGCTTCGGGCTAAGTTTGTTATTCTGCCCAAGTCTAAAAATTTCCTTCATAGGTGAAGCTCTATGGAGGACTCGATCGCCTACTGCGAATTCGAGGTCTCCCCTACGGACATCAGTATATAACTTATGTCTTACGAGGTATAGCTCTCAAGAATCTATGTATTCCTTGACATGCTTCATAGTGCATTAGTATGTTTTGATATTTGAATACCTTGTGTATGTGTGAAGGTAATCTACCATCTTGTATGCTGCCAATGTTATCTCATGGCTTATTTAAACTATTTGTGTATAACACGCTTCCATTAATTGCCTCTTAGTTGTAATCGTCGGTGCTCGTGTCTTTGTATTAATATTGGGCATACTTATAATCCCTATCTTTAGGTCATCACTATTATTCTTGTATTCGAGTTTACTTTCGCCATATACGGCTTTCATTTCCAATGTAAAGTATGAGCTACGGTTGAGCCGTGCATCTTATGTATATTATAGAAAGATTTCTTGATACTATTTATTCACCAATTGTTGGTAGTACGTACACGATTATTATCGTTTGTTCATCAGGTATACCCCAATGGGGTTCCTGTTTAGGGTTTCTAACATGGTACAGTTCTCTCCTAACTGAACTGTTCTTACGGTTTGAATCAACCCATATGTGTATTAGTATAATGTTTTACTCTTATATTCTACCATGTTATAGGTAAACTCCCATTTAATATATTGGGTTTGAATTCATAAAGAAAGACTTGAAGTTGATTTTTTTCCTTCTCATGGCAATATTACCATAACTTAGAAGCTAGTTTGAGAATACTCTTATTATAAGTAATTGTCTCTTGATCTCGTATTTAATTTATTGACATAATTCATGGGATAATAATAGTTAGTATTTCCCTTACAATTGACTATTTTCCTGACATACGTGGAGTTGTTTTAGCTGTTTAATTTCCTTAGGGTAACCTGGATAACTTAACTCTTAATTTAAACATTCTATCTCTCATATACCTATTAGTCAAATTTTATATTTGATTTAAGAATAAATACTTACATATTACAGAAATATTTGTGACCACTTGTAAGGAGTCTCAGGAATCATCCAACTCTGACGGGGTCAGCATCAGTGTTGAACTATCCTTCCACACCATTTTGTGTTTGGTTTTCCCTTGATCTGACCAGGATCAAGTTCGACCTCTCACATCAAGATTCAAACAATCACATAATTGTCATTTTCCAAATTTTATCTTATCAAACTTTGTGACGTGGTGATTACTATATACCTTTTTCCTCCGACTTTATACAACTATTCCAATGACTGTTACAACTTATACTCGAATCTAGTGTATTCCTTAATCCCCAGGACTAAGTTCCTCTGATCAAAATCATCAAGCGGGGAAGCCAGTTTTTCCTCTTGGCATAAAAGTGAATTCTTATTAAAACATCTAGGCTCATACTGTCTAACAATTATATCCATCAACCATCTTGAAATACCCCAAACCTTAATATATTGTTTAAACACTTAAATATGGTATATTAAGGCTAAAAAGAGTCTTAGAAACATTAGTAAACAAATTTAAACAAAAGAAAACACAAGGTGTGCTTTAAGGTCAATAAAGGCCAAAATGTGCTCTAAGCTTGGGGTAAGCTTGGTTAAGACCTAATGAACTTACCAAGATCTTAGTTATGTGCTAAACATATTAAACCAATTACCAAAGAAACCAAGCTTGAAAACAAGTTTAAACACAAAATGTGCTTTAAGGAGTCTTAAAGCACATTTTTAAAAATTGTCTTGTAAATGAATTTTGAGTGGCTAGATGTCCATCATTACTCTTAAATATATATGTGTACTATATAGTATCACATTTGGATGTCTATATCAATGGGAAATAAAAAATTTCACTTCTATGTGCCTTGTTTTCATGAATAGTGATTTTATAAGCTATTTTGTAACATATGTTTGTATAAGTAATTAAATTGACAAATAAAGACTATATTACCCCTAAATACTAATGGGGGCCGGTTTTTTTAAGTGTGGTGACTCACCACTCTCTTGTTAACATATTAAGTAAATAAGGAAAACTAATTAAACTTACTTTTACTTTATTACTACAAATATCTTCAAAAAGTAATTCTATCTCATTCTCTCATTTCCTTCCTTGTTCACACGGTTCCACACTCTCTTCAACCTCTCTTCTTCCTTCTCTTCCACGGTAATACCACACCACCTCCATTAAACCTCTTCTTTGATCTCTTGTAAAATCTTGCTCACTTGTCCAAATCAAAAACAAACACCACCAATCTCTTCCTCTCATCAAGCTCTTCATTTCTATCTTCTTAAAATTCCAAGACCACCATTTCGGTGCCATGGAGTTCCACCATTGAAGGAGCTTGAGCTTGTATTTTTACATATTGTTACTCTCCTTTGCTTCTAGGTAAGGAATCTCAAATAAAAACTCCATTTCCTTCATGTTTTTTGTTGTAACCGAAAATACATATTGAAGGAGCTCTTTGTGTGACCTTGTTCTAGCTTCATTCCAACTCTTCATGGACTAGGTGGAGTCCACTCTTGTTAGATATTCAAACTCTCTTCAAAGAGCAAGGTAAAAGAACTACATTAATGTTTTTGAAACAATGTAAAGTTAGGGTTTACAATGAGATGAGCTTATAGCTTGAATACTCATTATAATGTTTGTATATTGTTTAGAACTTGTCAAAGAATCAAATACCCTACCGGTTTTTAAAGGAAACAAGAAAGAAGTTGTTTGGAAAAGAGGTAAATCTACTAACCTACTGTTGTTTAATGCCTTAGGAGAAATGAGCTTATAATGCTTGTTAAAACTACCTAAAGAGCAAATGGTGAATGACTTAGTAAAGTGTTCTCAAGAGCTTAGTAAAAGGCATATGTGTTGTTGAGTGTATTTGCAGGTCAAAGGCAAATATATTGTGGAAATTCAGTGTTTATGATTTATGCATCTTAAGGGCCTAAGAGCCATGTCATTTAAGGGCCTAAGTGCCGTGCAATTTAAATTATGCACTATATTGTGATGTAGTGCTTTGTGAGTGGAGTTTGTGTATAATAAGTGCTTGATGGATTTTTAGTGTTCTTGGTTGTTTGTTGGTAAAAAACAATGTGTTTTGGTTTAGTAATGTTCTAGGAGAACCTATGTCGAAATTTAGGTAATAAATGAGAAGTTCTAAGAGTTAAAATGAGTTTGATAAGCTAAGAGGTGTTTAGATTGGTTAAGTGTTGTTCTTGTGAAAGAAACATGCATTAAGGTGATTTAGGATGTAACAAGGACTTAGGCATGAGCTTGAGGTTTTAGTATGTACCAAAGTCATTTTGGACTTAGGTAAAGACTTAGGCAAACTTTGGTAAAATAAGGAGGAAGTGTGAATTTGAAAAAGGGATTTCAAGAAAGACATAAGGAGTTAGTTGTGAGAAATGAGGCTTGGGAGATGATGTTAAAATGAGGAGAAAGCATTTGGGATAGTGGTTATCATAGGTATGAAATACCATTGGGAAACTAAGGAGGAAATAACATAAGTGTTAAGGAATTTTACAAGGAAATAAGTAAAGGCTTAAGGAATTAGAAAATGAGTTTCATGGATGTTGTATGTGGATATAAGGGTACCAAATGTTGTTAGGAAGCATTAAGAGGCTTTAGGAGAAGTTTGGTAAAGATTTGACAAATTTGGGTAAGTTTAGAGGACGTCCGACCCAGGGGTCCGACCCAGTTTTGGGTCGGACAGCCTCTGTTAGACGTTAGGAAATTGTTCTGGAATGGTCCGACCCAGAAGGGTGGGTCGGACATGGGTCGGACGGTCATGTTTATAAGGCGGTAAAATGTTCTGTAATGGTCCGACCCAGAAGGGTGGGTCGGACATGGGTCGGACATGGATGTTCTGAGGTCGATGAAATTCTCTGTAATGGTCCGACCCAGTCGAGTGAGTCGGACGTGGGTCGGACATGTCTCTGGAATGGTCCGACCCAAAAGGTTGGGTCGGACATGGGTCGGACAAGGTAAGGTTCTTCAGACCCAAAAACCACTGGAAGGGTCCGACCCAGTTGTGGGTCGGACCGGTGGGTCGGACATACCAAAACTTTTTTAAAAAAAAAACAGAAAAGAAATGTGACTTATAGTTACCCTAGGGTGTATAATGAAGGTAACCTAGGGTAAAGTTGACATTAAACTTGTCAAATAATTATGTTAAACATTAATAAATTTGGAGGTTAATTAAGTTAATTAACCGACATTCTTGAATCATGTATAGGAGTGACCTACGGTGGAAACAAATCAAGGCAAGGACCAAGGTATGGTTTTCTTGCAGTCTGTTGCCTACCGGTTTACACCGGCTTGTGTGTTGTATGTTTTTCTATGTGTTTATGACGTTATAAGACTTAAACATGTAATGAGTTTACCGTTGTTCATATTATTGTGAAGATGTGATGTGACTCAATTCCCTTGTGTGTGTCTAACATGACTTACCACTTATTGTGTATTGGTTGTTAAGTTCCACTATGAACTTCTAACAAGTGTTAACTGGGAAGTGAGGAATCTGGTTGTCCGGCCATGCATGTAAGTTAAGAGTAGATATCTGAATCAGATTCGACTCTTATGTTGTTAAGATTGTTCTCCTTAACTTGGCGTTCGATCTCCCGCTAGCTTCCTCCAAAGCTTACCTATTCTGACTTATGATCGGTTTAGTGGGAACATGTGTTTGTGTGGTGTGTTCGGGTCACTAAATCCGAACCATCTGTGACTTAAGTTACTCGTTCGACTAACAGAACGGTAATGAGTGTGTGTTAACGAGCTTAACATGAGGGTGAATCATCCTCTAGGCTCTTGTGTTATTTGACCCTTGTGGTTTGTTATTGTGGAACGAAGATCCACCGTGTATGTGATGTTGTGCTGTGCACTATTGATGCTATGCACACATGTTATGTTATGTTATGTATATAAATGAATGCCATGTTATCATGACAATTAGTTGCGCGTATCCCGGTAGCCGATGGGCTGCGCGTTAACCATACCAGCCAAGGGTTGCTGACCCCCTCGGGGGATCCATGTTCTTTTACTGCAGGATGAGGATCGAAGAAGCGGAGTGGCTCTAGATCCTAGGATGTAGTTTATTTTGAGTACTTTTGGTTGTTGGCCCGGGATGCGCCTGTGCTCCCGTGGCGTGTTATATACTTGGTTGTGACAGTCAACAGTGGTGCGATACAGTGAAGGATTTATGTAAACACTCGGTATTGTATATGATGTATTTATGGTTTAGTTTTATGTTCGGGAGTCTGATCATCAGACCGGTACACTTGTATTTATTCTGCCTTGTCAACCACGTGGGTGGTTGACGGCGTTGTAACACCGAAGCGTAGTTACAGTTTAGTTATTTATTTCCGCTGCGATTTCATTTAGTGTTATGTGCGTAGTAGGGGTGTTACACATCTTAACTCCTAAATCCATCATACAAGTAATAAGTTCAGTTAAGGATTTGTATACCTTTGGTATCCTCTTCCCTTAAAAGCTTTATCTAATATTTAACTTATCAGGGCTTGATTATTGCCTATACTTGGTTATCATTATATAGAACAAAGGCCGTCCCAGTTAGACTTCCAAGTAAAAAAAAAATTCATAACTCGTTTAACAATTACAGCCATAAAGTATTATTTCCTCCTCCTTAAAGCTGGGCTCTTCCCTTATTTCATCTAAACTCCATAAATCAGGTGAACCATATGTTCAGCCAAGGTTATGTATCTCTTAATATTAGTACTATCTCAAACTAAGGGTTTCCAGTTTGAATCCTACTATTTGGTACAGAACAATCAATGCTTATTGACTGTTTCTATCTTTTAGAAACGTGATTAACCCACAAGCTCATGGCTTCCAAACAAAATATGATGATTAGTTATATCAAATAGAGAATCTAGAATCACAGGGATTTGTATATAACGTTAGGAAGGCTTACGTGTAAAACAATTGTTACAAGCCAAGGGGTATGTTTCCCCAACTTTTAAATTTAATTTACACATTTTTTGTATATATTAATTCAAACTCTCATATAATTTACACTGACTTCATTGCAAGTGTCGAGGAGAGTTATTCGTTACCATGTTTATATTAAAATTTATATTACATATGGGGTTAACCTTATTTAATGATACTTAACCTTCTGAAATATATCAATATTCCTTAAGTTTTAGGTTAATAACCTCCAAATAATATTTATATATGTAGCATTTGGTAGTGCTAATTAGGTAGTTCTTCTGACTTCAGAAAATATAAGTTCAAAGTTTGTTCTCCCCCCTTTATTAATTAGGAGTCCAGCATAGTTACCATATTAACACTAGCTGAGACCCTTGGTATTGTTCAGGTATTCAAACTTGCGCTTATTCATGCTGGGTGTTTAGCTATATTTTTGAGATTCTGTTTCTCTATTGTTATATTTCTAGGTTTTGCACTATTTCTCTCGGAGTTAATAAGGATTTTAAGATCTTGTAGTATCGCACTGAGCGGTGAGCTCGGTGCCTTGGTATCCCATAAAATTCAGTGTTTGATCTATTGCGTAGGTCTTCCTCAAACCCTTTTGACAATTCTTATAGTCTTACGTACTTTATTTTAATTAATGTGTTCCTTTTCATGACATCTGCTCGTTATTTAGGCAGGTCATAATTTGTAGTTGCTGTAAGTTTGGACAGTTGAATAATGCCCTTTGCAGTCCATGTAAAAACTAACTTGTTATTCCTCATTGTACTTTCTCTCTCCCTTTTATTCCAAGGCTATTCTCGGTTTGTATTCTGTTTAATACTCTTAATTCTATGATACCCTAATCTGGATTCTCTATCAAATATTAACGTGTCTCCTGACTTTTAAATAATTTTGTTTGTATTATCCATCTCTTCTTATCACTGTATAAATTCAGCACCATCTCCAATAGTGAATGATGCAGCTGGTATCCCAATCCTTACCCATACTCATCATGTATAATTTAAGTTTTATCCACTCCCGTATCCTGGAATATAAAATCCTCAGGCCAATTCCCAAGTTCTACATTCATTAATAATAGTTATTTGTTCATCATAGTTAAGTAAGTAAGATCATACCATGTCCAGTACTTGGCATTATGCCTCTAAATATTTCCAACCTTCGCTCATAGGCTCAGGTGACCTCGGTCTCATAGGTAAGGAAAATAAATATCGAAGTATCCTATTAGGTGAGAGGTTACCCAAGTTAGGTCTCTCTAAATTTTGATACTTACTAGTCACATATAAGTCTCATTGACTAATAATTATAAACACTTATTTATGCATCATGCATTAGGTTTAAGTTCTAGGCTTACCGGTTTCGCGCTGAGCGCTAGCCTCAGAGCCTGAAGTTCCCACTGTGTACAGGGTATTTCTTCGTGGAATTATCTCCTTTCCCTTCTGACTCCCGAATGAGGATGGCTGTCCTCCCGGTCCTTTAGTATAAATTGTATTGTTCTACGGTGCCTGGCCTCCTCTTGGTCCGCCCGCCTCATTAGCTGGTGTACTATGTGAACCTTTAGCTCCCTTGTAGACTCGGCTTCCTGATTGGAAAAGCACTCATAGTCCCTATGACCTCCTTTCTCGCAATAGCGACACCTCACCTTCTTGCCTGCGCAGTCTACGCCTGGATGATCCTTTCCACAGCGCTTACAGTAGTAGTGGCGCCGGGTTGGCTTACTGCTCTTAGGTGGTGCTGATCTCCATGGCTGTGCATCAATGGCTGAGCCGGTCAGACGAGGAATCTGCTCCCTTGTCTTCTGATCCTGGAAGTCCTTCCGCCCTTTCTTCTTATCTAAGAATTTCTTCTTCTTCTTGCAGATTTCGTCAGAGGTTGCTCCTTCATCATCTTCTTCAGTACTCTTCCTTTTCTTTCTTCCTACGTCGGAGTAGTCGATTTTTGGTATGTAGTCCAACAAACTGGTGATCCGTGCGTAGTACTGGTCAACTGTTTGACTCCCTTGGATTAAGGTCTCGATCTCCTGCCTTTCCTCTGCTTTAGGTCTTCGGGGTAGTACTTCTCCCACAACAATTCCACAAACTCTGTCCATCCAAAGTCCGGTGTAGTTCTACTACGGTGGCCCTCAACAGTCCGCCACCAAATGTCAGCTGCGCCCTTCAGGTTGTATGTGGCGTTGTCGACCTGTTGGTCTTCTAGAACTCCGATAGCCTTGAACGCCTTCTGGTGCTCTGCAATGAACTTCTCCAGTGCGGCGGGGTCTGGTTCCCCTGAATAGGTTGGTACTCTTGCGTCTGCAACGCTCTTCAACCAGTTGGTTTCACTGGGCTGCGGCGGGTGGGGTATGGCTCCCGTAAGTTGGACTCTTAGTTCCTGCGCGAAGGTTGCCATGGCTGCTGCTAGTTCTGATACTGTTGGAACATCCGCCGGTGTCTCGCTACTGTGTCCACTGCTGTCTCCACGTGGTCTTTCGCTGGTCGACATCTAAGATAGTATATTATTATTTCTACTCACTGCGTCTTACACCGTCATACACAATCAGAGTCATGTAAGTAAGCTAACTACTAGCAATAGAATATCCCTAGGGTTTTTCTAAGTCACGAATCCTCACGGATGTTTCCCGTATCCCAATATTCCTATGCTCATTGTCCTAGACTCAGTATCTTTCATCAGAGCAGGTTACTCCGCTCTGATACCACTTTTGTAACACCCCTAAACCTAAACCTGTAACGACGTCGCAATTCGTAGCATAATAAATAATGATTCGCAGCGGAAAATAAAACTAACTACCTTGGTGTTACACGCCGTTACCCACCCTTGTGAGTAACAAGGCATCCATCCAACAACCTTAACTCTACACGCTGTGATGAATAGATACTGAGCACTCCTAATTATTACAACCAGAACCAACTAAATGAGCAACTAACTGAATACATCAACCTCTTTATTACAATACAAAAATAAAACCAAAGGTGTTGGTAGACAAACACAACAGCTACCCCCGTGTCCCGCACTCCGGCTTGAGTCTTCTTCAATAACCTGGAATGTTTGGCCCAATAAAGGGCTCAGCAATCAAAATGCTGGTATGCTAAATGTGATCTTAAGTCATCTAGATTCCCTTAGTCGTTTTAGCCATCTTGATATTAGGTTCTTTACATGAAATACCGGTTTACAATAACAACAGTAATAACTGTAAACATTAAACAATCACAAAACAGTTCACTTGTAAACTCCAGTGTACAATAGTACACGACACCAATAATCACACGACAATCCTATAGTCACACATTAATAATCCATAACAATAACCAATAATCACATAATAATAATCCATAACGATCACCAAACAAGTTACGCGTATTAAACTGTACTTGTTAGTTAACCACCTGACTCTTATCCTTTAAACCAATCATTTAACCTTTTCCAAATAATTTCCACCTCAAGTGTCATGTTAAGACAAACCTTATCAACTTATTAATGGACGAATGTCACCTTGTGTTCCATTGGAACTGTTTACCAGCTGACCCTATGGCCCTGGTTAATTGACCGATCCGGTCAAACCTGTGCACCAACGGCAGTGCCCTCCGCCATCCCCGAATGTGGCTGATGGATTTCCTTGAGTGAGTCTCCATTGAAGTCTCTCGTAGTGATCACAATGCGCAACCAGAAAGTCGAAACGATCTGGATTCCTCTCTTTATAAGTTAGCCCTTTTTGTCAGTGACATAATAACCAATATTTGAATTAAGACCTTAGTAGTTGACCATTGTTAGGTTCAGTAATACCTAAAGGTCAGTTAGTCTTTTCCCAGTTTAGGTGTATAAACTTTCGGTCATAAGACGTTCGCGTATAAAATACAACACAATAGTTTGAGCAATACAGCATACAATAACATTCACATAAAATCACAGATATCGCTCTTAAACAATTAACACATAATGTCTGGACCTTAGGATAATCCTTAGGACATTCAGACCACACAATTAACATACCGTTCACCAAGTAACTGCTAGCTTGACAAACTCCTGTTCAGTAGTCCCTCCCCGTACGCTGTTATTTAAACATGCAATACCGGGTAATATTAATATAACTATTCATTAAACGTTATCGTACTGTCACTGTAATGTTTATACTCGTTGTATAATAATCTTCGTATGTTCTTTTATTTCCCCTTGTTATTTTAACAGTGGTTCTAGATAACCTACCGGTTCATTATTTTATGTGAAGCTCACATGCGATAATGAATTATCATTTATACGGTATATCTTTACCTCATTAATTATATACTCATAATTACTTCCACTTATCATTCATATCATATCATTTAGTTATTTATGTTATAACCACCTTTATTCATAAACTTTATATTATATTTCATAATATACCATAATACATTATATTACCTAGTTTTACCTCCTTTCCTTATTAAATTACAAAACCATTCTTATTGTTTCGGTATTTATGTTTTATACCCAGCAACTTTATATATTACTAGATAACCACATATAATTTTCCGGTAACATAATTTGAACCCATTAACTTTTACAATTTACTAAACAACCATATACTTTCATAATTTATTAAATACCCACATTAACCTTTATAATTATTAATTAACCACATTACCTTTTTAATTCACCAAATGTCCACCTTAATTTTCGTAAATTACAATTTAACCTCACCAACTTAATAAATTACCAATATATCCCTTAACTCTCGATGTTCACTTATATTTTCCTTTATTCACTTTTAAACCCCAAAACTTTATATAAGTTACATATTAACTTATAATCTATAGTTTAAATATTTTATTTCTTAAAACAACCGAAGCAACCCATATCTTTTCTTAATTTACATTTCCGCCCATATTAAATTCTATCTTTCATATATACTCCCATAAATTACATATTCACTCCATAACTTTTATAAACTTAATATTTTATGTCATAAATCATTTTAACCCAAAGTTTTGGTCAACACTTTGACCAAGACTTAATTTCATAATTAATACTTTAATAAACCCATAAAATCATAAGTAATTCTCGGCCATACACTAAATTTCCCAATAATTACAAAATAGTCCCAAAACTTTATAAATTGTTATTTTAACACTTAAACACTTATTTAAATTCACCAAAATTCATAATATTAATTCCTACCTTATATTATACTATAAATATACCAAATCAACCCCTTTATTCTCGGCATTTATAATTAATACACTAAACTTTTCAAATTTACATTTTAGCCACATAACTTTATAAATTAGCCATTTAAATACTTGTAGCTATTTTTAATGTTCCCAAAATTTATAATATAAGTTAATACACTTATATATTTCGAAAATCACCCAAATTATATATTAGGCTCTCGGCTTTAATTTAATTTTATAATATGGTTTTAAAACTTGTTTTAAACTTTATGATAAATACATATAAATGTATATAAGCCATATAACACTTCTTCTAAATTATGCTAATGACTTAGAATGATTATAAACTCAAAATAGAACATATAATTCTTAGATAATTCGGTTTATTTTTTATATGCATCCTAATTAATTTTTGTGACACATAATTATACCTTAAGGTAATAATCTTACCTTATATGTTATAAATTATTTTCTTAACATTATAACCCATATATTTTCGGCCTTAATTTATTTAAAGGTTATACAAAATTTTTATACCAAAGATTGAAGCTTAAATCAAACTTAAACTTAATAAACCTTATTTATATAAACTTACCCTTAAATCAAGACAATTTTTGTACTTGATTTTTTCCTTGAATTTCCAAGCTCCTCAAATGCTATATTGATGTAGAGAATTCGAACTCCTTGTACATATGTAGGAGATCTATTTGTTAGACTTCTAACAATAGTTTATAAATAATATTTGTAGTAATTTTACAAGAGTTTACCTTAGGAATTTAACAAGGTATTTTTGATACACCTTGGGATGATTGTAGATCCAAGTTTCCTTCATGAAATAATGAAGAGAATATGGATTTAGAAGTTCCTAAATTTTCGAAAATACTATAAGGAATTACTTAGGTTTTTCAACATGAAAATATACCTTAACTTGATCTTGTTGTTCCTTGTATTGTTGTCGAATCAAGAAGCCTCCTTAGAACACCTAAGCTTGGCGATTTTTGATGAGATTACTAGGATGATTTCTTGCTTCAAGACTTGATAGAATTAACTAGGAAATTACATTAAAATGGTGTTAGGAATTAATACACCATTAATGGAGTTAATGAACACTTAGGAAATAACTTAACAATGGAGAGAAGAGGGAGCTAGAAGAGATACTTACCAATTCGGTTAAGGCTTGGCAAGGAAGAGAATATGCTACGTGAGGCTTTAGTAGGAGGAATTGAGAGCAATTAACATTTGATTAGTTTATTTGTCATTATTGAATGTCTTTGTTTATGTTAAATTTTGATTTCATAATTTGATCAATATGGTCGCTCCACTTCAGTAATACTATACGATTGATTGGGAGCATAATAGAACTTAGCATCTTCCAATTGTAAAGCTACGGCTAATAGGTTAATCTAATACTAGGCCTTTGTTTGTATTAGTTTGATTAATGTTGTTAATTGTTTTACTCTTAGCAGGTGGAGATGATCGGCTGGACTGGAGCAAATGGAAGACTCCAATTGATTGTAGCCTTACGGCTAGTACATGCTAGGAGGCCAATCAACTTTGTTTTATTCTTGTCATTATTAGGCTTAGTCTTGTATTATTTTTGATCATTAAACAACACTAATCCTTGTCTATTTGTGCAGGTTGAACGGCTGCAATGGAGTACAACAGCAGCTCTACACCATGTTGTTTACGGTAGTGGTAAGCTAGGAAGTTAGGTTGTTGTTTGTTAATTCATAACATGACAAATAGAAGTTAGGTATATGTATTATTAGCTTAATTAATTGTCAATCATTCTCCCCATTACCAGATCCAATCGGCCAGCACATGCTCCATTTGATCATGTTGCCTTACTTGTTTATAGTCTAATACATAAGCATGACTAGATTTCCAATTCATTTCATTAATTTTTGTTAAACTAGTCTTCATGATTTTCTTGCAGGTATACGTAATGGAGGCCCCTTTATTTGACTGTAATCTGATGCTATATTAACATATACTACAAACTAGGATGGGTCTTATTACTTATAAGACAATTCATTTACATAAAACTAGCCAAATACCCCTTTAAATCACGCATGGAATGGGGATCATATGAGATTAATTTTTCATTTAATTTTTGTTGCACTATATTTTAATAAGACCATACTAATATTTGTAATAGGTTCCAGCATTTAATTGGTACATTTATACCATGGTAAAAGGTGAAAGTTTTAAGGTAAAAATGCTGATTTTAGGTACCTTTTTGTCTCAAAAATCGCCCCTGTTTGTACTATGAATTTAGTACTGCCATCAATTTTTATATGGTCATTTTATCCACTTTTGAGTTTATCAACTCGTGGCTCCTCAAAAACTTCAAGGCAATTGCGTAAAACGCATTTTTATGACACCCGAAGGTGCGTTTTTGTGCTTTAAGGATCTTTCCGAGAATTAATTAGTCGCTATGACTTCCAAGTGTTTATTGACATTGTTTATAGTCAATAATAATATATTAAGGTGTTACATTGAGTTATATGGGGTTATACTAACTCAGAACACAATTCTCGGGCTACCCGGGCAAAAAGGAGCGTTAAGAAATCCTCCCTGGTATTTTGTCTTTAACTGAGAATTTATCTTGAGAACTTTATCCTAAATGTTCATTAAGGTACTATTATACATTTAGAATGAGGTGTAATACTTTATTTTATTTTATAAGGTATTTCCGGGACTTTCGGGCCTTAAGGGGCCTTTAAGGGAATTCCCGAGCGTATTGTATTTTCACTCAGTTTTAGATGAAGTCCTGTGTTCTGAAGATCATATAATGATCCTTGGTTAACTTCATGTGAAGTTTATAGCTTATATAACTTGTTTACTTAAGGTCGGGCTTTAACGCACGTTTTTGACCTTAAGGAGTTTAGGTGCGTTTTTAACGCCCAAGTGTTTATATACTTTCTTAGGGTTTCATAATTCCCCAAATAATATTTATAATTCCTCAAATAATATTTATTTACTTATATTTAATTATTTAAATGTTAGGGGTATTTCACTTGGCGGGAGGCATAAGCTACACCTTGCCATGCTGCATGAGTACACATCCCATTCTCTTGCCCGATGCGTCGCAATACACCTCAAATCCCTCTGTGCCCTCTGGTAATGTGAGAATCGGCGCTGAGGTCAATGAGTCTTTTAGGCTCTGAAATGCTACCTCGCACTCGTCTGTCCATACAAACGGTACATCTTTCTTCATCAGTGTAGTCATGGGCTTAGCGACTTTCGAGAAGTCCTTTACAAATCTTCGGTAGTAACCGGCTAGACCAAGAAAGCTCCTAATGTCGGTAACAGTCTTGGGTCTAGGCCATGATCGTACAACTTCTATCTTTGAAGGGTCAACTGAAATACCTGCGCTTGAGATGACATGACCGAGGAATGATACCTGATCTAGCTAGAACTCGCATTTGGAGAACTTTGCATACAGCTGGTTCTCGCACAGTGTCTCAAGTACTTTCCTCAAATGGATTTCATGTTCTTCTGCTGATTTGGAATATACAAGAATGTCATTAATGAATACTACTACTGAAGTGTCCAACTGCTCACTGAAAAGTCGATTCATAAGATCCATGAATTTTGCTGGTGCGTTTGACAAACCGAATGGCATGACGGTGAATTCGTAGTGGCCATATCTGGTGCGGAATGCCGTTTTCTCAATGTCTTGCTCTCTGATAGCAATCTGATGATACCCAGAACAGAGGTCGATCTTGGAGAAGACTGAGGCTCCTTTCAGCTGGTCGAATAGGTCATCGATGCGTGGCAATGGGTATTTATTTTTGATTGTGACCACATTCAGCTCGCGGTAGTCAATAAAAAGTCGGAGCTCCGTCCTTCTTACACAAAGAGAACCGGTGCTCCCCAGGGTGATACGCTTGGGCGTATAAACCTTTATCGAGTAGGTCACGCAACTGCTCTTTCAGCTCTGTCATTTCAGCAAGTGCCATGCGGTACGGTGCCCTAGCAATGGGACCATTACCTGGCAAAAGGTCAATCTCAAACTGTACTGCTCGTCGAGGTGGCATACCAGGCAGCTCCTTAGGGAATACATCAGGGATTCAGATACAATAGGTACTTCAGAGTTGAACTCTAGATCTCTCTCCAGGTCTTGTACATAACACAGATACACTTCGTGGCCCTTTCTGAGCTCCCGGTACATAGTCATGGCGAAGATGACTGTGGTCAAAGGCTCTCTCGGTCTCTGACGGTAAGATATAGTAACCCCAGAAGGACTCTTGAATAGCAATTGATGTTCGGCGCAGAGGATTCTACCCTTGTGCCGCTCCAACCAATTCATTCCGATTATTACATCGAATCCCAACCCATTAAATTCGATGAAGGAGATGGGAAACGATTCATCTTTGATTTGGATCGTGGCTGACTTGTAGTATTTGGTACACCGTATTCTCTCCTTTGATGGGAGAGTAACCAGAAAATCAAGTAGCTCATCCGCATCTAGCTTCAACCTCTTCACAAAAGATGGTGATACGAAGGTGTGAGAGGCGCCGGAGTCGAATAACACTGAGGCTTCAATGCCGTTCACTGGGAAGGTTCCCGTTAAGATGGTGCCACTTTTACCGGCTTGTGCTTCAGTGAGGATACTCAGGTTACCTTCGGTACCGAGTCCACAACTTATTGAAGTCACAAGTTCATAAGCAATGATGGTGGACATAAGTGGAATTTAAATCAACACTGCTCTTTATTGATAACCCAAGCATCATACATACCGTGTCACTAATACACGTTACTAATACATTACATGACACTATGAATTTAATACTTCCTAAAGGTAAGGTTCAGGCGTCCTGGTTTCATGTGTGTGGCATTGATTATTGCCGGCAGTGCCGTATTCAGCTTGATCTTGTTGATCCCGTGATACAGCATCCTAGATTTTCCACCCATGATTAGGACATATCCCGATCTCAATACCAATTTCTCTGCGCGGTCCACACGCTTCTGCTCGATATACATAAAGATGGCATCATCACCAATGGACCAGACACTACGGGCACTCCCTGTTCAAGAGATTCCGCTGTCTCGTCCTTGTCTTGGTGTAACCCAAGTCGTCCTTGTTTTTCATAGAAGTTGACGATACATAGGTCCGCTCCAATTGCGGAGATCGGATCATTTTCACATTGTTGTGCAAGTTCTACTGCTTGTGTAACAAGTGTAAGAAATTCTGGTGGTATAGTCGGTGGTGTCGCTCCGTCTTGTATTCGTGTCTCTTGGTATGTCTTGGTATAAGGATTCCAGTCCTTTCCCAAGCACATCATCTTCAGCTTCATCTTCGCTCCACCGGGGAATTCGGGTGTATAAAATCCTCCTGGACCCGTTCCTAGTTCGTTGCATCGTCGAATAATCGAAATTTGGGCTTCAGGTGTCAGGTATTCCTTTAATAAGATCATACCTGGTCGGATGACCTGACACTGTTCGTTGGTGTAGTAGCGATTGGTGATGTCGATCTCTTCTTGATTTGGTTTCGAAGGTATCGGGTAGCAGATACTAAAGCTACCTATGGTTATAAATTCCGTCTACGGTGTGTACTAGTCTCAACTACTTCATTTCATGCTCAATACATACTCCAATTCATTCATTCATGCATTCATTTAAACAGTTACTCCAATACTTAGTCATGCTTCTCAAGGATTTAAGGTTTAGTTAATTTCCTAGGCCGGACTTAGAACCGGTCCCATCTCTGTCAATGATGTGCAAGGCAGGATGCCTCTGGGGTGCGCCCTTCTGAGGACCTCGGGATCCCTGTCCCTGCGGGGCCTGCTGGGCTGGTGCATCGCCAGATGCAACCTCCTTGCCTTCCCTCTGCTTGTAGCTCTGGAAGTTCCCTTTAGGTTTAGCATTTTCTGGGAACATGTTGGCTCGGTGTCTGGGCTTCTGACAGTTGTAGCACTTGATTTCTCTCCCATAGCAATCTAGGCCGGGATGGTCTTGGTTGCACTTTCTGCACACGTAGGTGCGGCCGTCGGAGTAGTTCTTCGTGAAACCGGAGCCAGAACCTAAGGCTTAGAGTGTTAGCACATTGTGCGGGAATACTAGCTATGATACTTATACAAATACGAATTAGGATTAGAGTTTACCCTTAGGTGGGTGTGATCTCAGTGGCTTCGCAGCCACCGGTGCAGAAGAACCAAGTTGAAGAAGCTCAACTGGTTTGCCCTTCTCCTGGGCACTGCTCTCACTTGGGAAGTTCTTTTGGGTTTGATTAAAGAATTTCCCCTTCTTCTTTTTCCAGCTCTACCCTGGTTCTGCTCCTCGGCACTGATATTCTTGTTGTTGGCCTTGCGCTTAAGCGCGGTTTCTTCATCCCTCAGTTGGCAAGTGATCTCAACGCAAGATGCCGCGTGATAACACTCCTGAAGTTTCAGGTATTAGCCGGGGTTCTCATTTAGAAAGATAAGGTAAGGTATTCAAGGATTTACAATGGTACTAAGGGTTAAACCGATAATTACCTGAAGGGAGGTAAATCTGGTGTAGCCCATGCCGTACCGAAGGCGATGGCTCAGACCGCCATAGAAGCGATCGACCAACACCTGGCCGGTGTATCCAAGGTCGGGTAATAGACGTAGAAGGGAGGTGAAGGTGTGGTAGTACTCATCAACAGACATCTTCTCTGTCATCTTCAATGCATCCAGCTCAAGTCTTTTTCTTGTTTGTTGTTGACGTGTTCAGGGTAGTATTTGGATCGGAGGAGGGGTGTGAAGGATTCCCAGTCAAAGGTGGGGTCATCAGCATGGTCGCTCTTGATTAGTTTCCACCAATCCATGGCTGCATCCTTTAGGTAGTAAGCCGCTACTCTAACTCGAACTCCAGCAGGAGCTTCGAGGGTTTCGAGTGCCGTCTCCATCTCGGAGATGTAGGCTTCTAGCTTAGCCGGATCACTCTCACCTCTAAAGCATGGAGGTCGGAGTTCTGCTACAGCTTTTACCCAGTTGGCTTCTCTGGGTGGAGGGGGCGGGATTGGTCCCGTTTTGTGTTTGTTGTTTTGTTGTGTTTGCTGCATAGCTGTGATTACTTGCGGTAGCATCTGCACTACTGTGGCAGCGACGATCTCTGCTATCGTCTGCGTGCCGGGTCCATCAGAGGCTTCGCCTCTAGCTCGGCCTCGGCCTCGTCCTAACATCTGAACATTTAACATTCGTATTAGGCTTGTAACATGTGACATAGGACCATGGTCTCGTATTTAAGCAAAGGTATCGTTCATAAAATGTTAAGGGTATCCGTTGTTAACAACGGTAGTTCCTAGTTAGGTTTCTAAGTATCCGTCTTAAGACGGTTGAAATCCTAACTCGGTAATCCCTATGCTCGGTAATTCTAGGTCATCAGAGCGTAACTACGCTCTGATACCACTTTTTGTAACTCCCCTACCTCTAATCCTTTACTTACCGTCTAATCGCCCTAATTATTCTACTACGTCGCAGCGGAAATACTACTACTACAGCGGGTGATACAACGCCGCTAACCGCCCATACAGCTAGCTAGGCTTACACTACTTACAGTCACGGTCTGATGTCTAAATATACCGAGCTACTATATTACATGCCACATACCAAAATACCGTAAACTTACATTACCGGATTACCGAGTATCAAGTGTATTTAATTACATCCCTTTTTAATCTCTCCAAAATTAGTGAGTTTCTACCAACTACTCATGTACCCATCTCACAATGCTTCATGATCCAAAAGGGTGTACCCCATGGTACACCGGCTAATAAAAGCCTACAGCCGTGTACAACTTAGTACACCATCCACAATTCATTATTACAGACAAAAAGAATCAAACTTAAACTCTTCATAGCCTTCACCCGTCTCGAGGACCTGCATCATATTAAAAACATCGCCCCAAGGGGCTCAGCAAAAGCTACGCATAAACTTCGCATATACCGCGTGCTAACTAGGGTACGTCGACTATTTAAGGTCGACTGTACATGCGGTTCATTATTTTCATGCATACATGCTTTACATACAACATACAATCATATACAATTCCATACACAATCCAAGACAGCAGTACAATAGCACACACAATACTTACCTTCACAAGGGTTAGCCAAATTACACATCCGGGTTAATCGGATGCTTATTACTCTTTTACTCATTACACAATACTTCTCTCTTACTTTACTTACTTACTTTACTATACTTGTTTACTCATCATCTTACTTACTTACTTTTACTCATGTTAAGTCGGTATGACCTCCGGGCAGGGACTACACCGTCCCACCACCGGGTTTTACTCGGCTCACCAATCCAGGATGCTACCCATTTAGGGGTTTGGGCTGTGGACCAGTTAAGAGCCAGGAATTGGAGCCAACCTCTTGTGACTCCGCCTCCTCACACGTGGCCGAAACTATATCGGACTTCTACTAGTTCCAATTTAATTACCAATTTATTAAGTTAGATTGGTTAGCTTGTTAGGAATCAGTTAGAAGTCCAATCACAATAACATTCGGTCTCGCACTAAACAAGATAAAGCATGCAACCGGAATATTAGATTGTATTTTGTGTGATTTGAAAACTAACAAACATATCATGGGAACTTACTAACCAACGTTTAGTAAGGAATGAGTGAGACTAAGGAACGCTCCCTAATATGGGACGATATGAACCGAAAGAGGTTAACCAACAAACAAGGTCTTGAGATTACTTCTAACTGGAACTTGAGTGAGGAAACCGGGACGATCTCGGTCATGCATGCTAAGGAAAGGGGGTCGGTATCTATAGCAGATTCGACTTCCCGATAAGGACTATTCTTGGACTGTAGCCTAGGGCCGGTTGCCGGCTCAGCTACGCTGGACTCCCGTCCAGAGTAGGTGGCATTAAGATGGTGCGGTGGGATCACCTAAATCCCAGGTTCGAATTAAGCTACAACCATTTCCTTCCAGGAACGGTTTGTATATTGAGATTAAGTTGAGATTAAGATTAAGGTAAGGTTAAGATAAGTTGCAACCATTCATTTTTAAAGGATGGTTTGTATTATTAAGATTAAGATAAGCTACATCCACTCTTTATTAAAGGATGGTTGTTTCTAAGATTAAGATAAGACTAAGATTGAGGTGAGATAAGGATGGACTAAGATTAAGAGGGAACATTACTTAAGGAGTTAAATAATTAACTCTCTAATTAAGGGAACGCATTTAAGTCGTTCATTGTGTGTGAACTTTGATTGTTCATATCTGAGTTGTTGTTTACTGCACTTTCTATTGTGTTGTGCATCTAATCAACCTCCATGCTATCGACAATTAGTCGTCGTAGCCACGTTAGCTTGGGGGCCATGAGAGGATCATACCAGCATTCGTGCTGACCCCCTTTGGGGGCTGTTTTTACTACACAGGTACATCAGGAGGCGGCCGTCGCGAGAGTAAGAAGGGGTACAAGTGTTACGGGTTAAGTGTGGCCTACGAGTTGTGCATGTACACTCGTATGGCAATTGAGTTAGTAAGATGTATAGGATGTGAGGGGGTTGTAAGAAGGATATGTAATGGGTTAAGGTTGTTGTACTAATGTTCGGTATATTTTGTAGTCAGACCGTGGCAAGGTCCTGGATTGTAAAGAATTCCACTGTGACATGTTTATATATATACTGTTAAGTTGCGAGACCACATCTGGATTGAGTTGGGGTGTTACAATTTTCATCTCCATAGGTGTTCTTGTTTTGGAGCTTGGAGACCACCATTAGAAGCCCATTCTTCACCTCTTTGGTTTAAGGTAAAAAGAAATCCAAAAGCACTACCTCTTCTTGCTCTTATTCTCAAAATAGGAATTTCTAAGTTGTGAGCTCCTATTCCTTTTGTTCCAGCCGATTTTGGCATTCTTGGAGGAGTAAAAATATTGCTCTTGTGCTATTCTAAGCTTCATCTACTCCTTTGCAAGGTAATGAATTCCTAAACCCTAGACATTTACCTTAAAGCTTTAATATAATCTAATGGCTAGTTGAATTGAATGGTGGTGTGTAATGGGCTGTAGTGTAGAGCTTGACTCTTCATAGCTGTTGGGAAAAGAGGAAAAGAAAGGAAGAAGCAAGAAGAAGAAACGAAAACTAGAAGAAGAACAAGGTAAATTATACTCATGTGTGTAGTCTTGTAAAATGTTTATGTAACAGATTTTAGAAGTTTAAAATGTGTATTGTGGAATGGTAATGAGTAGTAGTGTAATGTGTAAGAAGAACCAAACAATTTTGAAGCTTGAAAGACATTTAAAAACTGTCAAACCTAGATGGGAATTGGATGTATTGTGCAGGAATTTTGGGAGTGTTTAATGTTTAGTAATTGTGTTGGAAAGCTATGTATATTAATGTTGTTGAAAACAGGTGAATTAGGTAACAAAGTGTGAATAAATGATGTGGTGAGAATGTAAGAATTTAGGGGAGGTTATTTCAAAATTTACCTAGAACTAGAACACTTAAGAACGAGAAACTAGGTAAAAATATGCCCTTGTAACAGATTTTGAGTTGAGCTAGTTAGTGGGTAGGTTAGAAGAATAGTGTAGGTGCTGAAATGAGAACTTAAGAAAATATGTGAGTGAATTAGTATAAAAAGAGTAATAGGTTAGTGATGGATTTAAACATGTTTAGGTGGCTAATTAGGTACTTAAATATGTAGGATTAAGTGTAGGAACAATGGGGAATTAATTAGACAAAGTTTGGTTTGTAACAGATTAAGAAAATGTCAAAATCTGCAATGTACAGCAGCTGGTCCGGGACTTAGTCCTCAGGCAAGGACCCGGACCATGCTGAAATTGCAGCCGAGAGTTGAAGAAATGAGGTGGTCCGGGACTAAGGTCCCGTATAAGGACCCGGACCACCCCACAAAAACACACCGAGAGTAACTACAAGTTCAGGTCCGGGACTTACTCCTAGTAAGAGGACCCGAACCATATTAAGAAATCCATCCGAGAGTTTTCAAAGCTTTGGGTCCGGGACTTACCTTCTGTATAAGGTCCCAGACCATAATTGAAATCAGGACGAGGATTGTGACCACATGTTGGTCCGGGACTTAAGACCCGGACCCACCAAAAATTGTAAAATTAAGTTCATTAAATGGGTTTTAAGGTAAGGAAGTGAATGGTAATGATAGTATATGATAATTAGAACCTAATTAAGGATGTTTAAAGGCCATTAAGAGTATAAACAAGTTTTAAAACTAATAAAGAGTAAGAAAACCATGTGTAAGTATAAGGATAGTAAAGATATAGTATGTATGAGTTAGGAAACATACGAGTAATCGAGTTAAGTTAACGATAGTTAGATTAATCACTCAACTGTATGTATGTCATAGGACTTGGATTGTGAACACCGGAGGAAAGTTGGATACAAGTACAACGGTGAACGGTATGAACTTCTCATGCCCCTTATGCTACCTTGGTTACTTTGATTTGTGTGTTGTGTGCTAATTGATCACCAAATAAGATAAATGCACGAATCAGATATATTATGCTTACTTGTGATTATCATTAGATTGTTCTTTGTTTGGATATCCTCTTTAAATCATAGTTTGTATAATTCATGAAATGTATGGATGATAATGAATGTGTGTATGCTTGATGTATTGTATTGTGACCGAATGTTATTGTGATTGGACTTCTAACTGATTCCTAACAAGCTAACCAATCTAACTTAATAAATTGGTAATTAAATTGGAACTAGTAGAAGTCCGATATAGTTTCGGCCACGTGTGAGGAGGCGGAGTCACAAGAGGTTGGCTCCAATTCCTGGCTCTTAACTGGTCCACAGCCCAAACCCCTTAAATGGGTAGCATCCTGGATTGGTGAGCCGAGTAAAACCCGGTGGTGGGACGGTGTAGTCCCTGCCCGGAGGTCATACCGACTTAACATGAGTAAAAGTAAGTAAGTAAGAATGAGTAAACAAGTATAGTAAAGTAAGTAAGTAAAGTAAGAGAAAGTATTGTGTAATGAGTAAAAGAGTAATAAGCATCCGATTAACCCGGATGTGTAATTTGGCTAACCCTTGTGAAGGTAAGTATTGTGTGTGCTATTGTACTGCTGTCTTGGATTGTGTATGGAATTGTATATGATTGTATGTTGTATGTAAAGCATGTATGCATGAAAATAATGAACCGCATGTACAGTCGACCTTAAATAGTCGACGTACCCTAGTTAGCACGCGGTATATGCGAAGTTTATGCGTAGCTTTTTGCTGAGCCCCTTGGGGCGATGTTTTTAATATGATGCATGTCCTCGAGACGGGTGAAGGCTATGAAGAGTTTAAGTTTGATTCTTTTTGTCTGTAATTAATGAATTGTGGATGGTGTACTAAGTTGTACACGGCTGTAGGCTTTTATTAGCCGGTGTACCATGGGGTACACCCTTTTGGATCATGAAGCATTGTGAGATGGGTACATGAGTAGTTGGTAGAAACTCACTAATTTTTGGAGATTAAAAAGGGATGTAATTAAATACACTTGATACTCGGTAATCCGGTAATGTAAGTTTACGGTATTTTGGTATGTGGCATGTAATATAGTAGCTCGGTATATTTAGACATCAGACCGTGACTGTAAGTAGTGTAAGCCTAGCTAGCTGTATGGGCGGTTAGCGGCGTTGTATCACCCGCTGTAGTAGTAGTATTTCCGCTGCGACGTAGTAGAATAATTAGGGCGATTAGACGGTAAGTAAAGGATTAGAGGTAGGGGAGTTACAAAAAGTGGTATCAGAGCGTAGTTACGCTCTGATGACCTAGAATTACCGAGCATAGGGATTACCGAGTTAGGATTTCAACCGTCTTAAGACGGATACTTAGAAACCTAACTAGGAACTACCGTTGTTAACAACGGATACCCTTAACATTTTATGAACGATACCTTTGCTTAAATACGAGACCATGGTCCTATGTCACATGTTACAAGCCTAATACGAATGTTAAATGTTCAGATGTTAGGACGAGGCCGAGGCCGAGCTAGAGGCGAAGCCTCTGATGGACCCGGCACGCAGACGATAGCAGAGATCGTCGCTGCCACAGTAGTGCAGATGCTACCGCAAGTAATCACAGCTATGCAGCAAACACAACAAAACCAACAAACACAAACGGGACCAATCCCGCCCCCTCCACCCAGAGAAGCCAACTGGGTAAAAGCTGTAGCAGAACTCCGACCTCCATGCTTTAGAGGTGAGAGTGATCCGGCTAAGCTAGAAGCCTACATCTCCGAGATGGAGACGGCACTCGAAACCCTCGAAGCTCCTGCTGGAGTTCGAGTTAGAGTAGCGGCTTACTACCTAAAGGATGCAGCCATGGATTGGTGGAAACTAATCAAGAGCGACCATGCTGATGACCCCACCTTTGACTGGGAATCCTTCACACCCCTCCTCCGATCCAAATACTACCCTGAACACGTCAAAACAAGAAACAGACTTGAGCTGGATGCATTGAAGATGACAGAGAAGATGTCTGTTGATGAGTACTACCACACCTTCACCTCCCTTCTACGTCTATTACCCGACCTTGGATACACCGGCCAGGTGTTGGTCGATCGCTTCTATGGCGGTCTGAGCCATCGCCTTCGGTACGGCATGGGCTACACCAGATTTACCTCCCTTCAGGTAATTATCGGTTTAACCCTTAGTACCATTGTAAATCCTTGAATACCTTACCTTATCTTTCTAAATGAGAACCCCGGCTAATACCTGAAACTTCAGGAGTGTTATCACGCGGCATCTTGCGTTGAGATCACTTGCCAACTGAGGGATGAAGAAACCGCGCTTAAGCGCAAGGCCAACAACAAGAATATCAGTGCTGAGGAGCAGAACCAGGGTAAGAGCTGGAAAAAGAAGAAGGGGAAATTCTTTAATCAAACCCAAAAGAACTTCCCAAGTGAGAGCAGTGCCCAGGAGAAGGGCAAACCAGTTGAGCTTCTTCAACTTGGTTCTTCTGCACCGGTGGCTGCGAAGCCACTGAGATCACACCCACCTAAGGGTAAACTTCTAATCCTAATTCGTATTTGTATAAGTATCATAGCTAGTATTCCCGCACAAATGTGCTAACACTCTAAGCCTTAGGTTCTGGCTCCGGTTTCACGAAGAACTACTCCGACGGCCGCACCTACGTGTGCAGAAAGTGCAACCAAGACCATCCCGGCCTAGATTGCTATGGGAGAGAAATCAAGTGCTACAACTGTCAGAAGCCCAGACACCGAGCCAACATGTTCCCAGAAAATGCTAAACCTAAAGGGAACTTCCAGAGCTACAAGCAGAGGGAAGGCAAGGAGGTTGCATCTGGCGATGCACCAGCCCAGCAGGCCCCGCAGGGACAGGGATCCCGAGGTCCTCAGAAGGGCGCACCCCAGAGGCATCCTGCCTTGCACATCATTGACAGAGATGGGACCGGTTCTAAGTCCGGCCTAGGAAATTAACTAAACCTTAAATCCTTGAGAAGCATGACTAAGTATTGGAGTAACTGTTTAAATGAATGCATGAATGAATGAATTGGAGTATGTATTGAGCATGAAATGAAGTAGTTGAGACTAGTACACACCGTAGACGGAATTTATAACCATAGGTAGCTTTAGTATCTGCTACCCGATACCTTCGAAACCAAATCAAGAAGAGATCGACATCACCAATCGCTACTACACCAACGAACAGTGTCAGGTCATCCGACCAGGTATGATCTTATTAAAGGAATACCTGACACCTGAAGCCCAAATTTCGATTATTCGACGATGCAACGAACTAGGAACGGGTCCAGGAGGATTTTATACACCCGAATTCCCCGGTGGAGCGAAGATGAAGCTGAAGATGATGTGCTTGGGAAAGGACTGGAATCCTTATACCAAGACATACCAAGAGACACGAATACAAGACGGAGCGACACCACCGACTATACCACCAGAATTTCTTACACTTGTTACACAAGCAGTAGAACTTGCACAACAATGTGAAAATGATCCGATCTCCGCAATTGGAGCGGACCTATGTATCGTCAACTTCTATGAAAAACAAGGACGACTTGGGTTACACCAAGACAAGGACGAGACAGCGGAATCTCTTGAACAGGGAGTGCCCGTAGTGTCTTGGTCCATTGGTGATGATGCCATCTTTATGTATATCGAGCAGAAGCGTGTGGACCGCGCAGAGAAATTGGTATTGAGATCGGGATATGTCCTAATCATGGGTGGAAAATCTAGGATGCTGTATCACGGGATCAACAAGATCAAGCTGAATACGGCACTGCCGGCAATAATCAATGCCACACACATGAAACCAGGACGCCTGAACCTTACCTTTAGGAAGTATTAAATTCATAGTGTCATGTAATGTATTAGTAACGTGTATTAGTGACACGGTATGTATGATGCTTGGTTTATCAATAAAGAGCAGTGTTGATTTAAATTCCACTTATGTCCACCATCATTGCTTATGAACTTGTGACTTCAATAAGTTGTGGACTCGGTACCGAAGGTAACCTGAGTATCCTCACTGAAGCACAAGCCGGTAAAAGTGGCACCATCTTAACGGGAACCTTCCCAGTGAACGGCATTGAAGCCTCAGTGTTATTCGACTCCGGCGCCTCTCACACCTTCGTATCACCATCTTTTGTGAAGAGGTTGAAGCTAGATGCGGATGAGCTACTTGATTTTCTGGTTACTCTCCCATCAAAGGAGAGAATACGGTGTACCAAATACTACAAGTCAGCCACGATCCAAATCAAAGATGAATCGTTTCCCATCTCCTTCATCGAATTTAATGGGTTGGGATTCGATGTAATAATCGGAATGAATTGGTTGGAGTGGCACAAGGGTAGAATCCTCTGCGCCGAACATCAATTGCTATTCAAGAGTCCTTCTGGGGTTACTATATCTTACCGTCAGAGACCGAGAGAGCCTTTGACCACAGTCATCTTCGCCATGACTATGTACCGGGAGCTCAGAAAGGGCCACGAAGTGTATCTGTGTTATGTACAAGACCTGGAGAGAGATCTAGAGTTCAACTCTGAAGTACCTATTGTATCTGAATTCCCTGATGTATTCCCTAAGGAGCTGCCTGGTATGCCACCTCGACGAGCAGTACAGTTTTGATTGACTTTTGGGGTAAGAGTACGTTGCACATTCTTTGATAGGCCAGGTACTGGTCCCATTGCTAGGGCACCGTACCGCATGGCACTTGCTGAAATGACAGAGCTGAAAGAGCAGTTGCGTGACCTACTCGATAAAGGTTTATACGCCCAAGCGTATCACCCTGGGGAGCACCGGTTCTCTTTGTGAATAAGAAGGACGGTAGCCTCCGACTTTTTATTGACTACCGCGAGCTGAATGTGGTCACAATCAAAAATAAATACCCATTGCCACGCATCGATGACCTATTCGACCAGCTGAAAGGAGCCTCAGTCTTCTCCAAGATCGACCTCTGTTCTGGGTATCATCAGATTGCTATCAGAGAGCAAGACATTGAGAAAACGGCATTCCGCACCAGATATGGCCACTACGAATTCACCGTCATGCCATTCGGTTTGTCAAACGCACCAGCAAAATTCATGGATCTTATGAATCGACTTTTCAGTGAGCAGTTGGACACTTCAGTAGTAGTATTCATTAATGACATTCTTGTATATTCCAAATCAGCAGAAGAACATGAAATCCATTTGAGGAAAGTACTTGAGACACTGTGCGAGAACCAGCTGTATGCAAAGTTCTCCAAATGCGAGTTCTAGCTAGATCAGGTATCATTCCTCGGTCATGTCATGTCAAGCGCAGGTATTTCAGTTGACCCTTCAAAGATAGAAGTTGTACGATCATGGCCTAGACCCAAGACTGTTACCGACATTAGGCGCTTTCTTGGTCTAGCCGGTTACTACCGAAGATTTGTAAAGGACTTCTCGAAAGTCGCTAAGCCCATGACTACACTGATGAAGAAAGATGTACCGTTTGTATGGACAGACGAGTGCGAGGTAGCATTTCAGAGCCTAAAAGACTCATTGACCTCAGCGCCGATTCTCACATTACCAGAGGGCACAGAGGGATTTGAGGTGTATTGCGACGCATCGGGCAAGAGAATGGGATGTGTACTCATGCAGCATGGCAAGGTTGTAGCTTATGCCTCCCGCCAAGTGAAATACCCCTAACATTTAAATAATTAAATATAAGTAAATAAATATTATTTGAGGAATTATAAATATTATTTGGGGAATTATGAAACCCTAAGAAAGTATATAAACACTTGGGCGTTAAAAACGCACCTAAACTCTTAAGGTCAAAAACGTGCGTTAAAGCCCGACCTTAAGTAAACAAGTTATATAAGCTATAAACTTCACATGAAGTTAACCAAGGATCATTATATGATCTTCAGAACACAGGACTTCATCTAAAACTGAGTGAAAATACAATACGCTCGGGAATTCCCTTAAAGGCCCCTTAAGGCCCGAAAGTCCCGGAAATACCTTATAAAATAAAATAAAGTATTACACCTCATTCTAAATGTATAATAGTACCTTAATGAACATTTAGGATAAAGTTCTCAAGATAAATTCTCAGTTAAAGACAAAATACCAGGGAGGATTTCTTAACGCTCCTTTTTGCCCGGGTAGCCCGAGAATTGTGTTCTGAGTTAGTATAACCCCATATAACTCAATGTAACACCTTAATATATTATTATTGACTATAAACAATGTCAATAAACACTTGGAAGTCATAGCGACTAATTAATTCTCGGAAAGATCCTTAAAGCACAAAAACGCACCTTCGGGTGTCATAAAAATGCGTTTTACGCAATTGCCTTGAAGTTTTTGAGGAGCCACGAGTTGATAAACTCAAAAGTGGATAAAATGACCATATAAATAAATTGATGGCAGTACTAAATTCATAGTACAAACAGGGGCGATTTTTGAGACAAAAAGGTACCTAAAATCAGCATTTTTACCTTAAAACTTTCACCTTTTACCATGGTATAAATGTACCAATTAAATGCTGGAACCTATTACAAATATTAGTATGGTCTTATTAAAATATAGTGCAACAAAAATTAAATGAAAAATTAATCTCATATGATCCCCATTCCATGCGTGATTTAAAGGGGTATTTGGCTAGTTTTATATAAATGAATTGTCTTATAAGTAATAAGACCCATCCTAGTTTGTAGTATATGTTAATATAGCATCAGATTACAGTCAAATAAAGGGGCCTCCATTACGTATACCTGCAAGAAAATCATGAAGACTAGTTTAACAAAAATTAATGAAATGAATTGGAAATCTAGTCATGCTTATGTATTAGACTATAAACAAGTAAGGCAACATGATCAAATGGAGCATGTGCTGGCCGATTGGATCTGGTAATGGGGAGAATGATTGACAATTAATTAAGCTAATAATACATATACCTAACTTCTATTTGTCATGTTATGAATTAACAAACAACAACCTAACTTTCCTAGCTTACCACTACCGTAAACAACATGGTGTAGAGCTGCTGTTGTACTCCATTGCAGCCGTTCAACCTGCACAAATAGACAAGGATTAGTGTTGTTTAATGATCAAAAATAATACAAGACTAAGCCTAATAATGACAAGAATAAAACAAAGTTGATTGGCCTCCTAGCATGTACTAGCCGTAAGGCTACAATCAATTGGAGTCTTCCATTTGCTCCAGTCCAGCCGATCATCTCCACCTGCTAAGAGTAAAACAATTAACAACATTAATCAAACTAATACAAACAAAGGCCTAGTATTAGATTAACCTATTAGCCGTAGCTTTACAATTGGAAGATGCTAAGTTCTATTATGCTCCCAATCAATCGTATAGTATTACTGAAGTGGAGCGACCATATTGATCAAATTATGAAATCAAAATTTAACATAAACAAAGACATTCAATAATGACAAATAAACTAATCAAATGTTAATTGCTCTCAATTCCTCCTACTAAAGCCTCACGTAGCATATTCTCTTCCTTGCCAAGCCTTAACCGAATTGGTAAGTATCTCTTCTAGCTCCCTCTTCTCTCCATTGTTAAGTTATTTCCTAAGTGTTCATTAACTCCATTAATGGTGTATTAATTCCTAACACCATTTTAATGTAATTTCCTAGTTAATTCTATCAAGTCTTGAAGCAAGAAATCATCTCCTAGTAATCTCATCAAAAATCGCCAAGCTTAGGTGTTCTAAGGAGGCTTCTTGATTCGACAACAATACAAGGAACAACAAGATCAAGTTAAGGTATATTTTCATGTTGAAAAACCTAAGTAATTCCTTATAGTATTTTCGAAAATTTAGGAACTTCTAAATCCATATTCTCTTCATTATTTCATGAAGGAAACTTGGATCTACAATCATCCCAAGGTGTATCAAAAATACCTTGTTAAATTCCTAAGGTAAACTCTTGTAAAATTACTACAAATATTATTTATAAACTATTGTTAGAAGTCTAACAAATAGATCTCCTACATATGTACAAGGAGTTCGAATTCTCTACATCAATATAGCATTTGAGGAGCTTGGAAATTCAAGGAAAAAATCAAGTACAAAAATTGTCTTGATTTAAGGGTAAGTTTATATAAATAAGGTTTATTAACTTTAAGTTTGATTTAAGCTTCAATCTTTGGTATAAAAATTTTGTATAACCTTTAAATAAATTAAGGCCGAAAATATATGGGTTATAATGTTAAGAAAATAATTTATAACATATAAGGTAAGATTATTACCTTAAGGTATAATTATGTGTCACAAAAATTAATTAGGATGCATATAAAAAATAAACCGAATTATCTAAGAATTATATGTTCTATTTTGAGTTTATAATCATTCTAAGTCATTAGCATAATTTTTAGAAGTGTTATATGGCTTATATACATTTATATGTATTTATCATAAAGTTTAAAACAAGTTTTAAAACCATATTATAAAATTAAATTAAAGCCGAGAGCCTAATATATAATTTGGGTGATTTTCGAAATATATAAGTGTATTAACTTATATTATAAATTTTGGGAACATTAAAAATAGCTACAAGTATTTAAATGGCTAATTTATAAAGTTATGTGGCTAAAATGTAAATTTTGAAAAGTTTAGTGTATTAATTATAAATGCCGAGAATAAAGGGGTTGATTTGGTATATTTATAGTATAATATAAGGTAGGAATTAATATTATGAATTTTGGTGAATTTAAATAAGTGTTTAAGTGTTAAAATAACAATTTATAAAGTTTTGGGACTATTTTGTAATTATTGGGAAATTTAGTGTATGGCCGAGAATTACTTATGATTTTATGGGTTTATTAAAGTATTAATTATGAAATTAAGTCTTGGTCAAAGTGTTGACCAAAACTTTGGGTTAAAATGATTTATGACATAAAATATTAAGTTTATAAAAGTTATGGAGTGAATATGTAATTTATGGGAGTATATATGAAAGATAGAATTTAATATGGGCGGAAATGTAAATTAAGAAAAGATATGGGTTGCTTCGGTTGTTTTAAGAAATAAAATATTTAAACTATAGATTATAAGTTAATATGTAACTTATATAAAGTTTTGGGGTTTAAAAGTGAATAAAGGAAATATAAGTGAACATCGAGAGTTAAGGGATATATTGGTAATTTATTAAGTTGGTGAGGTTAAATTGTAATTTACGAAAATTAAGGTGGACATTTGGTGAATTAAAAAGGTAATGTGGTTAATTAATAATTATAAAGGTTAATGTGGGTATTTAATAAATTATGAAAGTATATGGTTGTTTAGTAAATTGTAAAAGTTAATGGGTTCAAATTATGTTTACCGGAAAATTATATGTGGTTATCTAGTAATATATAAAGTTGCTGGGTATAAAACATAAATACCGAAACAATAAGAATGGTTTTGTAATTTAATAAGGAAAGGAGGTAAAACTAGGTAATATAATGTATTATGGTATATTATGAAATATAATATAAAGTTTATGAAATAAAGGTGGTTATAACATAAATAACTAAATGATATGATATGAATGATAAGTGGAAGTAATTATGAGTATATAATTAATGAGGTAAAGATATACCGTATAAATGATAATTCATTATCGCATGTGAGCTTCACATAAAATAATGAACCGGTAGGTTATCTAGAACCACTGTTAAAATAACAAGGGGAAATAAAAGAACATACGAAGATTATTATACAACGAGTATAAACATTACAGTGACAGTACGATAACGTTTAATGAATAGTTATATTAATATTACCCGGTATTGCATGTTTAAATAACAGCGTACGGGGAGGGACTACTGAACAGGAGTTTGTCAAGCTAGCAGTTACTTGGTGAACGGTATGTTAATTGTGTGGTCTGAATGTCCTAAGGATTATCCTAAGGTCCAGACATTATGTGTTAATTGTTTAAGAGCGATATCTGTGATTTTATGTGAATGTTATTGTATGCTGTATTGCTCAAACTATTGTGTTGTATTTTATACGCGAACGTCTTATGACCGAAAGTTTATACACCTAAACTGGGAAAAGACTAACTGACCTTTAGGTATTACTGAACCTAACAATGGTCAACTACTAAGGTCTTAATTCAAATATTGGTTATTATGTCACTGACAAAAAGGGCTAACTTATAAAGAGAGGAATCCAGATCGTTTCGACTTTCTGGTTGCGCATTGTGATCACTACGAGAGACTTCAATGGAGACTCACTCAAGGAAATCCATCAGCCACATTCGGGGATGGCGGAGGGCACTGCCGTTGGTGCACAGGTTTGACCGGATCGGTCAATTAACCAGGGCCATAGGGTCAGCTGGTAAACAGTTCCAATGGAACACAAGGTGACATTCGTCCATTAATAAGTTGATAAGGTTTGTCTTAACATGACACTTGAGGTGGAAATTATTTGGAAAAGGTTAAATGATTGGTTTAAAGGATAAGAGTCAGGTGGTTAACTAACAAGTACAGTTTAATACGCGTAACTTGTTTGGTGATCGTTATGGATTATTATTATGTGATTATTGGTTATTGTTATGGATTATTAATGTGTGACTATAGGATTGTCGTGTGATTATTGGTGTCGTGTACTATTGTACACTGGAGTTTACAAGTGAACTGTTTTGTGATTGTTTAATGTTTACAGTTATTACTGTTGTTATTGTAAACCGGTATTTCATGTAAAGAACCTAATATCAAGATGGCTAAAACGACTAAGGGAATCTAGATGACTTAAGATCACATTTAGCATACCAGCATTTTGATTGCTGAGCCCTTTATTGGGCCAAACATTCCAGGTTATTGAAGAAGACTCAAGCCGGAGTGCGGGACACGGGGGTAGCTGTTGTGTTTGTCTACCAACACCTTTGGTTTTATTTTTGTATTGTAATAAAGAGGTTGATGTATTCAGTTAGTTGCTCATTTAGTTGGTTCTGGTTTGTAATAATTAGGAGTGCTCAGTATCTATTCATCACAGCGTGTAGAGTTAAGGTTGTTGGATGGATGCCTTGTTACTCACAAGGGTGGGTAACGGCGTGTAACACCAAGGTAGTTAGTTTTATTTTCCGCTGCGAATCATTATTTATTATGCTACGAATTGCGACGTCGTTACAGGTTTAGGTTTAGGGGTGTTACAAAAAGTGGTATCAGAGCGGAGTACCGCTCTGATGAAAGATACTGAGTCTAGGACAATGAGCATAGGAATATTGGGATACGGGAAACATCCGTGAGGATTCGTGACTTAGAAAAACCCTAGGGATATTCTATTGCTAGTAGTTAGCTTACTTACATGACTCTGATTGTGTATGACGGTGTAGCGACCGAGTAGAAATAATAATATACTATCTTAGATGTCGACCAGCGAAAGACCACGTGGAGACAGCAGTGGACACAGTAGCGAGACACCGGCGGATGTTCCAACAGTATCAGAACTAGCAGCAGCCATGGCAACCTTCGCGCAGGAACTAAGAGTCCAACTTACGGGAGCCATACCCCACCCGCCGCAGCCCAGTGAAACCAACTGGTTGAAGAGCGTTGCAGACGCAAGAGTACCAACCTATTCAGGGGAACCAGACCCCGCCGCACTGGAGAAGTTCATTGCAGAGCACCAGAAGGCGTTCAAGGCTATCGGAGTTCTAGAAGACCAACAGGTCGACAACGCCACATACAACCTGAAGGGCGCAGCTGACATTTGGTGGCGGACTGTTGAGGGCCACCGTAGAACTACACCGGACTTTGGATGGACAGAGTTTGTGGAATTGTTGTGGGAGAAGTACTACCCCGAAGACCTAAAGCAGAGGAAAAGGCAGGAGATCGAGACCTTAATCCAAGGGAGTCAAACAGTTGACCAGTACTACGCACGGATCACCAGTTTGTTGGACTACATACCAAAAATCGACTACTCCGACGTAGGAAGAAAGAAAAGGAAGAGTACTGAAGAAGATGATGAAGGAGCAACCTCTGACGAAATCTGCAAGAAGAGGAAGAAATTCTTAGATAAGAAGAAAGGGCGGAAGGACTTCCAGGATCAGAAGACAAGGGAGCAGATTCCTCGTCTGACCGGCTCAGCCATTGATGCACAGCCATGGAGATCAGCACCACCTAAGAGCAGTAAGCCAACCCGGCGCCACTACTACTGTAAGCGCTGTGGAAAGGATCATCCAGGCGTAGACTGCGCAGGCAAGAAGGTGAGGTGTCGCTATTGCGAGAAAGGAGGTCATAGGGACTATGAGTGCTTTTCCAATCCAGGAAGCCGAGTCTACAAGGGAGCTAAAGGTTCACATAGTACACCAGCTAATGAGGCGGGCGGACCAAGAGGAGGCCAGGCACCGTAGAACAATACTTATACTAAAGGACCGGGAGGACAGCCATCCTCATTCGGGAGTCAGAAGGGAAAGGAGATAATTCCACGAAGAAATACCCTGTACACAGTGGGAACTTCACGCTCTGAGGCTAGCGCTCAGCGCGAAACCGGTAAGCCTAGAACTTAAACCTAATGCATGATGCATAAATAAGTGTTTATAATTATTAGTCAATGAGACTTATATGTGACTAGTAAGTATCAAAATTTAGAGAGACCTAACTTGGGTAACCTCTCAGCTAATAGGATACTTCGATATTTATTTTCCTTACCTATGAGACCGAGGTCACCTGAGCCTATGAGCGAAGGTTGGAAATATTTAGAGGCATAATGCCAAGTACTGGACATGGTATGATCTTACTTACTTAACTATGATGAACAAATAACTATTATTAATGAATGTAGAACCTTGGGAATTGGCCTTGAGGATTTTATATTCCAGGATACGGGAGTGGATAAAACTTAAATTATACATGATGAGTATGGGTAAGGATTGGGATACCAGCTGCATCATTCACTATTGGAGATGGTGCTGAATTTATACAGTGATAAGAAGAGGATGGATAATACAAACAAAATTATTTAAAAGTCAGGAGACACGTTAATATTTGATAGAGAATCCAGATTAGGGTATCATAGAATTAAGAGTATTAAACAGAATACAAACCGAGAATAGCCTTGGAATAAAAGGGAGAGAGAAAGTACAATGAGGAATAACAAGTTAGTTTTTACATGGACTGCCAAAGGGCATTATCAACTGTCCAAACTTACAGCAACTACAAATTATGACCTGCCTAAATAACGAGCAGATGTCATGAAAAGGAACACATTAATTAAAATAAAGTACGTAAGACTATAAGAATTGTCAAAAGGGTTTGAGGAAGACCTACGCATAAAGATCAAACACTGAAATTTTATGGGATACCAAGGCACCGAGCTCACCGCTCAGTGCGATACTACAAGATCTTAAAATCCTTTATTAACTCCGAGAGAAAATAGTGCAAAACCTAGAAATATAACAATAGAGAAACAGAATCTCAAAAATATAGCTAAACACCCAGCATGAATAAGCGCAAGTTTTGAATACCTGAACAAATACCAAGGGTCTCAGCTAGTGTTAATATGGTAACTATGCTGGACTCCTAATTAATAAAGGGGGGAGAACAAACTTTGAACTTATATTTTCTGAAGTCAGAAGAACTACCTAATTAGCACTACCAAATGCTACATATATAAATATTATTTGGAGGTTATTAACCTAAAACTTAAGGAATATTGATATATTTCAGAAGGTTAAGTATCATTAAATAAGGTTAACCCCATATGTAATATAAATTTTTAATATAAACATGGTAACGAATAACTCTCCTCGACACTTGCAATGAAGTCAGTGTAAATTATATGAGAGTTTGAATTAATATATACAAAAAAATGTGTAAATTAAATTTAAAAGTTGGGGAAACATACCCCTTGGCTTGTAACAATTGTTTTACACGTAAGCCTTCCTAACGTTATATACAAATCCCTGTGATTCTAGATTCTCTATTTGATATAACTAATCATCATATTTTGTTTGGAAGCCATGAGCTTGTGGGTTAATCACGTTTCTAAAAGATAGAAACAGTCAATAAGCATTGATTGTTCTGTTACCAAATAGTAGGATTCAAACTGGAAACCCTTAGTTTGAGATAGTACTAATATTAAGAGATACATAACCTTGGCTGAACATATGGTTCACCTGATTTATGGAGTTTAGATGAAATAAGGGAAGAGCCCAGCTTTAAGGAGGAGGAAATAATACTTTATGGGCTGTAATTGTTAAACGAGTTATGAATTTTTTTTTACTTGGAAGTCTAACTGGGACGGCCTTTGTTCTATATAATGATAACCAAGTATAGGCAATAATCAAGCCCTGATAAGTTAAATATTAGATAAAGCCTTTTAAGGGAAGAGGATACCAAAGGTATACAAATCCTTAACTGAACTTATTACTTGTATGATGGATTTAGGAGTTAAGATGTGTAACACCCCTACTACGCACATAACACTAAATGAAATCGCAGCGGAAATAAATAACTAAACTGTAACTAACGCTTCGGTGTTACAACGCCGTCAACCACCCACGTGGTTGACAAGGCAGAATAAATACAAGTGTACCGGTCTGATGATCAGACTCCCGAACATAAAACTAAACCATAAATACATCATATACAATACCGAGTGTTTACATAAATCCTTCACTGTATCGCACCACTGTTGACTGTCACAACCAAGTATATAACACGCCACGGGAGCACAGGCGCATCCCGGGCCAACAACCAAAAGTACTCAAAATAAACTACATCCTAGGATCTAGAGCCACTCCGCTTCTTCGATCCTCATCCTGCAGTAAAAGAAACATGGATCCCCCGAGGGGGTCAGCAACCCTTGGCTGGTATGGTTAACGCGCAGCCCATCGGCTACCGGGATACGCGCAACTAATTGTCATGATAACATGGCATTCATTTATATACATAACATAACATAACATGTGGCATAGCATCAATAGTGCACAGCACAACATCACATACACGGTGGATCTTCGTTCCACAATAACAAACCACAAGGGTCAAATAACACAAGAGCCTAGAGGATGATTCACCCTCATGTTAAGCTCGTTACACACACTCATTACCGTTCTGTTAGTCGAACGAGTAACTTAAGTCACAGATGGTTCGGATTTAGTGACCCGAACACACCACACAAACACATGTTCCCACTAAACCGATCATAAGTCAGAATAGGTAAGCTTTGGAGGAAGCTAGCGGGAGATCGAACGCCAAGTTAAGGAGAACAATCTTAACAACATAAGAGTCGAATCTGATTCAGATATCTACTCTTAACTTACATGCATGGCCGGACAACCAGATTCCTCACTTCCCAGTTAACACTTGTTAGAAGTTCATAGTGGAACTTAACAACCAATACACAATAAGTGGTAAGTCATGTTAGACACACACAAGGGAATTGAGTCACATCACATCTTCACAATAATATGAACAACGGTAAACTCATTACATGTTTAAGTCTTATAACGTCATAAACACATAGAAAAACATACAACACACAAGCCGGTGTAAACCGGTAGGCAACAGACTGCAAGAAAACCATACCTTGGTCCTTGCCTTGATTTGTTTCCACCGTAGGTCACTCCTATACATGATTCAAGAATGTCGGTTAATTAACTTAATTAACCTCCAAATTTACTAAGTGTTTAACATAATTATTTGACATGTTTAATGTCTAACTTTACCCTAGGTTACCTTCATTATACACCCTAGGGTTAACTACATAAGTCACATTCTTTTCTGTTTTTTTTTTAAAAAAAGTTTTGGTATGTCCGACCCACCGTCCGACCCACAACTGGGTCGGACCCTTCCAGTGGTTTTTGGGTCTGAAGAACCTTACCTTGTCCGACCCATGTCCGACCCAACCTTTTGGGTCGGACCATTCCAGAGACATGTCCGACCCACGTCCGACTCACTCGACTGGGTCGGACCATTACAGAGAATTTCATCGACCTCAGAACATCCATGTCCGACCCATGTCCGACCCACCCTTCTGGGTCGGACCATTACAGAACATTTTACCGCCTTATAAACATGACCGTCCGACCCATGTCCGACCCACCCTTCTGGGTCGGACCATTCCAGAACAATTTCCTAACGTCTAACAGAGGCTGTCCGACCCAAAACTGGGTCGGACCCCTGGGTCGGACGTCCTCTAAACTTACCCAAATTTGTCAAATCTTTACCAAACTTCTCCTAAAGCCTCTTAATGCTTCCTAACAACATTTGGTACCCTTATATCCACATACAACATCCATGAAACTCATTTTCTAATTCCTTAAGCCTTTACTTATTTCCTTGTAAAATTCCTTAACACTTATGTTATTTCCTCCTTAGTTTCCCAATGGTATTTCATACCTATGATAACCACTATCCCAAATGCTTTCTCCTCATTTTAACATCATCTCCCAAGCCTCATTTCTCACAACTAACTCCTTATGTCTTTCTTGAAATCCCTTTTTCAAATTCACACTTCCTCCTTATTTTACCAAAGTTTGCCTAAGTCTTTACCTAAGTCCAAAATGACTTTGGTACATACTAAAACCTCAAGCTCATGCCTAAGTCCTTGTTACATCCTAAATCACCTTAATGCATGTTTCTTTCACAAGAACAACACTTAACCAATCTAAACACCTCTTAGCTTATCAAACTCATTTTAACTCTTAGAACTTCTCATTTATTACCTAAATTTCGACATAGGTTCTCCTAGAACATTACTAAACCAAAACACATTGTTTTTTACCAACAAACAACCAAGAACACTAAAAATCCATCAAGCACTTATTATACACAAACTCCACTCACAAAGCACTACATCACAATATAGTGCATAATTTAAATTGCACGGCACTTAGGCCCTTAAATGACATGGCTCTTAGGCCCTTAAGATGCATAAATCATAAACACTGAATTTCCACAATATATTTGCCTTTGACCTGCAAATACACTCAACAACACATATGCCTTTTACTAAGCTCTTGAGAACACTTTACTAAGTCATTCACCATTTGCTCTTTAGGTAGTTTTAACAAGCATTATAAGCTCATTTCTCCTAAGGCATTAAACAACAGTAGGTTAGTAGATTTACCTCTTTTCCAAACAACTTCTTTCTTGTTTCCTTTAAAAACCGGTAGGGTATTTGATTCTTTGACAAGTTCTAAACAATATACAAACATTATAATGAGTATTCAAGCTATAAGCTCATCTCATTGTAAACCCTAACTTTACATTGTTTCAAAAACATTAATGTAGTTCTTTTACCTTGCTCTTTGAAGAGAGTTTGAATATCTAACAAGAGTGGACTCCACCTAGTCCATGAAGAGTTGGAATGAAGCTAGAACAAGGTCACACAAAGAGCTCCTTCAATATGTATTTTCGGTTACAACAAAAACATGAAGGAAATGGAGTTTTTATTTGAGATTCCTTACCTAGAAGCAAAGGAGAGTAACAATATGTAAAAATACAAGCTCAAGCTCCTTCAATGGTGGAACTCCATGGCACCGAAATGGTGGTCTTGGAATTTTAAGAAGATAGAAATGAAGAGCTTGATGAGAGGAAGAGATTGGTGGTGTTTGTTTTTGATTTGGACAAGTGAGCAAGATTTTACAAGAGATCAAAGAAGAGGTTTAATGGAGGTGGTGTGGTATTACCGTGGAAGAGAAGGAAGAAGAGAGGTTGAAGAGAGTGTGGAACCGTGTGAACAAGGAAGGAAATGAGAGAATGAGATAGAATTACTTTTTGAAGATATTTGTAGTAATAAAGTAAAAGTAAGTTTAATTAGTTTTCCTTATTTACTTAATATGTTAACAAGAGAGTGGTGAGTCACCACACTTAAAAAAACCGGCCCCCATTAGTATTTAGGGGTAATATAGTCTTTATTTGTCAATTTAATTACTTATACAAACATATGTTACAAAATAGCTTATAAAAATCACTATTCATGAAAACAAGGCACATAGAAGTGAAATTTTTTATTTCCCATTGATATAGACATCCAAATGTGATACTATATAGTACACATATATATTTAAGAGTAATGATGGACATCTAGCCACTCAAAATTCATTTACAAGACAATTTTTTAAAAATGTGCTTTAAGACTCCTTAAAGCACATTTTGTGTTTAAACTTGTTTTCAAGCTTGGTTTTCTTTGGTAATTGGTTTAATATGTTTAGCACATAACTAAGATCTTGGTAAGTTCATTAGGTCTTAACCAAGCTTACCCCAAGCTTAGAGCACATTTTGGCCTTTATTGACCTTAAAGCACACCTTGTGTTTTCTTTTGTTTAAATTTGTTTACTAATGTTTCTAAGACTCTTTTTAGCCTTAATATACCATATTTAAGTGTTTAAACAATATATTAAGGTTTGGGGTATTTCAAGATGGTTGATGGATATAATTGTTAGACAGTATGAGCCTAGATGTTTTAATAAGAATTCACTTTTATGCCAAGAGGAAAAACTGGCTTCCCCGCTTGATGATTTTGATCAGAGGAACTTAGTCCTGGGGATTAAGGAATACACTAGATTCGAGTATAAGTTGTAACAGTCATTGGAATAGTTGTATAAAGTCGGAGGAAAAAGGTACATATAGTAATCACCACGTCACAAAGTTTGATAAGATAAAATTTGGAAAATGACAATTATGTGATTGTTTGAATCTTGATGTGAGAGGTCGAACTTGATCCTGGTCAGATCAAGGGAAAACCAAACACAAAATGGTGTGGAAGGATAGTTCAACACTGATGCTGACCCCGTCAGAGTTGGATGATTCCTGAGACTCCTTACAAGTGGTCACAAATATTTCTGTAATATGTAAGTATTTATTCTTAAATCAAATATAAAATTTGACTAATAGGTATATGAGAGATAGAATGTTTAAATTAAGAGTTAAGTTATCCAGGTTACCCTAAGGAAATTAAACAGCTAAAACAACTCCACGTATGTCAGGAAAATAGTCAATTGTAAGGGAAATACTAACTATTATTATCCCATGAATTATGTCAATAAATTAAATACGAGATCAAGAGACAATTACTTATAATAAGAGTATTCTCAAACTAGCTTCTAAGTTATGGTAATATTGCCATGAGAAGGAAAAAAATCAACTTCAAGTCTTTCTTTATGAATTCAAACCCAATATATTAAATGGGAGTTTACCTATAAACATGGTAGAATATAAAGAGTAAAACATTATACTAATACACATATGGGTTGATTCAAACCGTAAGAACAGGTTCAGTTAGGAGAGAACTGTACCATGTTAGAAACCCTAAACAGGAACCCCATTGGGGTATACCTGATGAACAAACGATAATAATCGTGTACGTACTACCAACAATTGGTGAATAAATAGTATCAAGAAATCTTTCTATAATATACATAAGATGCACGGCTCAACCGTAGCTCATACTTTACATTGGAAATGAAAGCCGTATATGGCGAAAGTAAACTCGAATACAAGAATAATAGTGATGACCTAAAGATAGGGATTATAAGTATGCCCAATATTAATACAAAGACACGAGCACCGACGATTACAACTAAGAGGCAATTAATGGAAGCGTGTTATACACAAATAGTTTAAATAAGCCATGAGATAACATTGGCAGCATACAAGATGGTAGATTACCTTCACACATACACAAGGTATTCAAATATCAAAACATACTAATGCACTATGAAGCATGTCAAGGAATACATAGATTCTTGAGAGCTATACCTCGTAAGACATAAGTTATATACTGATGTCCGTAGGGGAGACCTCGAATTCGCAGTAGGCGATCGAGTCCTCCATAGAGCTTCACCTATGAAGGAAATTTTTAGACTTGGGCAGAATAACAAACTTAGCCCGAAGCATGTAGGACCGTACCTTATTACGGAGCGAGTGGGCCCATTAGGTAACAGGTTAGATTTACCTGTTGAGCTTAGGAGAGTGCACAATGTGTTCCACATTTCACAGCGAAACCAGTTTGTGCCTCATCAACAATATTTTAGAGCCGAGACACTCGAACTCGATCCTACTCTTAGATATAAGGAAACCCCGGTTCACATTTTAGACTCCGAACTAGGGAGACCAGGAACAAGACCTTTAGAATGGTCAAGGTTCTTTGGTCAAACCATGACATTGAGGAGGCGACATGGGCGTTAGAGGACTCCATGCAAGACAAGTATACGTCACTTTCTTATAGTTCTGTGTATACTTGTGGGGTACGTGGGCGTAACCCTTTTTAAGGGGGGTAGAGCACCACATGTGACTTGCATATCTGCAGTCTATATTGATTTTGTGTATGGTTATTTGTGTTTGATTGTTGCGCATGTGTGCAATTGGTTGAATGGTTGTTGATATGTCCTATGTGACAATGGTTGGTTATGAATGATATGTCCTGTGAGACACTAGTATGGTTATTGTGTGTCCTATGAGACACTTGAATAAGTTATGATTGTGTTCTATGTAACACTTGGATGTTTATGAAGCACTTAATCACTTTACAGTATATTTATATTTATTCCTACAATCACACAAGAGATTCACTGCCAAGTGTTTACGCCTCTGCACTCTGTAGGACTGAGGATTTGGTATTGCACTTGTGCAGTGATGACCGAGTGGGATATTAGGAAGTTGGAACACGCATTGTTTTACAGTATTTATCAAGTTATTATGTTGTGATATATTATTATCACGAATAAAGAATATCTGTTTATAGGAATTATATACACTCAGAGTAGTGATGGAATATAGAGATGTCAATATAATATTGACACCCTGGAATGATAAGTATACAGGGAATTGTTAAGGAGGAACTTGATTCCATAGGATGAACAAGTATAAGTTATGACTTCGGGACGAAGTCCTTTTAAGGGGGGTAGACTGAAATACCCCTAACATTTAAATAATTAAATATAATTAAATAAATATTATTTGAGGAATTATAAATATTATTTGGGGAATTATGAAACCCTAAGAAAGTATATAAACACTTGGGCGTTAAAAACGCACCTAAACTCCTTAAGGTCAAAAACGTGCGTTAAAGCCCGACCTTAAGTAAACAAGTTATATAAGCTATAAACTTCACATGAAGTTAACCAAGGATCATTATATGATCTTCAGAACACAGGACTTCATCTAAAACTGAGTGAAAATACAATATGCTCGGGAATTCCCTTAAAGGCCCCTTAAGGCCCGAAAGTCCCGGAAATACCTTATAAAATAAAATAAAGTATTACATCTCATTCTAAATGTATAATAGTACCTTAATGAACATTTAGGATAAAGTTCTCAAGATAAATTCTCATTTAAATACAAAATACCCGGGAGGATTTCTTAACGCTCCTTTTTGCCCGGGTAGCCCGAGAATTGTGTTCTGAGTTAGTATAACCACATATAACTCAATGTAACACCTTAATATATTATTATTGACTATAAAAAATGTCAATAAACACTTGGAAGTCATAACGACTAATTAATTCCCGGAAAGATCCTTAAAGCACAAAAACGCACCTTCGGGTGTCACAAAAATGTGTTTTACGCAATTGCCTTGAAGTTTTTGAGGAGCCATGAGTGGATAAAATTAAAAGTGGATAAAATGACCATATAAATCAATTGATGACAGTACTAAATTCATAGTACAAACAGGGGCGAATTTCGAGACAAAAAGGTACCTAAAATCAGCATTTTTACCTTAAAACTTTCATCTTTTACCATGGTATAAATGTACCAATTAAATGATGGAACCTATTACACATATTAGTATGGTCTTAGTACAATATATTGCAATAAAAATTAAATGAAAAATTAATCTCATATGATCCCCATTCCATGCGTGATTTAAAGGGGTATTTGGCTAGTTTTATGTAAATGAATTGTCTTATAACTAATAAGACCATCCTAGTTTGTAGTATATGTTAATATAGCATCTGATTACAGTCAAATAAAGGGGCCTCCATTACGTATACCTGCAAGAAAATCATGAAGACTAGTTTAACAAAAATTAATGAAATGAATTGGAAATCTAGTCATGCTTATGTATTAGACTATAAACAAGTAAGGCAACATGATCAAATGGAGCATGTGCTGGCCGATTGGATCTGGTAATGGGGAGAATGATTGACAATTAATTAAGCTAATAAGACTTATACCTAACTTCTATTTGTCATGTTATGAATTAACAAACAACAACCTAACTTTCCTAGCTTACCACTACCGTAAACAACATGGTGTAGAGCTGCTGTTGTACTCCATTGCAGCCGTTCAACCTGCACAAATAGACAAGGATTAGTGCTGTTTAATGATCAAAAATAATACAAGACTAAGCCTAATAATGACAAGAATAAAACAAAGTTGATTGGCCTCCTAGCATGTACTAGCCGTAAGGCTACAATCAATTGGAGTCTTCCATTTGCTCCAGTCCAGCCGATCATCTCCACCTGCTAAGAGTAAAACAATTAACAACATTAATCAAACTAATACAAACAAAGGCCTAGTATTAGATTAACCTATAAGCCGTAGCTTTACAATTGGAAGATGGTAAGTTCTATTATGCTCCCAATCAATCGTAGTATTACTGAAGTGGAGCGACCATATTGATCAAATTATGAAATCAAAATTTAACATAAACAAAGACATTCAATAATGACAAATAAACTAATCAAATGTTAATTGCTCTCAATTCCTCCTACTAAAGCCTCACGTAGCATATTCTCTTCCTTGCCAAGCCTTAACCGAATTGGTAAGTATCTCTTCTAGCTCCCTCTTCTCTCCATTGTTAAGTTATCTCCTAAGTGTTCATTAACTCCATTAATGGTGTATTAATTCCTAACACCATTTTAATGTAATTTCCTAGTTAATTCTATCAATTCTTGAAGCAAGAAATCATCCTAGTAATCTCATCAAAAATCGCCAAGCTTAGGTGTTCTAAGGAGGCTTCTTGATTCGACAACAATACAAGGAACAACAAGATCAAGTTAAGGTATATTTTCATGTTGAAAAACCTAAGTAATTCCTTATAGTATTTTCGAAAATTTAGGAACTTCTAAATCCATATTCTCTTCATTATTTCATGAAGGAAACTTGGATCTACAATCATCCCAAGGTGTATCAAAAATACCTTGTTAAATTCCTAAGGTAAACTCTTGTAAAATTACTACAAATATTATTTATAAACTATTGTTAGAAGTCTAACAAATAGATCTCCTACATATGTACAAGGACTTCGAATTCTCTACATCAATATAGCATTTGAGGAGCTTGGAAATTCAAGGAAAAAATCAAGTACAAAAATTGTCTTGATTTAAGGGTAAGTTTATATAAATAAGGTTTATTAAGTTTAAGTTTGATTTAAGCTTCAAACTTTGGTATAAAAATTTTGTATAACCTTTAAATAAATTAAGGCCGAAAATATATGGGTTATAATGTTAAGAAAATAATTTATAACATATAAGGTAAGATTATTACCTTAAGGTATAAATATGTGTCACAAAAATTAATTAGGATGCATATAAAAAATAAACCGAATTATCTAAGAATTATATGTTCTATTTTGAGTTTATAATCATTCTAAGTCATTAGCATAATTTTTAGAAGTGTTATATGGCTTATATACATTTATATGTATTTATCATAAAGTTTAAAACAAGTTTTAAAACCATATTATAAAATTAAATTAAAGCCGAGAGCCTAATATATAATTTGGGTGATTTTCGAAATATAAGTGTATTAACTTATATTATAAATTTTGGGAACATTAAAAATAGCTACAAGTATTTAAATGGCTAATTTATAAAGTTATGTGGCTAAAATGTAAATTTTGAAAAGTTTAGTGTATTAATTATAAATGCCGAGAATAAAGGGGTTGATTTGGTATATTTATAGTATAATATAAGGTAGGAATTAATATTATGAATTTTGGTGAATTTAAATAAGTGTTTAAGTGTTAAAATAACAATTTATAAAGTTTTGGGACTATTTTGTAATTATTGGGAAATTTAGTGTATGGCCGAGAATTACTTATGATTTTATGGGTTTATTAAAGTATTAATTATGAAATTAAGTCTTGGTCAAAGTGTTGACCAAAAACTTTGGGTTAAAATGATTTATGACATAAAATATTAAGTTTATAAAAGTTATGGAGTGAATATGTAATTTATGGGAGTATATATGAAAGATAGAATTTAATATGGGCGGAAATGTAAATTAAGAAAAGATATGGGTTGCTTCGGTTGTTTTAAGAAATAAAATATTTAAACTATAGATTATAAGTTAATATGTAACTTATATAAAGTTTTGGGGTTTAAAAGTGAATAAAGGAAAATATAAGTGAACATCGAGAGTTAAGGGATATATTGGTAATTTATTAAGTTGGTGAGGTTAAATTGTAATTTACGAAAATTAAGGTGGACATTTGGTGAATTAAAAAGGTAATGTGGTTAATTAATAATTATAAAGGTTAATGTGGGTATTTAATAAATTATGAAAGTATATGGTTGTTTAGTAAATTGTAAAAGTTAATGGGTTCAAATTATGTTTACCGGAAAGTTATATGTGGTTATCTAGTAATATATAAAGTTGCTGGGTATAAAACATAAATACCGAAACAATAAGAATGGTTTTGTAATTTAATAAGGAAAGGAGGTAAAACTAGGTAATATAATGTATTATGGTATATTATGAAATATAATATAAAGTTTATGAAATAAAGGTGGTTATAACATAAATAACTAAATGATATGATATGAATGATAAGTGGAAGTAATTATGAGTATATAATTAATGAGGTAAAGATATACCGTATAAATGATAATTCATTATCGCATGTGAGCTTCACATAAAATAATGAACCGGTAGGTTATCTAGAACCACTGTTAAAATAACAAGGGGAAATAAAAGAACATACGAAGATTATTATACAACGAGTATAAACATTACAGTGACAGTACGATAACGTTTAATGAATAGTTATATTAATATTACCCGGTATTGCATGTTTAAATAACAGCGTACAGGGAGGGACTACTGAACAGGAGTTTGTCAAGCTAGCAGTTACTTGGTGAACGGTATGTTAATTGTGTGGTCTGAATGTCCTAAGGATTTTCCTAAGGTCCAGACATTATGTGTTAATTGTTTAAGAGCGATATCTGTGATTTTATGTGAATGTTATTGTATGCTGTATTGCTCAAACTGTTGCGTTGTATTTTATACGCGAACGTCTTATGACCGAAAGTTTATACACCTAAACTGGGAAAAGACTAACTGACCTTTAGGTATTACTGAACCTAACAATGGTCAACTGCTAAGGTCTTAATTCAAATATTGGTTATTATGTCACTGACAAAAAGGGCTAACTTATAAAGAGAGGAATCCAGACCGTTTCGACTTTCTGGTTGCGCATTGTGATCACTACGAGAGACTTCAATGGAGAGTCACTCAAGGAAATCCATCAGCCACATTCGGGGATGGCGGAGGGCACTGCCGTTGGTGCACAGGTTCGACCGGATCGGTCAATTAACCAGGGCCATAGGGTCAGCTAGTAAACAGTTCCAATGGAACACAAGGGGACATTCGTCCATTAATAAGTTGATAAGGTTTGTCTTAACATGACACTTGAGGTGGAAATTATTTGGAAAAGGTTAAATGATTGGTTTAAAGGATAAGAGTCAGGTGGTTAACTAACAAGTACAGTTTAATACGCGTAACTTGTTTGGTGATCGTTATGGATTATTAATATGTGATTATTGGTTATTGTTATGGATTATTAATGTGTGACTATAAGTTGTTTCTGTGGGTTATTGTCGTGTGATTATTGGTGTCGTGTACTATTATTGTACAGTAGAGTTTACAAGTGAGCTGTTTTGTGATTGTTTAATGTTTACGGTTATTACTGTTGTTATTGTAAACTAGTATTTCATGTAAAGAATCTAATATCAAGATGGCTAAAACGACTAAGGGAATCTAGATGACTTAAGATCACATTTAGCATACCAGCATTTCGATTGCTGAGCCCTTTATTGGGCCAAACATTCCAGGTTATTGAAGAAGACTCAAGCCAGAGTGCGGGACACGGGGGTAGCTGTTGTGTTTGTCTACCAACACCTTTGGTTTCATTTTTGTATTGTAATAAAGAGGTTGATGTATTCAGTTAGTTGCTCATTTAGTTGGTTCTGGTTTGTAATAATTAGGAGTGCTCAGTATCTATTCATCACAGCGTGTAGAGTTAAGGTTGTTGGATGGATGCCTTGTTACTCACAAGGGTGGGTAACGGCGTGTAACACCAAGGTAGTTAGTTTTATTTTCCGCTGCGAATCATTATTTATTATGCTACGAATTGCGACGTCGTTACAGGTTTAGGTTTAGGGGTGTTACACCATGAAATACCCTGAACTTAAATATGGTGATTAAATTATTTTAATATGGTATTTAAGGGCCTAATAGTGCCTAAGTAATTTTGGTAATGAAAATAAATCCAGAAGAAATGAGAAAACGCTTAAAAAGTGAAAAACGCTAAAATAAGCGTTATATAACCATAGGAGGTACGAGAAAATTCTAGAAAACGGACCCGGTTAGTGAATAGTACCTAAACCGGGTATAATAACGAGCGTTTTCTGTAAAAGACGAAAAACACTCCAACCAGTAATACATGTGGGGGCCGGTTTTTAATAAGCTAATAAACCCCTCTCACACACTCACACACTAACTAAATAAAGCAAAAAGCAAAAAGTAAAAGAGGTACAAAAGTGAAGGGGGGATTCTCTCACCTCACTCTCCCCTTCTCTTCTTTTTTCTTCTTCCTCCCCTTCCCACCGATTTTGCTCCTCTCTCTCTTCTGGCTGCTGCGATTTTGGGAGCTCCACAAGAAGCTCTAATGGCTTCTCACTTTCTTCTCCATGCTCCACCTTCACTTGAACTCCAAATGCAAAATAACCACATATTCTTGCTCTCCTCATCATCCTCTACACTTCCCTCTTTTCAAAATCCAAAAATGAGGAAGTTCATCTCCATGGGTTTTCCCCATTCAAAGAGAAAATAACATCAATGGGTAGCTTGGAGTCTCCTCTCTTCATTAAGGTAAAAATCTCCATGAAAACTTCATGTTTTCTCTATCTCTCTTCATAACCGATTTTTTCCCCTATGTAATGCCTTGTTTCTTCTCTCTCTCTCTCTCTCTCTCTCTCTCTCTCTCTCTTTTGAGCATCAATTTCACCTTGCAATGGTGGTGGATTCTCCTTCTTGAACTAAGGGCTAAAACCCCTCCTAAAACACCCCAAAGGTAAACCCTAGAAAACTTGCTTGAAACATTTCTATGAACTAGTATTAATTAAAGGGTTAGTATGTTAATTATACTTGTTTTGTGTGCTTTGGGGATGAGAATGGAGTTTGGCAACTCCATTCCCCATGTGACCGATTTATGCAAGAAAGAGAGGAGAAGAATTGGAAAGGAGAGAAGGAAATATAAGCTCAAGGTAAGAGCTCCTTCTTAATGCTTAATTTTAATGCATTAGAGTAATAGGAATGGGTGAACAAATAAAGAACCTAAACTATTGTATTAGTATTGTAGTTTGTGGAAGTTTGAGTATTTATGAGCTTGTATTTGGATTGTAGGCCTTAGAGCCAAATAAATTGTGTATGTTTATTAGTATGGTGGATTGAGGAAGTAATGATGTATTGGTATTGTAATTGAGGAAGTATTGGTGTATTGAGATTTTGTATGTGTGCTGGTAGAACCCTTGTGGTTTGGCTAGGATAAGGATGGATTTGATGAGAAAGGATATGTGTGGATAAGTAAGAAAAGGAGGTGAACTATGACAAAATTTTAGTAGGAATGGTGGTTGTAGTATGAGAAGTGAGAAGGTAAAAATCTGTAGCAAGAGTTGTTGAATTACATTGGAGAAACTAGGGAAAATTAGAGTACAAGATTTAGTGAAATGAATGTTGGACTTGGGTATAGATATTGTATTTGCTTGGAAATGTATTTGGGATGCTAGGAGTGGCATTAGTAGAGGAAGAATTGAATGGTATAAGATGAAGTAAAAATCTGTAGCATTGGAGGAACCAAAACTACTATGAGTGCAGGAATGGTAGAGAGGAAAATTGTATAAATCAATATGTGGATGGGAAAAGTACTTAGTAATGAGTTTATGGATGAATTAAGGTATTTTAGGAAGCCTAAATGGTGCTAAAACATGTGGGATTACATGTAGGAAGATTGGGGAAGAAATGGGTAGGAAAAGAAGTCGAAAACAAAATCTGTAGGCAAGTTCTGGACTGGACCGACCCAGAGGTTGGGTTGGTCGGTGGGTCGGTCGGAGCATAGACGATGGAACGTAAACCTTCTGGAATGGACCGACCCAGAGGTGTATGGGTCGGTCGGAACAGTCCTGGGTCGGTCGGGACAATTTCAGAGGACGGAAAACTTACTGGGATGGACCGACCCAAGGGGTTGGGTCGGTCAGTGGGTCGGATGGCCCTAACTTACAAATATATATATATTATATATATATAACATAGTAATCATATGTATGTATATATATAGATATGTACATATATAAAGGACTTTAGTAATACACCATTAAGGTAACCCTAACGGTAAGAAAGTAAGTATGTGAGTAGGAAAACAAGTATGAGAAGTAATTAAGAAAGTTGTAAGTCCATGAACATGAGTTAAACTAAGAATTACGGGACAACGGGGTAAGTACGGGAGTAGTAGTTATTGATGTACGATATGAGCATAGCATTAATAACAATGTTTGAAACATTACCAGTGGAATAAGTGTGAACCAAGGAACAAGGGAACACGCGGTAAAGCTAACCCCGGTGAAAGGTATGATTTTCTCATGCCCCGTATGCTAACCGAGTTAGGTTGATTTGTGTGTTGTATGCCGGATAATCAAGACTAAAGCATGAAAATGGTTTACTGCCTTTCATTGTATGTCTTATTGTACGTTGTATTAGCTAACCCTTCTTGATTGATTGTGTGGCTTCACTTAGTGCATAGACCGACTCATAGATGAGTCTTGTTGTTTAGTGACTCGTAGTAAGAGTCATGTAGTGAACTAACGGAAACGTAGAAACACACTAAACTAACGAACTAACAACGATAACGTAAACCAATGAACTCACTGGAATGTGAGAGAGTGTACGGGAGTAGTAACCTCCCGGTAACGGTAGGAGAACCAAAATGAACAATCCACAAACAATAAGTAGTGGAAGTATATAAATAACCCCTATTAGAGGAATTAATGTTGGTGCTAGTCATGAACCATGAGAGTAGTAAAGAATGATGAGGGATCTTCAAACCCCTTAGCAATTAGTCGACCCACTATGAGAGGACCCGACTGATGTAAGTAATGTCCCGGACATGAGAGTATTCGATACGTTAGAGAAACCCTTAAATCTGAGAATACTAGACGGTGGTAATTCCCTAAGCTAGTGGAGGTTATTGAGAGAGATACTTCTAGGCTAATCCATGAGATTATAAGATACTCCAAGAGAGGAGTGTTGGGAATTTGAGTAGTCCGAAAGAAAATGGACATTCGTATATTGAGGAGCTGAGTGTATAGCCCTTTGTATTAGTAGGCCTGGTGGTGAGTCTTGTGTATGACTCCGCCCGGAGGCCAAAAGTAATGAGTATTGAGTATTGCGTATGTATGAGTAAGGTAGTGAGTATTGAGTAATGAGTAAGTATGAGTATGTAATGAGTACCGAGCATTGAGTAAGTATGAGTAAGGAGAAGAGTATGGGTACTGAGTATGCGAGAGCAATTGATGAGTACTGAGTAAGAGTAAGTAATAGTAGTAGTGAGTACTGAGTAGAGCATGAGTAAATATTAGGTAAGGTAGTGAGCGCAACGTGAGTAAAAACATCGAGTAAGTAAGATTAGGCTTGGTGGAAACTTTGCGAATGATTAACTAAATGAACGGTTGACGGACAACTTGTCTTCCTTGGTTGGTAATGAACCTTGTATATGTAAGTAAGTATTGCTGATTGTATTGTTGTAGTAATAGTATGTATGTATGCATGTAAAATGAACTCCGTGTATATCCGACCCAAAGTAGTCGGCGTACCGCGGTTAGCACGCGGTATATGCGAATTTCATATGCAGCAATTTTGCTGAGCCCCTTGGGGCATCGTTTTTATTTTTACAGGTATTCAAAGATGACCACCGTTCGAGAGAGTAGGACGGGGTTGCTATATAAGCATGGGTAGTTGAATAGTAGGGATTATATTTGTAATGTATCGTGAATTTGGAGGTCCAAACTGTATCGGTAAATTAAGGATTGTAGTAGACTCAGTATAGTATTGTATTAGAGTTGTAATTGAATTATGGTTGAGTATGCAAGGGTAAGTAATGTATTGTGTGGAGTACTCGATATGTTCAATTCATCAGACCGATAGTATGTAGTAGTGTAGCTGGCCTTGTTAGTCACGTGGGTGACTAGCGGCATTGTACACCCGTCGTTGTGTATGTATTATCCACTGCGAAGGTAAGTAATTGTACAGTAATGACGGTATTAGCGGTAGGGGTGTTACAAAAAGTGGTATCAGAGTGAAGTATCGCTCTGATGGATGAAATACCGAGTTTAGGAAAATACCGAGTTAGGAATTAGAGACTTAGGGCTAAGGGTTGAGTGTTAGCGTGTGAGGTACGCCAGATAGGAACTTCTGTGTGAACCGGAAACCTACAACGACCATACCCGCCCTCCACAACCCATGGTATTAAGTTGGGAGAAGAATACCAGAGAGATGGAAAGACCTCTCACACTCGGGTAAAACCCGATCTCGCAGTTGCAAAAACAAACCTTATTAGAAAAAGAACCTGTCATACGGTAGAGTCCAAGAACTGGAAGTCCCGAAGACGGTTCCCGTTAAATGCCAATGACCGCACATAATGCCGGGAGATTGAAGATCCTAAATAAAGGATAATGAAATTTATGGCACCATGGGGCGACATGCTTCGCAGTCGCAAGAACCATGTGCAGCCGGCGAGAAGGGGAGCACAATCGCGCAGTGGAGCGAAAAAGGGACAGAGTAACAAGCCCGAGACAAGAGAGTCTACGGACTGTAATGTTTGTTAATACCAATAACGGTATACAAACCGACTAAGGAAATAGTCGAGGTTGGATTAATACCAAACCTACACGCCAAGAGGCCGTAATAACCGAACAACATAGTTCGGATGACAATGAAAGTATTCATAAGACATACACTTATAGGACTACAACGTGGTTCCTAAGGATAAGTGAAGTCTCGTTAACCACAGTGAAATACCCCAAACCTTAATAAGTTGTTTAAACATTAAATAATAAATTATTAACACTAAAAAGAGTCTTAGAAACATTAGTAAAACAATTTAATAAATAGTAAATACAATTAATTGCCAAAAAGGCAATAAGGACAAAATATGCTCTAAGCTTGGGATAGTCTTGATTAAGACTTAATAAACTTACCAAGACCTTACTTATATATTAATGAGCTTATTAAATCAAGTACCAAAGAAAACTGAGCTTGGAAACAAGTTAAAACACAAAATGTGCTTAAAGGAGTCGTGAAGCACGTTTTTAAGAAACTGATTCATAAATGAGTTTTGAATGGCTAAATGTCCATCATTACTCTTTAATTAATATGTGTACTAATTAGTATCACATTTGGAAGTTTAAATCAATGGGAAATCAAGAATTTCGCTTCAAAGTGCCTTGTTATTATGAATAGTAACTAAAATAAGCTAGTTTGAAATATATGTTAACATATGTAATTTAATTGAGCAATAAAGACTAATTAACCCCTTATGTTTAATGGGGGTCGGTTATGCATGTGGTGAGTCACACCCTTGCTAGCTGATTGAACAAATAAATGAGTAGATAAGTGAGTAATTAAAAGAGCACTATTTGCTTTACGTGAGAAATATCTTCAAAAGTAACTACAATCAGTGATTATCTTCATTCCTTCATTTCCTCTTGCTGTCTCACGTAGCCATCCCCTTCCTTGCTCTCTTTCACGATAGTACAGCACCAGCACCATATGCCATCTTCAAATCCTTGTAACTCCTAGCTCACTTATCCAAATCAAAAACTAAGACCACCGATCTCTTAGTTTCATCAAGCTCATCGACTTAGTCCTTTCAAATCTTCAAGAGCTCCATTTTGGTGCCAAGAGGAATTTCCATGGAAGGAGCTTGAGTTCATCTTTTTACGTATTATTGTTCTCCTTTGCTTCAAGGTAAGGAAACTCAAAGAAAAATGGTGTTTCCTCCATGTTATGTGCTGTTCGAAAATTTGCCTTAAATGGAGTCCTTACGTTGCTTTGTTCTAGCTTCATTCCAACCTTCCAAGGACTGGGTGGAGTCCTCTCTTGACACGTTTCCAAACTCTCTTCAAGTTCTAAGTTGACAAGCAAGCAAATATCCTTACCGATTTCTGAAACAAGAAAGAAATTGTGAGGAAAGGAGGTAATTATGCTAACCAAAAGTAGCTTGAAATTCCTTTGGAAAGTGAACGTATATTGTCTACTGAAACTACCTAAAGAGCCAATGGTAAATGACTTAGGAAAATGTTCTCAAAGAGACTAGTAATACGTATTGCTGTTTGTATTTGCAGGTGAAAGGCAAATATATTGTGGGAAATTCAGTGTTTAAGATTTATGCATTTTAAGAGCCTAAGTGCTATGCAATTTAAATTGTGCACTATGTTGTTATGTGGTGTATATTTGGTGAAGTTTTGAGTATAAGAGTGTACTAGGAAGTTTATACAAGTGATGAGTGTAAAGAGCTTACGCAGCAGGACATGAAAAAAATGCCAGTACGTCGATTCTGTAGGTTGGGTCCGGGACCTAGGTCATGGGTCATGTCCCGGACCATGAGTGCAAAATAGGTCGAGAGTTCTACGTGGTGTTAGGTCCGGGACTTGGGTCTTGTACAAGGACCCGGACCAACCCCTTAAAATTAACCGAGAGATTTTGCCTAGAATGGTCCGGGACTTAGGACCTGTATGAAGTCCCGGACCACCCCATTAAAAGAGACCGAGAGAGTTGTTAAGTGTAGGTCCGGGACCTAAGTTAGGGACCAAGTCCCGGACCACTATAAAACTTGGTTTCTAGGTTATTAAACGATGTCTAAAGATGGGGATAAGTTAGTAATGATATTATAAGGTTATACAAGACATGTTAAGAGTGTTATAATGACATTTTAAAAGATGAGAAGTTAAAAAAAAATGTGTGGGAATGAGATAACTAGAAATGTGAAGTAGTAATGTTAGCAGTGGACTAGTGCGTTAATTGACCGACGTTACTAAATGTGTTTAGGATTCTCTCAAGGTGGGAACCAGTCGAAGCAAGGGCCAAGGTATGGTTTTCTTGCTGTCTGTTGCCTACCGGTTTACACCGGCTTGTGTGTTGTTTGTTTTCTGTGTGTTTATGACTTTGTAAGACTTAAGTCATGTAACGAGTTTACGGTTGTTCATATTATTATGTTGTTGAGATGTGACTCATTTCCCTTGTGTGTCTAACAAGACTTAAACACGATTGTGAGCTGTGTATTGTGATGCAATGTTGTGCTTCTAACAAGTGCTAACGGGGAAGTGAGGAGTCCGGTAGTTCCGGCCACGCGTGTGAGTATGGGAGTCGATGTCATTTACCGGTTCGATTCTCTTTGTATGTTTAGGTTGTTTTCCAATTTGGTTTCAATCTTCCCTTTAGCTTATCCAAGGCTATTTTACTGACTCACGTCGGGCCACAGGGGCATACTATGTTTATTCGGTGTGCTTGGGATCACTATATCCGACACGCCTGGTGTTTAAGTTATCCGTTCAATTTAAGGTAACGGTAACGAGTTATGTAACGAGCTTAGTATGAGTATGGCAACATCCTCTATGCTCTCAATGTGATCTAACCTTGTTGGTTCGTTTCCTAAAAGGATTCGTTCTTGTGTGTTATTTGTGAAGTTATTTGCTATGCAATATTCTTGCTATGCTATTGTATATATGATGTTATTGTGTAAAATGAATGTCATGTCATCATGACAATTGGTTGCGCGTATCCCGGTAGCCGATGGGCTGCGCGTTAGCCATACCAGCCAAGGGTTGCTGACCCCCTCGGGGGATCCATATTTCTTTTACTGCAGGATGAGGATGGAAGAAGCGGAGTGGCTCTAGATCCCAGGATGTAGTTTACTTTTGAGTACCTTTGGATGTTGGCCCGGGATGCGCCTGTGCTCCCGTGGCAATATGTATTTCAGTTGTCGACAGTGCACAATGGAAGGTTACAGTGACAGTGTATAATTATGGGTTGTAAGTTAAATACTCGGTTATGTGTGTATGTACTTATGGTTTTAGTTCTATGCTCAGGAGTCTGATCATCAGACCGGTACACTTGTATCTATTCAGCCTTGTTAACCACGTGGGTGGTTGACGGCGTTGTAGCACCAATTGTTTAGTTACTATTTAGTTGTTTATATTCCGCTGCGATTCCAGTTATTATTAAGTACGTAGTAGGGGTGTTACACACAGTGAAGGTGTGAAACACCCGGATTGACGACAACCATGTCAAGAACACCAAGAAATGACTCAGGAGATCGATCACCAAGATCAAATGATCAAAGGAAGATCTAATGAGACCACCAAAAATGGATGGAAACGATACCGTAACCGGTATACGTTAACAAAAAAACAACCTACCCGCGCACTTGCCCAGGGCAAGTGCAGCAACTACAAGACAATTGGAAGACTTTTAACAACCCGTAAATACTTGCTAAAGTACCACTATGACGAATGGAGCAAATATAGGATCACCAATCCTAAGGATTTTAAACAATGGAACCTTGAAAAGGCCTAACGGCCCGACCATTGTATTAAGGACATACCAGTCAGCGAGAAGCTGGACTTGGTCAAGACCTCAGACATGGCAACGCCATGAAGATTTTCTCTTAACACTGAACCGCTATTTCAAAACCCAAAAATTTTCTTTCAAAACTACAAACCCTTCTTTTAAACCCCGGATTTTAAAACCAAACCAACGGAATTACGGTGAGTATCAAAGAATGATACAAGAGGTGTTGACAACAAAATACTTCACCTAGGCGTGTGACGAGCACTACGAGTGTACCCAAATACGGGATGTGGGACGACCACACTCCGAAGGAGCTTACGGGCCTGACAAATAGTCAAGTGGTAACGTGCCAACAAGGTACCCCACATATGTATACATGTAGTGTATGAAACACAGGAAGTAGTCAACTCCGTTCTACGGACCATAAGTAAATTCAAATCAGAACAGTTGGATACCTCAAACGAGCAAAAAGGGAAGATAAGCTTACAAGCTGAGGAGTCAGAAACTCACTCCAAGAGAACCATTAAGAGTTAAAAGTGCGAGAAGCACTAACAACGGAACAAGACATTGGATATGTCTCGAAGATATCGAAGTAAAGCATGATAACTGGAAGGGATACCCAGTCTAAACACTATAAGGCAAATGCCTAACATTAACACATCAGTGTTCAATGAACGGGATGGAATTCCCAGAACAACTACCACAAACACACAGGGTGATCATATATGGTACCGAAAAATACCATGCACCATCAAAGAGAATATCAACCAATTATGACATAGGAAAAAAACAGCAACGGTCTACCTTAAGAATGGGAGACTTTATAACCCTCAATGGATAACTCAGATCCAGAACCGCAAGGTAGGATCACAAACTGGATATACTCATAAATGTCAGCCAGATGCGACCGTATGATCAGTAATACCCAGGAGCAATCCATAAAAGGGTATCAAGTCAACACAGTTGAACGAAATGTCGTAATAAGAGCACCATAATTGGAACGAACATTCGGTTAGAACACCGAAGGGATCCCACTTGACAGGGGATACCCCAAATTAATAAATGGTATCGATCAATACCAAGATACAAAAAGGGTCTCCAACAAACGGAAGCGTGATGCGACGATCTTATCATGGAGCCCAGTATCACCTCCAAGCCATTCTATGGTATACGGAGAAGTAACCACTTTGGAACAGCCTATGATGAGCAGAGCTCTAGGAAATATGGCTAGTAGGCCATGAAACTATTACCATACACAACCCAACGGTTGCAAAACCCATTGTAAACCATATGGAAAGTGGTCAAGGACGACACCAATAAAAGGTTAATAACCAACGAGCAAGGATACCCCTCATAAATGTGAGACCATGAGAGCGGTGAACACATGGATCCCAAGAAGGGGATAGCATCAACAAATGTCTAAAAATACATCCCTTTCAGAACTACTAACGTGGTGAAGCTTGAGCCGACAAATACTGTCAAGCAATGTAAGATAAGCGTCAACATCAATTATTGACAACCCAGGGAGTAAACGGTTCAGGAGGAACACGCTATGTGGGAATGTAAAGTATAAGTAAATGACGCTCGAGGAGCTCAGACGTATAAACATCGAACCGTGATATAAATAGTGGAAATGCATGAGCTGAAGCTAGCAACAACGGATGCCATGTAAACCAATACTGTGGAATCCGTAAGAACCTGGTGCGCAGCAGGCGACCAACGTATGCGAATAATCACCCGATGCTATGGAGTTATTAATACAAGAGGGTAGACAGACCGGGCAACAAGCCAGGAGTCTGCACCGAATGATGAAGCACCACCTGAAGGAGTTATGATCATCCCTATTGCGATCTCATAAGAGAGTTACTGCCAAGAGTTTACGCCTCTGCACTCTGTAGGATTGAGTGTTTTGGTATTGCACTTATGCAGTTAATGATCTAGTGGGATAGCTAGGAATATGGGAAATGTAAATCATGGTAAATCCCTTCTTTCACCAACGAACATGGCATAAGCCAATTAAGTAAAAGCTTAGAAACAAACCGTGCAGCCTAAGGCCAAAGAAGCACAAAGAGTGTGAAACACCAACAATCACAAGATGTGAATTCCATTGGAATAAAAGTGAAAGGAGACTTAAGAAAGTCGTAAGGACCGACGCATAGAAAATGCAAGGTCACACAAGTAAAGAACACTTGTACTGAACTAGAGAAACTGGCATAATTCAGAATCCACTGACAACAGAGGAAGCACTACAACTAAGTAGTGGCTTAACCTCACCCGACAATAAGTAGGAGGACCAAGTGAATGATCACTACAAAACACAATAGTATACATATAGATTGCCAGAGAGCCGGTTATAAATCTAGAACTCATTGAGTGCGCGTATGGCAAGAAAAACAACGCTTGATTGAATGAACCTTACTCCCATAATAAAAGGGATAAAAAGGTGAGGTGTAGCACGTTAAGGATAACGAGAAGGGCAAACAAACCCCAAGTTATCAGGGTCGCGCAGCAGAAGCTAGTGGGCCCAGAATTCTAAGTGGAATACACCTAGTGAATAAAAGGTTAATCATCAATGCCTTAAAGCCATTTAGGCTAGAACCGAACCCGGTTAAGAGTTAAATAAACTCCGATGAAAATTCTTGATGCAGGGACTAACCGGTAATACGGTTAAAACCCTTTGATCAAGGAACATTGTATAATAGAACGCATGGAAGCTGAACCACTCCATGACGGCTAAATGCCTTCGACCAATGTTCAACATTGACACATGGTAGATTACGTGGGCGTAATCCCTTTTAAGGGGGGTAGAGCGAAAACCGTGAAATGTACGTTTTACGTGATAGGTGCGTAAACTATAATGCGCATAGCGCAAAATAATTTGTTTTGATGATTGATACTTATGTTACATAAACATTTGTATTCACTCATCGTGTAATTGTGGTAATTTGGGAAATAAGAATAGGAAAGGAGTAGAGAAACTCCAGGGGAATGAGGACCCCGATTGGTAATAGTATGAGGAATGAGTACGTATGAGAGACTTGAGGAGTACAAATCGGTATGGAACCGATGTATGTAATGAGTATAAATCGGTATGAAGCCGATTTATTTTATGAGCATAAATTGAGTATCGTAAATTAATGGGATATTATACCCATGAATTTCCTAAGTATAGTAGTTGGAGAAGATGTAGTAATAATTGTTGAGATGATTAGTAAGTGAGTAAGTGAATTCTAGAAATTGGAAAATGTATGTGTGTGATTATGAGTAGCAAGATTAAAAAGATAGAAAATGAAATAATGTTTGACGATTTATCTGTTTGAATGGAGGTGGGAGGTGGAACTTGATTTGCTAGCGATCAAGGGAAATCAAACACAAATTGGGGTGGAAGGATAATTCAACACCAATGCTGATCACATTGGGGTTGAAGGACTCTTGAAACTCCCTATAAGTGGTCACAGTAATAACACTAGTAATAGGTATAATCATCATAAATGGAATTTGGGAGATGTATGCAAGTTTTCAAAATGAATTTCCAAAACTAGTTTGGTACAATGTTTTCTTCAAACCTGAGAACGAGGATCGGTTTTGAAACCGCTCCCACGGGCTGTAACACCCCATCCACCACCGTACACACAACATCAAACTGCAGCGGAAATCTTAACTCATCACATTACTTAATTCAATGGTGTTACACGCCGTTAACCACCCACGTGGCTAACAAGGCTAATACATTTACATTGTATCGGTCTGATGGACCAGATTCCCGAGCAACTACACAATACAATCCTTATTCCCTTCCCAACATTTATTATACACATGCATTTCCACTGTACCGAGTATTTACAAACTACTGCCGATAACAATTTCGGTCTTACTACGCCTACAATGCTTACGCCATTTAAATGGCTACCAATGTATAAACATCTAACCCGTCCTACTCTCGAACGGCTTCCAGCTCCTTATACCTGAAATAGAAAAGGAGAGAAAGGGTGGCCCCCAAGGGGCTCAGCACCTTTGCTGGTATGGTAATCCCGCAGCCCACATGCTACCGGGCCACGCACAACTAATTGTCATCTTAGCATGCAATTGATTATATTTAAATCATGCATGCAACTGTAAACACACAACACAAAACATTTCGCCTCAATGGGCTCAACAAACGGATAATACATCCTTACCTGATGAGTCACTCATGGTATTCATTATCCCTAGAGTGTTCCTCCTCTAACGGCGCTACTTCCTTAATAGACGACACTTACCCTTAAATCGGGTTATCCTTAAACGCCTCTTGTCACAAACTGGGATTCATTTCCATGATCCACACCCTCCATATCTTACAACATATCACATTCCTCACATAACAAAACATAACAACACTTTTCTCGTTTCGACGTACACATGATAACATCGCATTCATTTTAAACATCTAACGTATACATATCATAGCATAGCAAGGGAAATTGCCTAGCACAATAACAACACAAAACACCATAAGATCGGTTCACACAAGGAACCTTCCACCATAGTTAGTATACATAGTGAGCCTAGAGATTATTGCCAATCTCATGCTAAGCTCGTTACCAACCTCGTTACCGTCCAGTTATATCGAACGGTTAACTTAAACCCCAGGTGTGTCGGATATAGTAATCCCAAGCACACCGAAATAACATTTGTATGCCCCTGTGGCCCGACGTGAGTCAGTAAACTAGCTTTGGATAAGCTAAGGGAAGATTGAAACCAAATTGGAATACAACCTATACATACACCAAGAGAGTCGAACCGGATATGACATCGACTCCCGTCCTCACCGCGTGGCCGGAACATGACCGGACTCCTCACCCCCCATTAGTACATATATACTTATAAATAAGTAGTTAGAGATCCATTATGGAGCCTACCACATCCACACACCATACGGTATCATAACCGAGTTAAGCACACAAGGGAGGTTCACACACTTGCATACAACAACAATATCCAACTAACTCACACATAGCCGTGGTTAGAACGTTCCCAAGGTTTGGGTCGTTAACTCCGAATACCGATCTCTCATGTGTTCCTGGTTCTGGTTAGCTAAGGTTTAACACTTATTTGAGGTTAAACGGTATCGGAGATTAAAAGTGTCACATAAATGAATTACTATAAACTCATTACATGTTTTTATCTTACAAAGGTGGCAAACACTTAGAAAAACACATTGGCATACAAGCCGGTGTAATCCGGTAGGACACAGGTTGCAAGAAAACCATACCTGTCACCGGAGTCCACTTTACCACGTCCACTTATGTTCCTCGAGCAATTCTCGAACAACTGATAACATTACATGTACTTTTATTAACATCGGGGTAGCATGATTATTTAATGTCTAATGCTTATAACTTTTCCCATTAACTTAGTTACATAACTTCACTTTTTAACTTGTTTTACTTTTACATTTTATTACATCTTTTCCCCCACTAAATTATCATTATAACTCACCTAACATGTCTTAAACAACCTTATAACATCATTACTAATCAATCCCCATCATTACATATCATTTCATAACCTTAAACCATGTTTTTGGTCCGACCGAACTTACTGACCGACCTTGCACAAGGTCGGTCCATTCCAGAACACTTTACCGTCAAAATTTCTACTCCGACCGACCTTGTAAGTTCGGTCGCATGTTCGGTCCATTCCCGAGAGTTTCTCCCCTTTGAAAATTCAAGCCCGACCGAACTTGCCAAGTCCTGTCCCATGTTCGGTCGGTTCCAGAAACTTAATCCGTACACAAAATACAAGCCCAACCGACCTTGCAAGTCCGGTCCCCAAGGTCGGTCCATTCCAGAAGCCAATTCTCACAGGGTAAACTGGGCTCGACCGAACTTGCAAGTTCGGTCTGCCCCAGACCCTTGTTTTCCTTTTCTCATTCAACTCCAAACTTCACCCCATATATCCTAGTACACCCTAACCTCATTTGGGCACTTCAAACACACCTTTAGCCATGTACTAAACTCTCTAAATCACACACCAAAACCATCTTATCATTCATAAATTCCTTACAAAATTCTTAGCACTTGGAATGTTTCCTCCTTAAGATTCCTAAGTTGTATTTCACCAATAATGACCACTATACCAAGGTGTTTCCTCTACACCTTAACATCATCCCTCAAACTTCTTTTCTTACTAACTAAATCTCCTTTTTCACATCTTACCTAAACATCTCTTCTTCCTTGTACATCAACATTCCTAAACCTTGTATAAACTTCTCCAAGACTTTGACACACCCTAGAAACACTCGTTTGATTTCTAGAACTTCCAAGATAATACCTAAATCCTTGTAGCACCTTAGAACACCTTAAAAACATGTTTTCTTCCTTAGTGAAACATTTATCCTTTCCTAACATATCCTAGTTCACCAAAGTTCATTTAAGCACTTACAACTCCTTATACATTTATACAAATTTTGCCATGGGTTCTCTTAGCACATTGATAAGCCGCAGACTTATCATATTTTATGCACTAGATTTAGTATTATATTTATCTAAATAAAGTTATATTTATGTTATTTATGCTTATTATGTGTTAAAATATATTATTTGCACAGATTTATGTTTTTTATGAGTTTTATGTGCAAGGAATGATTTTCTAGGCAAAAGTTCAGTTAAAGCCGGACTCCATGCCGGGTAGTTTCTGCACGGCAGTACAGAACAGAAAGAAGCCTTGCCGGATGTGATGCCGGGTAAATACTATCCGGCATGAGTGTAAAATCGCCTCGATTGACCATACGACAGCACATGTGATCCACGTGTTTTCCAACCGCTGCCGGGTGTGATGCCGGGTAATTCCTACCCGGCATAAGCACTGTTTCGCACGGACATCGACGGTTTCGACCGTTAACGGTTGGGCACATTTCCCACGTGTGCCGGCTACTGGTGACCCGGCACACGACCCCGGCATCGACACAATTAATGCCTATAAATAGGCCGAGAAGGCTACAATTGAATACACTTCAACACCCATATACACTCCACTCACAACTCCAATTCGCCCCACTCCATTGTTGGTGTCCAAGGAAGTTTCTACAGTTCCATGCACGCGAAAAGAAGAAGATCCTGTCGGGTTAAGGCTATGACCATTCCCTTCTCCCCTTTGTATTCTCTTCTTGTAGTTGTGTGGATGGAGATGTAGAACTCCTTGCTTATTCTTGGTTAGGGATGAATTCCTTCTTGTAAACAATATGATTTCTTTATAATTTTCAAGTTATTAAGAGTAAGATTCTTATTGAAAGAGAATAGGTTGATCTCTTTTTCTCTTCATGCAATTCTTACTTGTGGAAGACAAGTCCCAAGTAAGATAGGTTTAGACTCTCTTAATGGTCTTTCTACTCTCTTCTTATGAATTAAGAGTTAGTAGTGAGAGTGAAGATTAACCCACATTTCCCATTACTTTGTTCATTTCGTGGCATGATATATGCTCGATTTGTTAATAGGGATGAGTCTTCTGTTTTCTACTCGGAAACTGGGAAAGAATAAGCATTATGACTATGCCGGATGCACTGCCGGGTGGTCAGTGTCCGGCATATTCAATGTCTTTGAATATGCCGTGCAAGTGGTATCCAGCAGGACACCCGGCGTGTTCAGTTGTTGGTTAATTCGAAGGCCTGTGTTTATGTTGAGAGTTCATATTGATGCTTAGATGGTTTCACACCCTGGATCAAGGATAATTTCATTGTAATTACCACATAGTTTAGTTAGTTTTATTTAGACTAGAAAACATTTCAATTTTCCCCCCTTGTCTTAGAATAAGCTTTTGCCCGGATTAGGACTAATTTTCTATAAGTCCCTTGGGTACGATACTCTCGGTCGTAATATATTTACACTATACTCCGACCGGGTTTTATTTTGCTACCCGTAGTAGAGTTGTAGGATTAGGCTATTTTATTCATTTTGTATATAGTTTATCCTAACAATTTTTCGTTTAGCAAATTGGCGCCGTTGCCGGGGACTTGGAATTAGTCCAAGTCCTAAATTCGGTAAAACGCCTTATTCTTTATTCTTTGATTCCTTGATTCTTTAATTTTCGCCCTTAGTTTTGCAGACTTGAATGTGCCGTGCGGAGTGCCGGGCGTCTGTCACCCGGCAAACTCGGAGGAAGTCGGATGCCGGATACGTTTTACCCGGCATTGCGTCCGGCATGTTCAAAGTTTTTCAAAATTCCTTACAGTATTGAGTACTTGGCAATTTAAATTTGTTCTTGCTTACTCCCTTTCGTTATTTCTCTCTCCTAATAGTCCCTATACTATGATTCTTTAATTTAAATTTCGAGTTTGAACTTGCCGTGTATTGTGCCGGGTTTTCTATACCCGGCATTTCGGAGGAAGTCCTATGCCGGGCGGGTTTGATCCGGCATGTCACCCGGCATGCTCAATTTCTCTCAATATTCTTGTCGCAAATTTTAGGGACAATTAGGAGTAATCTCCTACAATCCCTTATTTACTCTTACATTTATTTTTGATTATCCTTTACCTTTCAATATCTTTTAATTAAGTTATGTTCGATTTTTTTGTCTCGCCGGGCGTAACGCCGGGTAAAATCAACCCGGCAATCTTGGAGGAAGTCCAATGCCGGACTTCGAACACCCGGCACCACGTCCGGCATACGCAACTTTGTTCTTCTTTTGATTTTTTTACGAATTTAATTATGTTAATATCTTTTTATTTATTATTACAAACATCTCGTTTTATCCATCTCTTTTCTTTTTGATTTATTTTATTTTCTCTTCGAGTTTAAATAAGCCGGGCAAGAAGCCGGGTAAAACCAATCCGGCATTAATGGGAGAAGTCCATTGCCGGATACAAGTTGCCCGGCATTATGTCCGGCATATTCAAAAAAAAAAATCATTTTTTATTTGTCTCTCTTGAATTGGTAACCTTCGTGTCTTATTATTATTTTTCGTACTATAATTTGTTTAATTTTTAATTTTGTGTACTCCTCCAAAGTAAATTAGGTGAATGCATCTCCGATCGCATAATCTTCATGAAGATTCATCTGACCGCGATCAGGAGACAAAGAAGACATTTGTTCGTTCCTTACGGCAACGATAAAACCAACAAACGCACTCCCTACACAAATAATCAAATACCACAGGCGAATGGCAATAAACCCTCTTCCTCAACAGGCGAATGTGGACAATTGCACGACCACACGCCCAATGCTCTGAATTGCCAGATTTTATACCATATGAGGAAGCGGAACTTGCAGAGACATCGACCATTCGCATGGAGCATAAGTCGATACAGTTACAAATGCAGCAACTTTTTGCTCAACCATGACCGCTTGGTCAACTCCCGTCTCCAACGCTAAATTTATCAACAGGAGTATGCGAGATCGTTCATACTCTATCGATATCTCTGATCACTCTGCCAAGTAGCCAAAGGCTAAGTGTAGGGCAGCCCCACGGGTCTAGTCTTCTTGCACCACAGGGGAGTCATTTTCTTCTTAATTACTTTTAATTTTATCTGTTACAGTCTTTATTTATTTTCTTTTTTCTTTCGAACACTGGGGACAGTGTTCCTGCCAAGTGTAGGGCAGGGATCCCCCTTAAAAAATATTATATATTTTGTTTATAAATAATTTGCATAAGTTTAAAGTTTATCAATGTTTTACTAAACTTTTTGCATGTTTTTGATCGAGATAAGATTAGGAATGACTAAAAGCTTGTTCTCTCAAGAGGTAAGCTTTCTAATGACTTGTAGATTCCTTAACTTTTGATTCTCTTTATTAACATGAGTACATGATCTTGCTCCTAATTCTTTCCTTTATGTACTTATGGGTGTTATTCTTTTCTTTCCAAATTGTGAAAAATCTTTTGGGTGAAAATCTTAAAAAGGGTTTTTGTCCAGAAAGAAGCAAAAGAAAAAGAAAAAAAGAAGAAAAAAATCTTCTTTCAAAGGAAAAGCATTATATTTCTTGAGGTTGCAAAATGCCTCAGAATCAAATAAAGCAAGAAACGAGAGTTTTATTTTCTCTAAATTCCCCGTTCTTCAATGCAGAAAAAAATCATGGTTGATTCAAACTCTTGCAAAATAGGGCTGATTCATAAAAACCATTGATGAGAGTCTTGGCCACATTCAGGAAACTCTTGAAAAATAGAGCTGAATGATGGAAACCGGAAAAAGGAGAGATTACAAAAATCCTTATGCAAAATAGCCCAAAAGTTTTGATCGTTTCGAAAATTCTTTATACCCATTAGTATGTTTTGATAAGATAAGGTAGATTAAGTGACTTATGAATTAGAGTCATATAGTTGGGAATATTTATCTACATTTCATTCTAGAGTTTATCTGTTTTGTGCATAAGTAATTAGTCCGTTCTAATCCTGTTTTGCTCGAGGACTAGCAAAAGGTAAGTGTAGGGCCTTGATAAGCCGCAGACTTATCATATTTTATGCACTAGATTTAGTATTATATTTATCTAAATAAAGTTATATTTATGTTATTTATGCTTATTATGTGTTAAAATATATTATTTGCACAGATTTATGTTTTTTATGAGTTTTATGTGCAAGGAATGATTTTCTAGGCAAAAGTTCAGTTAAAGCCGGACTCCATGCCGGGTAGTTTCTGCACGGCAGTACAGAACAGAAAGAAGCCTTGCCGGATGTGATGCCGGGTAAATACTATCCGGCATGAGTGTAAAATCGCCTCGATTGACCATACGACAGCACATGTGATCCACGTGTTTTCCAACCGCTGCCGGGTGTGATGCCGGGTAATTCCTACCCGGCATAAGCACTGTTTCGCACGGACATCGACGGTTTTGACCGTTAACGGTTGGGCACATTTCCCACGTGTGCCGGCTACTGGTGACCCGGCACGACGCCCGGCATCGACACAATTAATGCCTATAAATAGGCCGAGGAAGGCTACAATTGAATACACTTCAACACCCATATACACTCCACTCACAACTCCAATTCGCCCCACTCCATTGTTGGTGTCCAAGGAAGTTTCTACAGTTCCATGCACGCGAAGAAGAAGAAGATCCTGTCGGGTTAAGGCTATGACCATTCCCTTCTCCCCTTTGTATTCTCTTCTTGTAGTTGTGTGGATGGAGATGTAGAACTCCTTGCTTATTCTTGGTTAGGGATGAATTCCTTCTTGTAAACAATATGATTTCTTTAATATAATTTTCAAGTTTATTAAGAGTAAGATTCTTATTGAAAGAGAATAGGTTGATCTCTTTTTCTCTTCATGCAATTCTTACTTGTGGAAGACAAGTCCCAAGTAAGATAGGTTAGACTCTCTTAATGGTCTTTCTACTCTCTTCTTATGAATTAAGAGTTAGTAGTGAGAGTGAAGATTAACCCACATTTCCCATTACTTTGTTCATTTCGTGGCATGATATATGCTCGATTTGTTAATAGGGATGAGTCTTCTGTTTTCTACTCGGAAACTGGAGAAAGAATATGCATTATGACTATGCCGGATGCACTGCCGGGTGGTCAGTGTCCGGCATATTCAATGTCTTTGAATATGCCGTGCAAGTGGTATCCGGCAGGACACCCGGCGTGTTCAGTTGTTGGTTAATTCGAAGGCCTGTGTTTATGTTGAGAGTTCATATTGATGCTTAGATGGTTTCACACCCTGGATCAAGGATAATTTCATTGTAATTACCACATAGTTTAGTTAGTTTTATTTAGACTAGAAAACATTTCAATTTTCCCCCCCTTGTCTTAGAATAGGCTTTTGCCCGGATTAGGACTAATTTTCTATAAGTCCCTTGGGTACGATACTCTCGGTCGTAATATATTTACACTATACTCCGACCGGGTTTTATTTTGCTACCCGTAGTAGAGTTGTAGGATTAGGCTATTTTATTCATTTTGTATATAGTTTATCCTAACAATTTTTCGTTTAGCACACATCATCATTCCAAATCTCATAGTTTTCACCATTAAACACTCAAGAACACCATCACACACAAGACTTCACCAAATATACACTACATCACAATATAGTGCACAATTTAAATTGCTTGGCACTTAGGCCCTTAAATAACATGGCTCTTAGGCCCTTAAATTGCATCAATCTTAAACACTGAATTTCCCACATAATAATGCCTTTGACCTGCAAATACATACACCAAGACATATGTTCTTTTACTAGTCTCATTGAGAACACTTTACTAAGTCATTCACCATTTGCTCTTTTGGTAGTTTTAACAAGCATTATAAGCTCATTTCTCCTAAGGCATTAAACCACATTAGGTTAGTATATTTACCTCTTTTCCACCCAAACTTCTTTCTTGTTTCCTTATAAAACCGGTAAGGTATTTGATTCCTTGCCAACTACTAAACAATATACCAACATTGAAATGAGTATATAAGCTTTATGCTTCATCTCATTGTAAACCCTAGGTTTACATTGTTTCAAAAACATTAATGTAGTTGTTTTACCTTGGTCTTTGAAGAGAGTTTGAATATCTATCAAGAGAGGACTCCACCTAGTCCATGAAAGGTTGGAATGAAGCTAGAACAAAGTCACACAAAGAGCACCATTAATGGTGATTCTCGGTCAAGATAAAAACATGAGGGAAACTTGATTTTTCTTTGAGATTCCTTACCTAGAAGCAAAGGAGAGTAATAATATGTAGAAACACAAGCTCAAGCTCCTTCAATGGTGGAACTCCATGGCACCGAAATGGGGCTCTTGAAGTTTTGAGAAGATAGACTTGAAGAGCTTGATAAGAGGAAGAAGATGGTGGTGTTTGTTTTTGATTTGGTTAAGTGAGCTATGAATTATAGACAATGGAAGTTGGTGTTGATGGTGGTGCTGTATCAAACCATAGAAGAGCAGCAAGAAGGGAGGAAGAAGACGTTGGAAGTGAAGGGAAATGAGAGAATGAAGATAAAACTTGCTTTTGGAGATATTTAAGCTAAAAGCAAATAGTACTTTTGCTTTGTCATTACTTAACTTATTTATTTGTTCAAATGTGGTGAGTCACACATGAAACACCGGCCCCCTTATATCACTTAGGGGTATAATAGTCTTTGTTGACCAATTTAATTACTTATAACAACATATGTTACAAACTAGCTTATTAAAGTTACTATTCACTAAAACAAGGCACATAGATGTGAAATTTTTGATCTCCCATTGATATAGACTTCCAAATGTGATACTATATAGTACACATGTTAATTAAAGAGTAATGATGGACATTTAGCCATTCAAAACTCACTTACAAGATAATTTTTCAAAAACGTGCTTTAAGACTCCTTAAAGCACTTTTTGTGTTTTAACTTGTTTTCAAGCTTGGTTTTCTTTGGTAATTGATTTAATATGTTCATTAACATATTTATAAGGTATAGGTATGACCATTAGGTCTTATACAAATTTATCCCAAGCTTAGAGCATATTTTAGCCCATATTGACCTTAAGGTATTTATTTGTGTTTTGTTTGGTTTCATTGTCTACCAAGGTTTCCTAAGGACTTAATTAGCCTTATAAAATCATAATTAAATATTATCAAGTCTTGGTAGGCTCCTTGGGTTCTAACCAAGTCCGCTCAAGCTTAGAGCATGTTTTTGCTCAAACCGTGTCTTAGTGTTTTATTTTGTTTTACCATGGTTTAAATGGTTCATTGATGTTTCTAAGGCACTTTTTAGCCTTTAAATACCATAGTTTAACATTTAAACAACATACCAAGGTTTGGGGTATTTCAATCTACCCCCCTTAAAAGAACTTCGTCCGCGAAGTTCACATTTCCTCACATCATTGGATTAGAATACGGAAATTACTTTCGAAATTAACTTCCATTACCAACCACCCTTTACATCAAACCTCGGACTTAACGGTCCGGGCAACATATCCACATTATACATAACCATATCGTAACATACTTACATGATAACCTCGGACTCACGGTCCGGGTACCTTAATAACATTACACTTATATAACAACCCTCAGACTCTCAGGTCTGGGTAACAATACAACGGTTAGACTCATAGGTCTGAAATAATATTTCTTACTCATACCACACAACATGTCTTAGCATGTATAACAAACAGAAATACCTTTTCCATCTCTCCATGGGCTCGAGTCCCATGTTGAGCACATATACACTGTGATCCCGCAGAACCCGGTCGCGGTGGACACCTTCTGGTCCCCGTTTCTTTGGGAGGTCAAAACAATCACATACATTTTTTAAAATATACTTCTCATGTCACCGGTCCGTAGACAAAGGCTCATACGTCCTCAGCTCGTGAGCAAGTACTACAAAAATATTCTTTACTAGGTTAAATGTATAAGAGAATCCTTTATTCAAAATATTAATCGACTGTTTTATAAATACCAATTCAAAATCCTTTTTGAAAACACATACAACTTCAAGTTCAGTTTATGCTCTTTGCATCTTTCTTAACGTGGTTATTTGTGACCACTTACCGGGAGCTTCTAGAGTCATCCAACCCTGATGTGATCAGTATCAGTGTTGAACTATCTTTCCATCCCAATTTGTGTTCGGCTTCCCTTGATCTATGATAATCAAGTTTCACCTCCCACTTCATTTTCAACCAACAACTAATTCAAGCATATTCCATTTTCTATCTTTAAATCCTTCTAGTCATAATCATTACATCTCCAAGGGATAGAACTCCGTCTATCAATCATCACCCAAATCCAACTTAATTCAAGTTACCTAGGGAATTTAATTCTTACTAGGTTCTATGTCGGTCTCATACCCCTTCATAAATCACAACACTGTATATATATACATATTTTTTTTATCAAAATACAATACATGGTTTACATTTATGCACCGTCGGGGTTTTAGTTCCCCGGGAGTTTCTTTACTCCCTTCCACTTGTACTCTCACACACCACTGTTAACAAAATAAACACACTTCCCACAATGGTATTCGCATCTTCTGTGCGCAATTACCACAATTTAACCACGAATGAATGCGTATGTTTATATAACACACACGCCAACCATCATAACAAATCATTTTGTGCTATGCACAACATAGTTCACGTACACTTGTACGGTAAAACACACTAAGCGGCTTTACGCTCTACCCCCCTTAAAAGGGATTACGCCCACGTAATCAATCACTGAACATTGGCTTAAAATGTTCTGCCGTCGTGAAGTATTTAACTTCCACGCGGTCTGGTATACAGTGCGTTCTGGTTAGAGGATCTTAACCATATTGGCGGTTTAGTCCCTAAACCAAGAATTCGCATTGGAGTTCTAACTCATAACCGGTTTCGGTCCTGGCCTGTGAGGCTTTTAGGCATTGATAACTAGCCATTTATTCATATTCACCATGTATATTCAGTATCTGGTGCATGGGCTCCCTGGCCTTTGTTACTGTTACTGTTACTGTTACTGTATTGTACATCTCCAATGTATTACCCTTATCTTGGTAAGAATGGTGTCTCAACCGACGCATGGTATCTCTTACCCTGAGCGAATTCGGTGAGTTTCTAAACTTTCCATCCACTTCTCCAATAGCTTACAGCGTAAACTACTATGTAATTCACAATGATTGACTTGTTTCTACTGCCTTACTGTCGGTTGAGATTGAGCTACTACCTAATGTGTAGTGCTCTCTCGGTTATTTCCCACACCTGGGGTATATTTCATACCGACATTTGGTATTTAGTGCTAGTGTTATCACTTATTCTTGATCATACCTCCACATTTGGTTCGTACAAGTACTCTTCCATTGGTATGACCTTGCATTTCTTATGCATTGATCATTATAGTATTATAGGTTTCTTCCTACATTCACCACAATTAACATTTCCCAATTCCTAGCTATCCCACTTGATCATTACTGCGCAAGTGCAATACCAAAACACTCAGTCATACAGAGTGTAGAGGCGTAAACTCTTGGCAGTAAATCTCTTATGTGATTGCCATAGGAATTTTCACTGTGTTTCACTGAAATTCTTATCACATAACACTTGCTTCTGGCTTACTGCTCGGTTCCTTTGCTATCACTTACTATTGCACCTCCACTGGGGTTAACTCATAACTCTGCTCACTCACCATTTTATCATCTAACAATACTCATACAACGGTCGCTTATTGCGCACCGTATCCTTACTCATTATACAACATCGACTTATACTGCATCCGCTATTATATTAGCTTCCGCTATTACACTGGGTTTATCTGGCCACTTATTTGGCTGATTTTTGAATATACTATTTTTTTGAACTTTTATGTTCCTTGAGCGTTGTTCGCTACACATTCATCATCACACACCTGTGGTGGTTGCTATCAGACTTATCACTCTTCCTGTCTACACAACTGGTACAAACATTTCCTTTCGTATTAGTCTCATTCAAATCACTCCTAGGTAACAACAATATGGTTAATCCCTGACATATCTCTTGAACTTGGTTCACCTAACTACCGCTCCTGCGGTTTCTCAATATCGAGAGGTATCCCCACTCTTAATGCAGTGGTTCATTCTCCGCTCTATTTCCTTGTGTAACATATACTTCTGCAACCGATCACATTACATAACACAAGTTGTTGTGGCTTATAAGCCTTACCGTCACGATTCCTTCCAAGTTGTCTCTTTGGCAACTTAGGATCTTACTGTTAAGTAGGTTATCTTCAGCGTTTAATCCGAGTATTTGTTTCAACTCTTGCGTTTCAATTATATTGCTTCCTCCAACAATGTTTAATCCAAATACCCCTCAAGGAATGCTCCTGGGTGTTATTAAAATATGCCATTACATTTGGCTTGCACTTATTGGTATATTCCGTTAGCCACGCCGCTTGCGTTCTTAACTGGCTTTTTATCTCGTTCTGTGAAGATCAACATTTCCTGGTAGTGTAGGTACTCATTCTGGGAGCTTCATCCCGTTCATTGCACGCTAATGTGTCCACATCAGGCATCTGCCTCGCCATGCATAGGCTGGGTCTCCGTTCCAGCTATCATGTTTTTCCCTGAGGATCCTTAAGACATATACGACGTCTTTACATTACAGTTAGTGCACCTCGCACCTCCTGACTCTTAAACACATCCTTGAAAGGAATTCACTAATCCTTTTAGTCTCGTTAACTTAACTGAGTTCCTTAACTTCAACCATTCCTTGTAATCCTTAGCTCTTGTTTGATTTATACTGCTGACCGTAGACGGAGTCGACTACTTCCCGTGTTTCGGACTCCACTCGTACACATATATGGGGTATCATACTGATACATTGCTACTTACCCAACTAACCTATAAGTAGGTCTGTCAGGCCCACATGCTCCTATCGGAGTGTGGTCGTCCCACAACACAGTTGGTACACTCGTAGTGTCCGTCACACGCCTAGGCGAAGTATTCTGTTGTCAACTCCCTTATATTGTCCCGTGACAATATTCATTCCGTGCTTCCCGAACTTAATCGAGGGAAAATTTATCCATTGTTGAATTCTTATCAACTGCCCTTGGTTTTACTGGTTTGGTTTAGAAGAAGGTTAGAAAGAAGTATTGGTTTGAAAGAAAATCTGGTTTTGAAAAGGAAAGAGTTTGGGTAAATCTGAGTTGAAAGAAAAATTTTCATGGTCTCACAACATCTTCTTACCTTAACCAAGTCTAGCTTCTTGCTGACTGGTGTACTTACAATTACAGAGGTTAGGCTAACAGGCCCTTCCACTGTTATGACGATCACACTTAACTTCGTGGTACTTTACCAAGCACTTTGTAGTTGTTATAAATTTCCCGAACAGCCCTGTTATAGCAGCACTTGCTATGGCAAGTGCGCCATGCTAACTGGCTATCGGTTTGACACATACCGGTTGCGGTATCATTTTTACCCGCACTGTCATCAGTGGCCTTATTGGCCCTCACTGATCTGACTGTCTTAATAATAACTCCTCTGGGTGACTTCTCACTGTCTTCACATGATAATCATTAACTAGGGTGTTTCCCATTCTGGGAGACCCCCTTTTTCTTTTGTATTGTTTCCTCTTCGTATCCCGTTCCACGTGTTGTCGTGGTTACTGAGACTTATCTCTGTTTGGGCACTACGTTTGTAGTTCCTTTGTCGGTTGGTATACCATTGGCGTATTATTTAACAACTGTGGTTCCGTAGACACTTGTCTCGGGTCTCATTAATTCACTTCTTGCCTGTTGCACGGTCGGTGCGTTGCAAGCTGGTTATTCTCGACTGCTCGGCATGTCGACCCAGGTTGCCGGAAATTCTATTCTCTTATACACAAGATTCTTCATTCTTCACTATTAAATGCGGTTAACAATGTTCAGATGGAAACCGTCTCCGGGATTCCCAGTTTTCGGGGTCTACCGTATGACAGGTTCTCCGTACCTTTAGAAGTATTTAATAGCAGCCAGATCGGGTATCCTGAGTATGAGAGGACTTTCATCTCTCTGGCGTTGTTTCCCAAGTTATAAAACAGGGATTGTGGAGGGCGGGAAGGATATTGTAGGTTTCCAGTACACACTGGTAATGCCTAACTGGCGTATCTCTCAAGCTATCACTCAACCCTTAACCCAAAGTACTAAAATCCTAACTCGGTACTTCCTAAGCTCGGTAATTCAGTCATCAGAGCGATACTTCGCTCTGATACCACTTTTGTAACACCCCATCCACCACCGTACACACAACATCAAACTGCAGCGGAAATCTTAACTCATCACATTACTTAATTCAATGGTGTTACACGCCGTTAACCACCCACGTGGCTAACAAGGCTAATACATTTACATTGTATCGGACCAGATTCCCGAGCAACTACACAATACAATCCTTATTCCCTTGCCAACATTTATTATACACATGCATTTCCACTGTACCGAGTATTTACAAACTACTGCCGATAACAATTTCGGTCTTACTACGCCTACAATGCTTACGCCATTTAAATGGCTACCAATGTATAAACATCTACCCCGTCCTACTCTCGAACGGCTTCCAGCTCCTTATACCTGAAATAGAAAAGGAGAGAAAGGGTGGCCCCCAAGGGCTCAGCACCTTTGCTGGTATGGTAATCCCGCAGCCCACATGCTACCGGGCCACGCACAACTAATTGTCGTCTTAGCATGCAATTGATTATATTTAAATCATGCATGCAACTGTAAACACAACACAAAACATTTCGCCTCAATGGGCTCAACAAACGGATAATACATCCTTACCTGATGAGTCACTCATGGTATTCATTATCCCTAGAGTGTTCCTCCTCTAACGGAGCTACTTCCTTAATAGACGACGCTTACCCTTAAATCGGGTTATCCTTAAACGCCTCTTGTCACAAACTGGGATTCATTTCCATGATCCACACACTCCATATCTTACAACATATCACATTCCTCACATAACAAAACATAACAAATCTTTTCTCGTTTCGACGTACACATGATAACATCGCATTCATTTTAAACATCTAACGTATACATATCATAGCATAGCAAGGGAAATTGCCTAGCACAATAACAACACAAAACACCATAAGATCGGTTCACACAAGGAACCTTCCACCATAGTTAGTATACATAGTGAGCCTAGAGATTATTGCCAATCACATGCTAAGCTCGTTACCAACCTCGTTACCGTCCAGTTATATCGAACGGTTAACTTAAACCCCAGGTGTGTCGGATATAGTAATCCCAAGCACACCGAAATAACATTTGTATGCCCCTGTAGCCCGATGTAAGTCAGTAAACTAGCTTTGGATAAGCTAAGGGAAGATTGAAACCAAATTGGAATACAACCTATACATACACCAAGAGAGTCGAACCGGATATGACATCGACTCCCGTCCTCACACGCGTGGCCGGAACATGTCTGGACTCCTCACCCCCATTAGTACATATATACTTATAAATAAGTAGTTAGAGATCCATTATGGAGCCTACCACATCCACACACCATACGGTATCATAACCGAGTTAAGCACACAAGGGAGGTTCGCACACTTGCATAACAACAACTCCAACTAACTCACACATAGTCGTGGTTAGAACGTTCCCAAGGTTTGGGTCGTTAACTCCGAATACCGATCTCTCATGTGTTCCTGGTTCTGGTTAGCTAAGGTTTAACATTATTTGAGGTTAAACGGTATCGGAGATTAAAAGTGCCACATAAATGAATTACTATAAACTCATTACATGTTTTTATTTACAAGGTGGAAACACTCAGAAAAACACATTGGCATACAAGCCGGTGTAATCCGGTAGGACACAGGTTGCAAGAAAAACCATACTGTCACCGGAGTCCACTTACCACATCCACTTATGTTCCTCGAGCAATTCTCGAACAACTGATAACATTACATGTACTTTTATTAACATCGGGTAGCATGATTATTTAATGTCTAATGCTTATAACTTTTCCCGTTAACTTAGTTACATAACTTCACTTTTTAACTTGTTTTACTTTTACATTTAATACATCTTTTCCCCCACTAAATTATCATTATAACTCACCTAACATGTCTTAAACAACCTTATAACATCATTACTAATCAATCCCCATCATTACATATCATTTCATAACCTTAAACCATGTTTTTGGTCCGACCGAACTTACCGACCGACCTTGCACAAGGTCGGTCCATTCCAGAACACTTTACCGTCAAAATTTCTACTCCGACCGACCTTGTAAGTTCGGTCGCATGTTTGGTCCATTCCCGAGAGTTTCTCCCCTTTGAAAATTCAAGCCCGACCGAACTTGCCAAGTCCAGTCCCATGTTCGGTCGGTTCCAGAAACTTAATCCGTACACAAAATACAAGCCCGACCGACCTTGCAAGTCCGGTCCCCAAGGTCGGTCCATTCCAGAAGCCAATTCTCGCAGGGTAAACTGGGCTCGACCGAACTTGCAAGTTCGGTCGCAAGTTCGGTCTGCCCCAGACCCTTGTTTTCCTTTTCTCATTCAACTCCAAACTTCACCCCATATATCCTAGTACACCCTAACCTCATTTGGGCACTTCAAACACACCTTTAGCCATGTACTAAATCTCTAAATCACACACCAAAACCATCTTATCATTCACAAATTCCTTACAAAATTCTTAGCACTTGGAATGTTTCCTCCTTAAGATTCCTAAGTGGTATTTCACCAATAATGACCACTATACCAAGGTGTTTCCTCTACACCTTAACATCATCCCTCAAACTTCTTTTCTTACTAACTAAATCTCCTTTTTCACATCTTACCTAAACATCTCTTCTTCCTTGTACATCAACATTCCTAAACCTTGTATAAACTTCTCCAAGACTTTGACACACCCTAGAAACACTCGTTTGATTTCTAGAACTTCCAAGATAATACCTAAATCCTTGTAGCACCTTAGAACACCTTAAAAACATGTTTTCTTCCTTAGTGAAACATTTATCCTTTCCTAACATATCCTAGTTCACCAAAGTTCATTTAAGCACTTACAACTCCTTATACATTTATACAAATTTTGCCATGGGTTCTCTTAGCACATCATCATTCCAAAGCTCATAGTTTTCACCATTAAACACTCAAGAACACCATCACACACAAGACTTCACCAAATATACACTACATCACAATATAGTGCACAATTTAAATTGCTTGGCACTTAGGCCCTTAAATAACATGGCTCTTAGGCCCTTAAATTGCATCAATCTTAAACACTGAATTTCCCACATGTGGGGGCCGGTTTTTAATAAGCTAATAAACCCCTCTCACACACTCACACACCAACTAAATAAAGCAAAAAGCAAAAAGTAAAAGAGGTACAAAAGTTAAGGGGGGATTCTCTCACCTCACTCTCCCCTTTCTCTTTTCTCTTTCTTCTTCCTCCCCTTCCCACTGATTTTGCTCCTCTCTCTCTTCTGGCTGCTGCGATTTTGGGAGCTCCATAAGAAGCTCTAAGGGCTTCTCACTTTCTTCTCCATGCTCCACCTTCACTTGAACTCCAAATGCAAAATAACCACATATTCTTGCTCTCCTCATCATCGTCTACACTTCCCTATTTTCAAAATCCAAAAATGAGGAAGTTCATCTCCATGGGTTTTCCCCATTCAAAGAGAAAATAACATCAATGGGTAGCTTGGAGTCTCCTCTCTCCATTAAGGTAAAAATCTCCATGAAAACTTCATGTTTTCTCCATCTCTCTTCATAACCGATTTTTACCCCTATGTAATGCCTTGTTTTCTCTCTCTCTTTTGAGCATCAATTTCACCTTGCAATGGTGGTGGATTCTCCTTCTTGAACCAAGGGCTAAAACCCCTCCTAAAACACCCCAAAGGTAAACCCTAGAAAACTTGCTTTAAACATTTCTAAGAACTAGCATTAATTAAAGGGTTAATATGTTAATTATACTTGTTTTGTGTGCTTTGGGAGATGGGATGGAGTTTGGCAACTCCATTCCCCATGTGACCGATTTGTGCAAGAAAGAGAGGAGAAGAATTTGAAAGGAGAGAAGGAAATATAAGCTCAAGGTAAGATCTCCTTCTTAATGCTTAATTTTAATCCATTAGAGTAATGGGAATGGGTGAACAAATAAAGAACCTAAACTATTGTATTAGTATTGTAGTTTGTGGAAGTTTGAGTATTTATGAGCTCGTATTTGGATTGTAGGCCTTAGAGCCAAATAAATTGTGTATGTGTATTAGTATGGTGGATTGAGGAAGTAATGATGTATTGGTATTGTAATTGAGGAAGTATTGGTGTATTGAGATTTTGTATGTGTGCTGGTAGAACCCTTGTGGTTTGGCTAGGATAGGGATGGATTTGATGAAGGACTGTGTGGATAAGTAAGAAATAGGTAACTATGACAAATTTTAGTAGGAATGGTGGGTTTCGTATGCGAAGTGCGCCGGTAAAAATCTGTAGCAGAGTTGTTTGCTTACATTGGAGAGACGGTGAAAATTCGCGTACCCAGCTTTCGTAAATGAATGTTGGACCTTGGGTCCGATATTGTATTTTCTTGGTATTTGGGGGGATGCTAGGAGTGGCATTGGTAGAGGAAGAATTGAATGGTATAAGATGAAGTAAAAATCTGTAGCATTGGAGGAACCAAAACTGCTATGAGTGCAGGAATGGTAGAGAGGAAAATTGTGTAAATCAATATGAGGATGGGAAAAGAACTTAGTAATGAGTTTGTGGATGAATTAAGGTATTTTAGGAAGCCTAAATGGTGCTAAAACATGTGGGATTACATGTTGGAAGATTGGGGAAGAAATGGGTAGGAAAAGAAGTCGAAAACAAAATCTATAGGCAAGTTCTGGACAGGACCGACCCAGAGGTTGGGTCGGTCGGTGGGTCAGTCGGAGCATAGACGATGGAACGTAAACCTTCTGGAATGGACCGACCCAGAGGTGTATGGGTCGGTCGGAACAGTCCTGGGTCAGTCGGGACAATTTCAGAGGACGGAAAACTTACTGGGATGGACCGACCCAAGGGGTAGGGTCGGTCGGTGGGTCAGACGGCCCTAACTTACAAAAAATAAATAAATAAACAAAATATAACATAGTAATCATATGTGTGTATATATATATAGATATGTACATATATAAAGGACTTTAGTAATGCACCATTAAGGAAACCCTAATGGTAAGAAAGTAAGTATGTGAGTAGGAAAACAAGTATGAGAAGTAATTAAGAAAGTTGTAAGTGCATGAACATGAGTTAAACTAAGAATAACGGGACAACGGGGTAAGTACGGGAGTAGTAGTTATTGATGTACCATATGAGCATAGCATTAATAACAATGTTTGAAACATTACCAGTGGAACAAGTGTGAACCAAATAACAAGGGAACACACGGTAAAGCTAACCCCGGTGAAAGGTATGATTTTCTCATGCCCCGTATGCTAACCTACTTACGTTGATTTGTGTGCTGTATGCCGGCTAATCAAGACTAAAGTATGAAAACACTGCCTTTCATTGTATGTCTTGTTGTATGTTGTATGAGCTAACACTTCTTGATTGATTGTGTGGCTTCACTTAGTGCGTAGACCGACTCATAGATGAGTCTTGTTGTTTAGTGACTCGTACTAAGAGTCATGTTGTGAACTAACGGAAACGTAGAAACGCACTAAACTAACGAACTAACAACGATAACGCAAACCAATGAACTCACTGAAATGTGACAGAGTGTACGGGAGTAGTAACCTCCCGGTAACGGTAGGAGAACCGAAATGAACAATCCACAAACAATAAGTAGTGGAAGTATATAAATAACCCCTCTTAGAGGAATTAATGTTGGTGCTAGTCATGAACCATGAGAGTAGTAAAGAATGATGAGGGATCTTCAAACCCCTTAGCAATTAGTCGACCCACTATGAGAGGACCCGACTGATGTAAGTAATGTCCCGAACATGAGGGTATTCTATACGTTGGGGAAACCCTTAAATCTTAGAATACTGGACGGTGGTAATTCCCTAAGCTAGTGGAGGTTATCGAGAGAGATACTTCTAGGCTAATCCATGAGATTGTAAGATACGCCAAGAGAGGAGTGTTGGGAATTTGAGTAGTCCGAAAGAAAATGGACATTCGTATATTGAGGAGCTGAGTGTATAGCCCTTTGTATTAGTAGGCCCGGTGGTGAGTCTTGTGTATGACTCCGACCGGAGGCCAAAAGTAATGAGTATTTAGTATTGCATATGTATGAGTAAGGTAGTGAGTATTGAGTAATGAGTAAGTATGAGTATGTAATGAGTACCGAGCATTGAGTAAGTATGAGTAAGGAGAAGAGTTTGGGTACTGAGTATGCGAGAGCAATTGATGAGTACTGAGTAAGAGTAAGTAATAGTAGTAGTGAGTACTGAGTACAGCATGAGTAAATATTGGGTAAGGTAGTGAGCGCAAAGTGAGTAAAACATCGAGTAAGTAAGATTAGGCTTGGTGGAAACTTTGCGAACGAATAACTAAATGAACGGTTGCCGGACAACTTGTCTTCCTTGGTAGGTAGTGAACCTTGTATATGTAAGTAAGTATTGCTGATTGTATTGTTATAGTAATAGTATGTATGTATGCATGTAAAATGAACTCCATGTATATCCGACCCAAAATAGTCGGCGTACCACGGTTAGCACGCGGTATATGCGAATTTCATATGCAGCAATTTTGCTGAGCCCCTAGGGGCATCGTTTTTATTTTTACAGGTATTCGAAGCTGACCACTGTTCGAGAGAGTAGGATGGGGTTGCTATGTAAGCATGGGTAGTTGAATAGTAGGGATTATATTTGTAATGTATCGTGAATTTGGATGTCCAAACTGTATCGGTAAATTAAGGATTGTAGTAGACTCGGTATAGTATTGTATTGGAGTTATAATTGAATTATGGTTGAGTATGCAAGGGAAAGTAATGTATTGTGTAGAGTACTCGGTATGTTCAATTCATCAGACTGATAGTATGTAGTAGTGTAGCTGGCCTTGTTAGTCACGTGGATGACTAGCGGCATTGTACACCCGCCGTTGTGTATGTATTATCCGCTGTGAAGGTAAGTAATTGTACAGTAATGACGGTATTAGCGGTAGGGGTGTTACACGCCAGCTGAAAAAGCATGAGGAGAATTACCCGACACACGACTTAGAGTTAGGAGCCATTGTCTTCGCCTTGAAGATATGGCGACACTATCTCTATGGGGTAAGCATCACCATCTACTCCGACCATATGAGCTTACAGTATGTATATACACAGAAAGAGTTGAACTTGAGACAGAGAAGGTGGATGGAGTTTCTCTCAGACTACGACATCAACCTGCAGTATAAGGAAGGGAAGGAAAACGTGGTAGCCGACGCCCTGAGCCGTCGAGCACACTCGCTCCATTTGCTACTCGCTTCTTCTAGCTTGGTTGACGAGGTGAGAGACGCTCAGTTGAGTGACCCTTACCTGACCAAAATCAGACAGAAGATCACTGATGGTACATTTGAGAAGAAGAAATATGATTTTAAGTTGCATGAAGATGGTCTGATTCGGCTGAATGGCAAGCTATGCGTCCCCCGAAGCAATGCTGAGCTAAGGGATCGCATCCTACGGGAGTCACACAGTTCCACATTGTCAGTCCATCCAGGAGCCTCCAAGATGTACAAAGACATGAAGAGGTACTTCTGGTGGTCTGGAATGAAATCAGATGTGACAGAGTATGTATTGAGATGCTTAACATGCCAGAAAGTAAAGTTTGGACATCGTAGACCGGGCGGAATGGTACAATTGATGCCAGTTCCGGAGTGGAAATTTCATGATATCTCCATGGATTTTGTTGTAGGACTCCCACCTGCTAGGGGAGGACTCAACATGATCTGGGTTGTAGTCGATCGCCTCACCAAGGTTTCCAGATTCATACCGATGAAGGACACCTGGAAGGTAGTGAAGCTCGCAGAGCTATTCGACAGGGAGATTATCAGACACCACGGAGTCCCGAAGACAATAGTATCTGACCGTGACCCCAGATTTCTTTTGAGATACTGGAGAGCTACACGGGAAGCGTTGGGTACAGAATTGAAGCTGAGTACCGCCTTCCATCCTCAGACTGACGGTCAGACAAAAAGGACCATCCAGACACTGGAGGACATGCTTAGGGCATGTGCCTTAGATTTTCAGGGGTGTTGGTTAGATAAGCTTCATATTATCGAGTTTTCATACAATAATAGCTATCATGCTTCGATTAAGATGTCGTCTTTCCAAGCTTTATACGGTAGACCTTGTCGTACACCTTTGTGTTGGGATGAGTCAAGCGAAACGGTCATAATAGGACCGGAGTATTTAGAACAAGTCCAAACGGAAGTACAACAAATCCGAGCCAATATGAAGGCAGCCCAAGATAGACAGAAATCCTATGCGGATATGAGACGACGCGACCTTGAGTTCGCCGTAGGCTACCAAGTGTTCTTGCGCGTTTCACCTATGAAGGGCGTATTCCGTTTTGGTCAGAAGGGCAAGCTGAGCCCAAAGTTTGTAGGGTCGTACACTATCACTGAAAGAGTTGGATCCGTAGCCTATAGGTTAGCATTACCTGAGGACTTGGGACGTGTCCATGATGGTTTTCATGTGTCACAACTCAAAAAGTACATCGCCGATCCTTCTCATGTCCTGGAGCCCGAGAGACTTTCCATTGAGCCGACCATGAGATATGTCGAAACCCTGGTGAGAATCCTTGATAGGAAGACCAGAGACACTCACCATAAGTCTATACGAATGGTGAAGGTCCTATGGTCAAACCATGATGTCAAAGAACCGACATGGGAGTTGGAAGACGCCATGAAGGCGAAGTACCCACAGTTATTCATAGACTAGATAGTCTAGTATTTAGTAGATACGGGTACGGGGCGTACCCCTTTTTAAGGGGGGTAGAGCCTTTATGCTTTTGCATTGCTTCGGGTTAGCATTGCATAGTGTGTAGGTATTGTAGTATGTTTGAATTGGCACATGTAGTGCGGAGTGTATTTGGTATGTGTATGTATGTGTAATGTGTGGTGTATGGATGTGTATGTACAGTGTATGGTGTATCTGTGTAATGTGTATTGTGGATTGAAATTGTGTATGGTGTGATGGTATGTATTGAAAGAGTGTATTGTGTATGTGAATTGCGTATGGTGCTTGAATTGGGTATGCTTGCAATGTGGAAGAATTAAACACCTCATAGGTGGTAGCAAGACACATTAAGGCAATTGGTTTGCATAATGAGTAGAATGATTAAACAATTAACCTTGAGCAATTTTGAGGGCAAAGTTGCTTAAGGGGGTAGATTGAAATACCCCGTAATTTAAAATAGTGATTAATTAGGCTAATAAGTAATTTAGAAGCTTAATTATGTCTAAATAATCATGAGGGAACAAATCCCGAAGAAAACGGACCCTTAAAATGAATTAAAAACACTAACGAACCTTAAAGCACGTTTTTTGAGGAAACCGGGAAAACGTGACTTTAAGCGGGTCAAATAGACTCGTAACAATTTTGGTCAACTAAATAGTCACTAATAAACATTAGTGAAGGTCAAGAACCAATAAAATCAATTAAACGAGAAAATAGTAAAAACTGTCAAAAACGGGAAGTTGTGGGGTAAAAGCATAAATAACTCAAACTAGTGTGTCCACTATTGAAATAAAAATGTAAAATCAGTTTGTGTGTGTGGGGGCAGCCGAATTCCCTTCCCTCTCTCACACTCTCTTATTCTCTTCCTTATTTGCAAAAGACAAAAGCAACAAAAAGTCAAAAAGTAAATCCTTACCTTACTTTATTCATTCTCTCTCCTCTATTCTCTCCTATCCTCACGTACAGCAGCCCCCTCTTCTCCTCTCTATTTCTCTTCTTCTTCCTGGCGACTACAATGGCGATTTGAGCCATCCCACACCAACCCTCACTTCTCTCTTCTTGTTAACCCCTTAATCCTCCACCAAAAATTACAAAAATTATACCACTATGTTCCTCTCATAAAAGGAGAACACTAACCTCTTTTCAAAATCCGAAAATAAGAATTTTCATCTCCATGGGTGTTCTTGTTTTGGAGCTTGGAGACCACCATTAGAAGCCCCTTCTTCACCTCTTTGGTTTAAGGTAAAAAGAAATCCAAAAGCACTACCTCTTATTGCTCTTATTCTCAAAATAGGAATTTCTAAGTTGTGAGCTCCTATTCCTTTTGTTCCAGCCGATTTTGGCATTCTTGGAGGAGTAAAAATATTGCTCTTGTGCTATTCTAAGCTTCATCTACTCCTTTGCAAGGTAATGAATTCCTAAACCCTAGAAATTTACCTTAAAGCTTTAATATAATCTAAAGGCTAGTTGAATTGAATGGTGGTGTGTAATGGGCTGTAGTGTAGAGCTTGAATCTTCATAGCTGTTGGGAAAAGAGGAAAAGAAAGGAAGAAGCAAGAAGAAGAAAAGAAAACTAGAAGAAGAACAAGGTAAATTATACTCATGTGTGTAGTCTTGTAAAATGTTTATGTAACAGTTTTAGAAGTTTAAAATGTGTATTGTGGAATGGTAATGAGTAGTAGTGTAATGTGTAAGAAGAACCAAACAATTTTGAAGCTTGAAAGACATTTAAAAACTGTCAAACCTAGATGGGAATTGGATGTAGTGTGCAGGAATTTTGGGAGTGTTTAATGTTTAGTAATTGTGTTGGAAAGCTATGTATACTAATGTTGTTGAAAACAGGTGAATTGGGTAACAAAGTGTGAATAAATGATGTGGTGAGAATGTAAGAATTTAAGGGAGGTTATGTCAAAATTTACCTAGAACTAGAACACTTAAGAACTAGAAACTAGGTAAAAATATGCCCTTGTAACAGATTTTGAGTTGAGCTACTTAGTGGGTAGGTTAGGAGAGATAGTTAATGCATTGTAAGCTTTATAAATGACATTAGATGAGGAAGCTATAGATGGAGGAAGTGAGAGTTAAAATCTGTAGCATAATGCAACTAAGGGAAAATAGTGTAGGTGCTGAAATGAGAACTTAAGAAAATATGTGAGTGAATTAGTATAAAAGGAGTAATAGGTTAGTGATGGATTTAAACATGTTTAGGTGGCTAATTAGGTACTTAAATATGTGGGATTAAGTGTAGGAACAATGGGGGATTAATTAGGCAAAGTTTGATTTGTAACAGATTAAGAAAATGTCAAAACCTACAATGTACAACAGCTGGTCCGGGACTTAGCCCTCGGACAAGGACCCGGACCATGCTGAAATTGCAGCCAAGAGTTGAAGACATGAGGTGGTCCGGGACTAAGGTCCCGTATAAGGACCCGGACCACCCCACAAAAACACACCGAGAGTAACTACAAGTTCAGGTTCGGGACTTACCCCTAGTAAGAGGACCCGGACCATATTAAGAAATCCATCCGAGAGTTTTCAAAGCTTTGGGTCCGGGACTTACCTTCTGTATAAGGTCCCAGACCATAATTGAAATCAGGGCGAGGATTGTGACCACATGTTGGTCCGGGACTTAAGACCCGGACAAGGTCTCGGACCAACCAAAAATTGTAAAATTAAGTTCATTAAATGGGTTTTAAGGTAAGGAAGTGAATGGTAATGATAGTATATGATAATTAGGACCTAATTAAGGATGTTTAAAGGCCATTAAGAGTATAACCAAGTTTTAAAAGTAATAAAGAGTAAGAAAACCATGTGTAAGTATAAGGATAGTAAAGATACAGTAAGTATGAGTTAGGAAATGTACGAGTAATCGAGTTAAGTTAACGATAGTTAGATTAATCACTCAACTGTATGTATGTCATAGGACTTGGATTGTGAACACCAGAGGAAAGTTGGATACAAGTACAATGGTGAACGGTATGAACTTCTCATGCACCGTATGCTACCTTGGTTACTCTGATTTGTGTGTTATGTGCTAATTGATCACCAAATAAGATAAATGCACGAATCGGATATATTATGCTTACTTGTGATTATCATGAGATTGTTCTTTGTTTGGATATCCTCTTTAAATCATAGTTTGTATAATTCATGAAATGTATGGATGATAATGAATGTGTGTATGCTTGATGTATTGTATTGTGACCGAATGTTATTGTGATTAGACTTATAACTGATTCCTAACAAGCTAACCAATCTAACTTAATAAATTGGTAATTAAATTGGAATGAGTAGAAGTCCGATATAGTTTTGGCCACGCGTGAGGAGGCGGAGTCACAAGAGGTTGGCTCCAATTCCTGGCTCTTAACTGGTCCACGGCCCAAACCCCTTAAATGGGTAGCATCCTGGATTGGTGAGCCGAGTAAAACCCGGTGGTGGGACGGTGTAGTCCCTGCCCGGAGGTCATACCGACTTAACATGAGTAAAAGTAAGTAAGTAAGAATGAGTAAACAAGTATGGTAAAGTAAGTAAGTAAAGTAAGAGAAAGTATTGTGTAATGAGTAAAAGAGTAATAAGCATCCGATTAACCCGGATGTGTAATTTGGCTAACCCTTGTGAAGGTAAGTATTGTGTGTGCTATTGTACTGCTGTCTTGGATTGTGTATGGAATTGTATATGATTGTATGTTGTATGTAAAGCATGTATGCATGAAAATAATGAACCACATGTACAGTCGACCTTAAATAGTCGGCGTACCCTAGTTAGCACCCGGTATATGCGAAGTATATGCGCAGCTTTTTGCTGAGCCCCTTGGGGCGATGTTTTTAATATGATGCAGGTCCTCGAGACGGGTGAAGGCTATGAAGAGTTTAAGTTTGATTCTTTTTGTCTGTAGTTAATGAATTGTGGATGGTGTTCTAAGTTGTACACGGCTGTAGGCTTTTGTTAGCCGGTGTACCATGGGGTACACCCTTTTGGATCATGAAGCATTGTGAGATGGGTAGATGAGTAGTTGGTAGAAACTCATTAATTTTTGGAGATTGAAAAGGGATGTAATTAAATACACTTGATACTCGGTAATCCGGTAATGTAAGTTTACGGAATTTTGGTATGTGGCATGTAATATAGTAGCTCGGTATATTTTAACATCAGACCGTGACTGTAAGTAGTGTAAACCTAGCTAGCCGTATGGGCGGTTAGCGGTGTTGTATCACCCGCCGTAGTAGTATTA
>CM041783.1:57416828-57733333 GCA_023374045.1 Limonium bicolor | reverse complement strand
CCGGGGTATTAAAAAATTCATGGGTATTTCATCTCATCCCCCTTAAAAGGAAGCTTCGCCCTCGAAGCTAAAACTCATCCATAAGGCGAAAAACTGCTACACTGAATACTGACTCAAATGGTTACCTGATCGAACAGCTGTGGGTACTTCTTCTTCACCTCTTCCTCTACCTCCCACGTAGCCTCTTCGGTTCCATGATTCGACCATAAGACCTTGACCATGAGAGTGGACTTTGATTAGGTCTCCCTGATCTTATTGTCCATGACTCTAATGGGATACTCTTCGTAGGATAGGTTCTGTTCCAACTCCAGGACCTCAGGCTGCAACACATATGAAGGGTCGGGAACATACCGCTTCAGCTGTGACACATGAAAGACGTTGTGAACTTTCTCCAGCTCACCAAAAAGCGCCAACCGGTATGCCACCTCTCCAATCCTCTCTATGATCTCATATGGCCCAACGAACTTGGGGTAGAGGTTCCCCTTCTTCCCGAACCTGGTTACTCCTCTCACAGGAGATACCTTCAGGAAGACTTTGTCTCCCACCTCGAACTCAACCGATCTGCGCTTGAGGTCGGCATAGGACTTCTTCCTGTCCTGAGCTACTTTCATCTGATTCTAGATCACCTGGATTTGCTCCATAGTCTCCTCTATTAACTGTGGCCCCAAAACAACAGTCTCGCTGATGTCGCTCCAGCACAATGGTGTTCTGCACTTTGTCCCATGCAGAGCCTCGTAGGGAGCTATCTTGATGCTGGTGTGATAACTGTTATTGTACGAAAATTCCACCAAGTGCAGCATATCAGCCCATGAACCCAGGAAGTCCATCGCACATGCACGAAGCATGTCCTCCAAGGTCTGGATGGTTCTCTCAGTCTGACCATCAGTGGCTGGATGAAATGCAGTACTAAACTTCAGATTGGTGCCCATCGCCCTCTGAAATTGCTGCCAGAAGTGAGCTAGAAATCTCGAGTCTCGGTCTGAAATGATAATCTCCGGAACCCCATGGTATCTTACCACGTTCTTGATGTAGGCATCCACCAACTAACTCATAGACCACGTATTCTTCATGGGTATGAACCGTGCAGACTTAGTAAGTCGGTCCACTATCACCCAGATCTGATTGACTCCTCCCTTCACCGGTGGTAAACCCATCACGAAATCCATAGAAATGGAGTCCCACTTCCACTTTGGGACCTCCAACGGCTGCAGTAACCCCCCATCCTCTTATGTTCGAATTTGACCTTCTGACAGGCAAGGCACTTCGACACAAACTTTGCCACTTCCCTCTTCATCTTAGGCCACCAAAACATCTTCTTCAGGTCCTTATACAAGTTATCACCACCAGGATGAACTGAATAAGGAGTATTATGAGCCTTCCTCATCAGTTTCTCCTTCACTTATGCGCACTCCTGGGGTATACACCATCGGCCTTTAAATCTCAGGCTGCCGTCACTGTGGATCTTGAAGCCCTCTGCTTTACCTTCCTTCATCTTTTCTCGAATACGATCTAACTTTACATCACCGGGCTGCCCTTTGAGTATATCTCCATAGATGTCGGAAGAGACACTCATGTGGTACAACCTCACTTCTTGCTCTACGCCCCCAGCCTCTATCACTTCCAGGTTCAGCTTCTGGAAGTCATGAACCAACTCGTCTGGGAGAACCCACATCGAATTCACAGAATGGCTCTTTTTCCTACTCAGAGCATCGGCCACTAGGTTAGACTTCCCTTCATGATATAGAATCTCTAGATCATAATCCTTGATCAATTCCAACCATCTCCTCTGCCTCATGTTAAGTTCCTTCTGAGTGAAGATGTACTTGAGGCTCTTGTGGTCGGTGTAGATCTTACAAGAGACGCCGTAGAGGTAGTGCCTCCAGATCTTGAGGGTGAAAACCATTGCTGCTAGTTCCAAGTCGTGCGTCGGGTATCTGGCCTCGTACTCTTTCAACTACCTCAAAGCATAGGCTATGACTTTCCCGTGCTGCATCAAGACACACCCTAAACCATACTTGAAAGTGTCGCTGGAAACCTCGAATCCATCTGTCCCTGAGGGCAAAGTTAACACTGGGGCTGTGGTCAACCTTTCCTTCAACATCTGGAACACCTTCTCGCAGTCATCGTCCCACTGAAATTTGGTTATCTTCTTCATGAGGTTTGTGAGGGGTCTAGCAATCTTCGAGAAATCCTTCACAAATCTCCTATAGTATCCCGCTAGACCCAGGAAGCTACAAACCTCTGTCAGATTGCTCATTCTCGGCCACTCTTTCACTGCTTGGAACTTGGCCGGATCCACTGAGATTCCCTCCTTGGTGACGATGTGGCCTAGGAACGCTACTCCATCCAACCAAAAGTCGCACTTAGACAACTTGGCGTAAAGCTACTACTCTCTTAAAATTTGTAGGAATGATCTAAGGTGCTTCTCATGCTCCTCCTCATCCTTGGTGTAGATGAGGATATCGTCAATAAATACCACCACAAACCGGTCTAGATATGGGTTAAAGATCCGGTTCATGAGGTCCATGAATACTGCCGGCGCATTCGTCCATCCAAAGGGCGTCACCAGGAAATCAAAGTGCCCATATCTGGTCCTGAAGGCAGTCTTCGGGATGTCCTCCTCTGCGACACGAAGCTGATGGTATCCTGACCTAAGGTCTATCTTGGAAAAGACTCCTACACCCTGAAGCTGATCAAAGAGGTCGTCGATTCTAGGTAAGGTGAAATACCCCGAACTTAATTAGGGTGATTAAATTACTATAATACGATAGTGAGGGCCTATTAGTGCCTAATGAATTTTGGTAAAGAGAATAAATCCAAAAGAAACAAGAAAAACGCTTAAAAAGCGAAAAACGCTAAATTGAGCGTTAAGTAACCCAAAGAGGAATACGACCTCGACAAGAGTATTAAATGGATTTTAAAGGCTTAATAATGCCTAAATAATATATGGGAACAATTCCCAAAGAAAACGAATCCAAATAATGTATTAAAACGCTAATAAAGCTTTAGCGCACGTTTTTCGAAAAAACCCGAAAACGTGACTTTAAGTGGTCAAATGATCCTGTAAAAATTATAGTTCATCAAATAACTATAAATAAACATTAATTGAAGCTTAATAACCATTAAAATTAAAGAAACGAGAAAATTCCGGAAAACGGGCCCGGTTAGTGAATAGTGCTCAAACCGGGTAAATTAACGAGCGTTTTCTGTAAAAGACGAAAAAACACTCCAACTCATGTACATATAGGGGGCCGGTTTTTACAACTTAAAATAACCCCTCACACACACTAATAAGCTAGAAAGAAAAGAAAGAAAGAAAAGGAAAAACAAAAAAGGACAAAAGTACCTTTTCCCTCTCTCTCCTCCATTTCTTTCTTTTCCCTCCTCTCTTCCCTCTCTTTCTTCCTCCCATCCGATTTCTTCCCCTCCCTTATTCTTCCTTGTGACAGCTCTCTTCTCCCATGGCTACTCAAGCCTTCATTGTCTTGCCCAAGCTCCATTAGAGTTTAAACCACAAAAATAAATACATATTCTTTTTCCTCTCATCATCCTCTATCATTCTCTCTTTTTAAAATTCCAAAAGGATGAACTTCATCTCCATGGGTTTTCCCCATTTGAAGAGAAAAGCGCACCATTTTGAAGCTTGGAGTCTCCTCTTTCCATTAAGGTAAAAATCTCCGAGAAAAACTCATTTTTCTTCCTTCTCCTTTGGGACCGATTTTTCCCCTCTTGTAATGCCTTGTTTTCTTCTTGATTTTGAGCTTCATTTCAACCCTCCAATGGTGGAGTAATCCCCTTCATGATTCAAGGGTGAGAACCCCTCTTAAAAAGCTCCAAAAGGTAAACCCTAACTATGGTGTTTTAAGCCTTGCATTGGATTAGTGTATTTTTAAGGGTTTATAATTTAATTATGTTAAATTTTGTGTTCTTTGGGGGATGGCATGGAGTTGGGCCACTCCATTCCATTTGGCCGAATTTGATCAAGAAGGAGAGAAGGAGGAGATTGGAAAAGAAAAGTAGGAATTGTGAGCTTAAGGTAAGAAACTCACCTTAATGCCTATTTTAATTGTTTTAGAATATGGGATGGGTAATTTAATGTATGAACCCAAATTAATGAGGAAATGTGCTTTTATTGTGATAGGAAGAAGTTTATGAAATTTTATTTGAATTAAGGGCCTTGGAGCCAAGTGATTTGGGAATTGTGTTTATTTTAGGGAATTTTGAAATGAGTTTGTGTGCTGGTAGGACCCTTTAAGGTTGTGGCTAGATTAGGAATGGAAATTGATGAGAGTTGATGGATTGGGATATGTTAAATTTATGGGGAGGTTATGGCAAAATTTTGGTAGAAATAATGTGTTTTAGGTGTTGTGATGAGTAAGAACAACCTAGGGAATGAACAAGGTGTTGGGAGGGATTTATTTGGACTAGTTAACCACTCTTGAGTGGATATGAGGGTAGGAAAAAGGAAGAGGCAAAATCTGTAGCCAAGGGGTATTGAAATGCTTTGGAAAAGCTAGAAAAGGAGCTAGTGTGCAAGACTTAGGAAATGAGAGTTGGACTTGGGTTAGAAGTGCAAATGTATAGAAATGAATGGGAATGGTCATTAGTGTTTTGGTAAGGCTGGTAAGAGGTAGAAACTAGCAAGAAGAAGCTAGAAATGCACTAGTGTGCAAAATGAGAAAGTGAGAATGAAATTTTGTAGAAAATGAGCAAGAATTGGAGTGAGGGTTTAACCAAGGATTTGAAGTGGTTTAGTGCATGTTTTAAGGTGTTTAATTATGTAGAAAACTTGTGGAAAGATTAAGGAAAGTTTGAGTGTGGATTAAGGGTGGATTTGGGGCTTGAAAAGTACCTTAATAGCATTTTTTAGCGGGGTCCGGGACTTAGGATATGTACCAAGTCCCGTACCGCCCCAAAAAACACTTCGAGAGTAAACATTGACATTGGTCCGAGATCTAGGTCCAGGACCAAGTCCCGGACCACAAGTAAAAATAAGCCGAGAGTTGATTTCTGTATTGGTCCGGGACCTTGGGTCCGGACCAAGTCCCGAACCACCCCCAGAATTGCCTAGAAAGTGTTTTTAAGGGTTCTAAACATGGGGGATTGAATGGTATTGGTTTTAGATGATGTTTAGGAGTTGTTTGGTGACCTTTAAAGGCCCAAAGAAGTATAAACAAGTGTTGGAAGTGAGTGACCTTTAAAGGCGCAGCGGAAGCGTGGTGGGCCCATAACCCAGTGTGATACCCAGTGTAGGGGTCACCTCCCACATCGACCGGGAGAGCGCACGAACCACACCTTATAGGTGTGGGGATACTCTCCCCTTGTGAGACGCGTTTTGAGTGGTGTGAGTACATCACCCTCAGAAACAAATCCGTGCGGGCTGTGGCCCAAAGCGGACAATATCTCACATATGGGTTAAGACTGGGCTGTCAAAAATGGTATCAGAGTGAAGTATCGCTCTGATGACTGGAAATACCGAGCTTAGGGAATACCGAGTTAGGAATTAGAGGCTTAGGGCTAAGGGTTGAGTGGTAGCGTGAGAGATGCGCTAGTTAGGAACTTCCAGTATGAACTGGATACCTACAATACCAGACCCGCCCTCCACAAACCCCCGTATTAAAAGCTCGGGGAAGAACGCCAGAGAGACGGGGAAACCCGATCTGTCAGTTATAAAATATTTCAATATGAAACAGAACCTGTCATGCGGTAGATCCTGAGAACCGGAAACCCCGGAGATGGATCCCGCTGGAACGACAATAACCGCACTCAATGGTGGGAGATCAAGACATCCTATTCAAAGGAGACCAGAATCTGTGGCAGTTTGGGGCGACATGCTTAGCAGTCGCGAGAACCCAGCTGGTCGAGCAGCAGCAAGAAGGATGCACCAACCATGCAACAAGACGGACTCATGAGAATTAACGAGAACCGGGACACATGTCTACGGACCGCCATAGTTAACTAATACCACCAATGGTATACGTATTGACTAAAAATCTAGTGAAAGGTAGATGCACCCACCCTGCCACACCCAAAGAGGTTGCAATACTTAACTGATATAACTTAGACAGCTACAAGCATAATTACGGGACATACCCGAACAGGACTACTGAAGTAGAGCCTGAATGACTTAAACCTCGGTAACCATAGTGAAGACGTGGGAACGAGCAACGAGGTAGATCATGGAACTAAATAATTAAGGAACTCCGAGAGTGGAGAAGCACCTAAATGAACGACAGTCATGTCAAGATGAATGAGAAGCAGCTCTAAGGAGTAGTTGACCAACTAAAGGATCAAGGAAGAGCCGACAAGGCTACCAAATAAAATGTGAACAATACCGTGACCGGTATGAGTTAACCTAAAAACCACCTGTACTGCGCACTTGCCACGGCAAGTGCAGTATTAACGGGACTTTTTGGAAGAGCTTTGACAAGCGACCAGTACTTAGCAAGTACCAAGATGGCGAGAGAAGCCAATATGGCAAGACAACCTTAAGAACTATGAAACAAAACCTTGAAAAGGCCTAATGGCCTGATCACTGTATGAAGAACATACCAGACAGCGAGAAGCTGGACTCGGTAATAAGCAACCGGCATTGAAATGCCATGAAGATTTTCTTTCAAACTCAACTTTTCTCTCAAACGCAAAATTTTCCAAAAACCCCCCAAATTCTTAAAACCAAACCAGAGAACCACGGTAAGTTATCATAGGACGATATAAGAGGAGTTGGCAACAGAATACTTCACTTAGGCGTGTGACCGACATTACGGTGTACTAAACGAGACATGGGACGACCGCACTCCGAAGGAGCTTGCGGGCCTGACAGACCAATTATGAGTTAGTCGGGTAAGTGGTAACGTATCAATAAGATACTCCATGTATGTATACAAGTAGAGTACGGAACACGGGAAGTAGCCCACTCCATACTATGGACGAAAGAGCCAATTCAAACCAAGACAGTTGGACACCTCGAATGATCGAAGAACACAAGGAAGCTTACCAAGATAAGGGAGTCAAGAATCCAGTAAGATGACGGATCTAAGAATATAGCACAGAGAAGTGCGAGAAGCACAGAGTATTAGGTATAGACATTGGATATGTCTTAGGAAATACATAATGACTGGAATGAATACCAGTGTAAGCAATATGGCGAAAGCCTAAAAAGAACATATTAATGTTCGATAACGGGATAGAGTTCCCACAGTATACTTCACTGAAGAGAATCACAACCTGACCAAGAAGGTAAAGGAAAAGTACCAAGGATCTACCCAATAATGGGAGATACTACAACCCTAAACGGGATAGTTCAAACTATATGCAACTGCAAGACGGTGTAAAGAACTGAACACACCCATGAATTCAGGCCAAATGTGACGGCATAACTCAGTAACACCCAGGAGCAATCCGGGAAGGGTGCCAGAGTCAACAGTAGTTGAACGAAACATCGTGTTGAGAACACAAGTGTTAAAGCAAACACTCGGGTAGAACCCGAAGGGATACCCTAAATTGCCAGAGGGCATGAATTAATAGCAAAGTACAAAAGGGGCCTTCCAGGTACGGAAGTGTGGTGAGACAACCATAACAAGAGCCCAGTAATATCTTCCAAACCATTTAATGGCATATGGAGAAGGAGAAACCTGTTTGAGCAGCCCGCATAGAGCGTGGCGAGGTAATGTGGCTTGTAAGCCGGTAAAACCAACTACAATTTGTAGATCCAAACGTTGTAAAACTTATGAATTAAGGCATAAAAAGAAATTGTGGAGAACAAATCACTACCTTAGAGTGGGGGATACCACTTGTTATTTTGGGGCCTAGGGAGCGGCAATTGCGTGAATCCTCCAGAGAAAAGCTACCATCTAAGTATATAATGTGAAACCGCTAAAGCGGTGTAGTGAAACTTGAGCATGTGTTGATTGCCAAGGAGTAAGTTGAACAGAGATAGGGCATAGAAAGGCGTTGATAGCAGTGGAAAGAAACCGAGAGAGTAATCAGATTCGTAGTAAACACTGTATGTGTGCAGTATGAATTGCAGAGTAAACGATGCGCAGTAAGCGTAAAGAGTTTGGAGTAATATATTTTATTGAGCCAAGGGAATGGCAAGCCATAGTATAAATGGCGGGAGCACATGAGCGGAAGCTAAAGTAGTAGCGGATGCCATATAAGCGAATGTTGTAATGAGTAGAGCATGATACACAGTAACAGATAATGATACGGAGCTGATGAGAAAATGTGGTAAAGGAGACATAATCATTCCTATCTCATGAGAGATTTACTGTCAAGGGTTTACGCTTCTGCACTCTGTATGACTGAGTGTTTTGGTATTGCACTTGTGCGGTAATGATCGAGTGGGAGAGCCAGGAATTGAGAAATGTCAACGAAGCCTGTTGAGCGAGAATCTAGAGAAATAACCGTGCGGCCTTTGGCCAAAGATGCACGAAGAATGTGGGCTGTAACCCACAGGTCCCAGGACCGATGAATGGTTAATGCAGAGTAGTATGAAGGAGGAATTGTTGTACAGAAATAAATGAATAAACATAATTGAGAAGCACTATTAAACGAGGAAGCACTGCATACTAAGTAGTAGCTTGACCTCAACCGACAACAAGTCGGGAAAAGTAAGTGAATAATCACAAAGGTATACAGTGTTATACGAAATAGATTCCAGAGAATTGGAGAGAAAATCTATAACTCATCGAATTCGCATACGGTACGAGATACCTAGCAACGATTGAAAACCTTTATTCCCAAGACACAAAGGGATAAAAGGGAGTGGATTAAATACATTGAGAACACCAACGGGCGAATTAAGCTCTAGTTATCATGTCACACAGCAGAAGCTCGTGGACCGGAATTCAAAGGTTAAGCATACCTAGCAAATGTGAGTAGATGACTCATCATAAATGCCTTGAAGCCTTAGAGGCTAGAACCGAGCCCGGTTATGAGTTAATTAACCACATTGAAGTTAAAACACTTCATGATACTCGAATTAGTGAACCAATGTTCAGTGATAACATATGGTTAGTTACGCGGGCGTAACCCCTTTTAAGGGGGGTAGGGCGAGAACCGCTTAGAGTATGTTTTACGTATAGGTGCGTAAACTACTATGTGCATGGCACAAAAGAAATTGTTTTGATGATTGGAACTTATGTTACATAAACATATGTACCCATTCATTGTGTAATAATGATTATTGTGCATGAGTGATACAAGTAACGAGTATGTAATATTTATGAAAAGAGGAGTAGAAAGACTCCTAGGGAATGAGAATCCCTATAGTATATGTCTAGTGAGATTAGACATGAGACATAATGAGTACGAATTGGTATGAAACCGATGTGGAACCTTGTAGGGAGTGAAATCCCTAGGGGATTTTATTTGAGAATGATTGATGGAGTGAGTTCCATCCTTTGGAGTTGTATGTTATATGTTTTAAATTGAGTAACAATTTGAGTAAAAGAGGCCATAAGTATGGAATACCTAGGTAAAGTAGTGAAGCAATGAGAATGACAAATGACCTAAGTACTAGGAACTAGAGATTAATTGAAACGAATTGTTTCGTGAATATGACTAGAAAGAGTAAAAGATAGAAAATGAAAATGTTTGACTATCTGATTGTTTGAAACTGACGTGGGAGGTGGAACTTGATCTGCTAGCGATCAAGGGAAACCGAACACAAATTGGAGTTGAAGGATAGTTCAACACTGATGTTGATCACATCAGGGTTGGATGATTCTTAAAGCTCCCTATAAGTGGTCACAAGTAATCACGCTAAGGAAAGATGCAGCTACCATATATTTGATTTGGAGTTGTGTGATGTTTTAAAAGAATTTTCAAACAGGTTTTGAAAAAGGATTTTCTTCAAGTATGAAGATGGAAACGAAAACTGGTTTTGAAACCGCTATCACCCGCCGATGGCTACGGCCTTAAGTCTTGATGACCTGTAGAACGGTGGGCGTGTACTAGTTTTGAAACCATTGCACCGTACGTGCGACGGTCCTAAGTGACCGGTTGGGGCGGTGACAGTGTGTGATTTTTCCAAAGGCAGCGGGACGGGGAGAGTACCCTGAGACGATCCTGTGTTGAGTGAGTCAACCAGAGTGCCTGAGGATATGTATATGTGTAACGTTTTGATCAGAACCGAAGGGACCGTGGGCCAGAGAGAGTAAGTGCCCATTTGTCTTGAAACGGCCGTGAACCAGAAAGAGTAAGTGTTCAACGTGACCGGTACCTGAGGGATCAGTAGTATATTACTCAATATGGATTCAAGGACTGTAGTGCCTTCTTGTCTTCGGACCGATTCCATTGAGAGAGTAAAAAGAGTATTTTTGGTTGCTATACATGCTGTGATATGTGCGTGGTTTGTGTAGTGTGAAATGAGACTGACTTGTGGAGTCTGTAAGGTTATACATGTATTATAACCTTGGCATAGCGTGCCCATGAGAGTAACGATATAAGATTCACCAACTTTGAGGACAAAGTTCCTAAGGGGGGTAGATTTTAATACCCCGGATCTAAAAATCGTGATTAAATTACTCTAATATGATTATTAAAGGCCTAATGGTGCCTAAAGAATATTGGTAAGGAAAATAAAACCAAAAGAAAAGAGAAAATGCGTAAAACGCAAAAAACGCTAAAATGCGCATTAAATTTAAATAAGAGATATAAGATCTCATAAGGGTCCGAGATGGATTCCTAAGGCTTAGTTAGGCCTAATTAGTATGCGGGAGTGATTCCCGAAGTAAACGGATCCAAATAATGGATTAAAACGCCAACGGAGTTTTAAAGCACGTTTTTCGAGGAAACCCGAAAACGTGACTTTAATTGGTCAAACGGACCCGTAAAAATTATAGTTGATTAAATAACTATAATTAAGTATTGATGGAAGCTTAATAACCATTAAAATTAAAGAAACGAGAAAAAATCCAAAAAACGGGCCCGGTTAGTGAATAGTGCCAAACCGGGTAAAATAATGAGTGTTTTCTGTAAAAGACGAAAAACGCCCCAGCTTAATTAGCTAGTGGGGGTCGGTTTATTAATAGTGGCAGCCTCCCCCTCTCTTGCTTATTAGTTAGAAAATTAAGGAAGAAAAGAAAAGTAAAAAGTAAAAAGAGAATAGTATAAGTGACTTAAGTCACTCTCTCACCTCTTCTTTTCTCCTCACTCACGATTTCCCTCCTTCCAAATCGAGCTCCTTCTTCCTTCGCCTCTGTAAATGGCGATTTCAAGATTAAGCAAGCAGCCCACCTTCAATCTCCTCTAACTTGCTCATTTCTTCACCGAATCGCACAAAAATGCTACCGTTAGATTCGTATCGACAAGGGCTTCGTTTTCCACCCAACAAAATCTTGATTCCTCCACCTTCACTTCCATGGGTGTTGGACCTTTTGGAGCTTAAAGAAGTGTTCTTGAGTCTCCATCATCTTCTTGATACTCCAAGGTAAAAAGAATGTCAAAAGCTCTTCATTTCTAGCTAGTTCTTCCAATTTTGGAAAATTCCTTCACGTTGAAATTTTGCCCATGTCCAGCCGGTTCTTCTTGCTTTTGAGGAATGGAGGGACTTCATCATTTTGATTGCCTAAGCTTTACATTTGGACATTTGAAGGTAATCTCTAAGCTAAACCCTAAAAACTAGCTCTAGTACTAGTTTTTGTGAGGGAAGAATTGAATTAATAAGATTAATATGTGTGTGGGGATGTGATTGTAGATGGCAATCTAGACCCCCTTGTGTGTTGTGAAAACAAGAAAAGAAAGAGAGAGCAAGAGAAAGAGGAAGAAGAGGAAGAAAACCGAAAACAAACAAGGTAAAGCTCACCTTGTGTGGATTTTATTTGACTTGTAAAACAGATTTGGGAATTGATTTAATGCTCTTGAATTTGTGTAGTCTTGATACTACATCATTGAGTGGAATGAGAATTTTATATGTGGTTTGAGTGTGGGAAATAAGCTTGAGTCTAAACTAGTACATATGTGTGGTCAAGTGGGAATTTAATGTAGTTGTTGGTGCTTGATTAAACAGGGGTGAAGAGTATGTTTATGAGTTGATTTGAATGTGGTGAATATGCTAAAGAAGTAGGCAAGTGCTGTCAAAAATTCCTTGGGAAGTATGGACTTGAGTGTTTTATACAAAGGAAGAAACTAGGTGTGCTTAAGAGTGTTAAGTGAGTAGTAATAGTTTGGAAAACCAAGCTATGGAGAAGAGTGTATTGGGAGTAAAAATAATGTCATTTGAGTGCTAAGAATGACATTGGTGAGGGAAGCTTGAATGGTATAATGATGAAACCAAAATCTGTTACAAGAGTATTAGAAAACAAGAAAACCAAGTTATGAAATATAAGTGAATTGGAGTGAATTAAGCATGGCTTAGTGAGTGGACTTGGTGACTAGTTTAAGGTGGTTTAGATGAGTAATTAGGTGTTAAAACATGAGGATTATAGTTGGTGAAGATTGGGTAATCAATGAGCTAAGAGAGGACCTTGAACAGAGTTAGAAACTGTCAAATTTGTAAAATCTGTAGCAGGGTCCGGGACCTAGTCCATGGACAAAGTCCGGACCACCCCTGTTTCATACTGAGAGTTCAATGCCCACCTTGGTCCGGGACTTAAGATGAGGACAGGTCCCGGACCCACCCCATTAATTTAGGCCGAGAGTGCAGTCGGTGTTTGGTCCGGGACTTGGATAGGGACAAGGTCCCGGACCGGTGCTGAATTCCACCCGAGAGTTACGATGAGTATTGGTCCCGGGACTTAGGGTAAGGACCAAGTCCCGGACCACCCCCAGAAACTACAGAGATGTTTTAAAGGGTTTAAATGGTAGGGGTTTACGTGTTAATGATGTTATAAGATGTTAAGGCCTTGTTGGGACATGTAAAGGGCCCTAGGTAGTGTAAGAAAGTGTTAGAAGTGATTGAGAAGTGAGAACTCAAATTAACAAGAGTAAAACCGAGTTAACGGGATAACGGGGTAAGTACGGAGTAGCATTTTATTATGTACCGTAGAGCCTAGTATTAATAATAATGTTTGAACATTATCAGAGAATGTGCGTGACCCGAGCATGGTGATATGACACGGTAAAAGTAAAAACCCCGGTGAAAGGTATGATTTTCTCATACTCCGCGTGCTAACCAAGTTACGTTGATTTGTGTGTTGTGTGCCGGCTTAATCAAGATTAAAGCATGAAAATAATCCCTTGTTTGATTATGTATGTCTCGATGTATGTTGAATGAGCTAACATACTTGTATGCCGGTGTGGTCTAACATAGAGTAAAGACCGACTCCTAGTGAGTAATGTTTGGCTAGAGACCCATAGATCGGGTCGATGCTTGTGACAACGAAAACGTGCAAACACACAAACTACCCGTTAAAGTATAACGATAACGCAAACATATGAACCCCCTAGAATGTGAGGAGATGTGCGGGATGAGTAATTACCCGATAACGGTTAGTAAACCATAATGACACAATACACGAAACAAATGAGAGTGGAAACATAAGTGAACCTCCTTCAAGAGGATTAAAGATAGTTCGATGATGTGAACTAGTAAAGAAGGTAAAAGAGACCTAAGGGATTAGTAACGCCCTTGTGACATGGTCGACCTCCTATATGAGGATTTTGCCCGATATAAGAATGTAACCGAAAGTATGAGTAAGTGAAATGCATGGGTAACTCTTAAAACCTAAGATTAACCGAACTTAAGTAATGTTCCCAAAATCATTAGAAACATCGAGAGTGATGCTTCTTGATTGACTAATATATTAATATTATTATAACTCCGAGAGAGGAGTGTATGGGAATGTGAGTAGTCCGAGAGTAGTCGGACCTAAGTAAAAGAGATAGGAACTAAGAGAGAGTTCCGTGAGCTAGTTGAACCTTCCCACCATGCTAGACCCAGAGTAGGGTCGAAACCAGGGAAGTAAGACTATGCTAGAGAGCCATGAGTTTTTGGCCTAAGTATGTATTAAGAGTAACAAGCGTGACGTAGGAGACCTGTAGCGTCTCGAGAATCTACAAGAGCTTGAGTATAATTAACCCAAGAGTGTGGTGGAGATAATAGATATATAACCCAAGAGTGTGGGTGAGATAATAAGTATAAGAACCTGAGATAATGGGTGAGTATAGTACGAGTAGCCCAGGAGAATGGGTGTGTATATGAACAAGTAACCCAAGAGAGCGGGTGAGATAATGAATAAGACAAGGCAAGGTGAGGTATAACCCTCAAGGCCTAAGAGTAAGCAGATACAACTAACAACCTTGTTATGTTAGTTAGGAATTGTGTTCGTGATTGGAGTAGATTCCTTGAGTAATACACATATATATTGTATTGTTTGAGCATGTTGTTTGACTAATGAACTCCATGTATATCCGACAAAAGTAGTCGGCGTACCCCGGTTAGCGCTCGGGTATGCGAATTTCATATGCAGCGTTAAGCTGAGCCCCTAGGGGCGATGTTTTTATTTTACAGGTACCGAAGATGTTACCGTTCGAGAGTAGGACGGGGTCGGTGGGTTGCATGGGTAGTTAGTTTTAATTACTTATGTACTGAAGGAAGTGTAAGACCGAATATGTTGTCGGCATCCATTCATTGTAGACTCGGTATAGTAAAGAAAAGATTTGAGTATTGTATTTGTGTTATATACTCGGTTGTTCCAGTTCATCAGACCGTTACGGTATGTAAGGAAGGCCTGGTTAGCCTTATGTGTGGCTATCGGCGTTGTTTCACCCCTCGTTGTAATTAGAGTTCCACTGCGTGAGTAAGAGTAATTGGTGACAATTTAAGAGGTAATGACGAGCTTAACGGTTGGGGTGTTACAGTTGTGAGTTTAAGTACAATAAGTTAAACCAAAATAACGGGATAAAGGGGTGAGTAGGGAGTAGCAATTATGTACCTACCGTAACGCCTTAATATTAATTGAACCCTTTGACATGTAAATAGTGGTTCAAGAGTAAGACATGAGGAACAAGTGTGAACCGAGGAACGTGAGAACACCCGGTAAAGTTAACCCTGGTGAAAGGTATGATTTTCTCATGCTCTGTATCCTAACTTGGTTACCCGATTTGTGTGCTTGTTTGATTGTGTGATCACCTAACAAGATAAATGCACGAATCGGATTGGTTGCACTTATTAGTGCTTGTATTGTATTGTTGTTTGTTGGAGTGCAATTTAAACTAAAGTTTGTATAATTCATGAAATGGATGAATGGTGAATGAGTTGCTTGCATGTGATTGTGTATTGTAGTGCGACCCATAGTTGGGTCTTGTTTGATTAGTGACTCATAGAAAGAGTCAAGTGCGAAATAATAGAATGTGGGAACACACCAAAACTATCAAACCAAAAAACAATAACACCAATCTATAACTCACTAGAACGTGAGAGAATTGTACAGGAATTAGTAAACTCCCGATAACGGTTAGACAACCAAATTGATATAATCCACACAATAAATAATAGTGGAAGTATATAAAGAACCTCTTCTTAGAGGACTTGGTAAATGTTCATACAATGAACCCTGAGAAAAGTAAAGAATGGTAAGGGATCACCAAACCCCTTAGAGTGATAGTCGAACCCCGACGAGAGGGTCCGACTAAAATGAACAATGTCACGAACACGAGAGTATTCAATAAGTAGGGTAAGACCTTAACTCTAGAATACTAGACATTGGGAATTCCCTAAGCCAAAAAATGTTATCGAGAGAGATACCTCTAGGCTAATCCATGAGATTGTGAAATGACTCCGAGAGAGGAGTTTGGGAATTTGAGTAGTCCGGTAGAGAACTGGACATTGGTGGACTTGAGGAGCTAAATGCATAGCCCCTTTTGTATTTGAAAGCCCGGTGGTGGGTCTTGTGTATGACCCTGCCCGGAGGTCATGAGTAATGACTTAGCATGTACCCTTGAGTATTGAGCATTGAGAATTGAGCATGTGAGTATTGAGTATTGAGTTGAGACTTGAGAGAATTGATTTGTAAGTGAGTAATGAGTTGAGTATTGTAGACCTTGCTGAGATTGTGAGTAAGAGAACCTAAGAGAGTAGGTAAGACAATGAGCAAATGAGTAGGGCATAGTGTGGTAGAAACCCTCAAGCCTAAGTAAAGAACATATTAAACTAACCTTTCGATGTGTGTGTTAGTGTTTGTGTTCAATGTTGAGCATGATTGTGAATGTACATATATAATATATGTTGTATGCATGCTGTTTGAAATAAAATGAATCGCATGCTCTCGACCAATTAGTCGGCGTACCCTTGCTAGTACGCGGGGTATGCGGAAGTCATATGCAGCAATTTTGCTGAGCCCCTAGGAGGATCGTTTTTATTTTCCAGGTACATTGAAGCTGGTCACCGTTCGAGAGTAGGACGGGTTGTTATTAAGCATGGGTAGTTGTTTAAAGATTGTATTTGTTGTATTGTAGAATTGTAAGACCAAAAGGTCATTAATGAACTTGGGAATTGTAGACACTCGGTATAGTACAGAATTGAGATTGAATTGTATATAATGGAATTGAAGCTTGTATTTAGTTTGAGGATTGATTAAGTAATTGAAGTATCTTTTGTATAGTGTACTCGGTATAAGACCAATCAGACCGACAATGTAATTGTTGTTGTATTTAAGTTTGGATTGGCCTTGTTAGTCAAGTGGGTGACTAACGGTATTGTTTCACCCCCGGTTGTATTGGAATTTCCGCTGCCTGGGTATTGGTAATGGAGACGGGTTAGGAGTTAATTATGTGATTACCGGTAGGGGTGTTACAAAAAGGGGTACCGGCTCTTCACAGTAATCTGATTCAACTCCCGGTAGTCTATGCACTGCCTCAGGCTCCCATCCTTCTGCTTTACAAACAAGACAGGAGCTCCCCAAGGCGATATACTCGGGCAAATGTATCCCTTCTTCAATAACTCCTCTAATTGGACTTTTAGTTCTGATGGCGCCATGCGGTACGGGGCCTTGGAGATAGGCGCTGCTCCTGGCACGAGGTCGACGCTGAACTCCACCTCCCTGTCTGGCGGCATGCCAGGAATCTCATCTAGAAAGACGTCAGGGAACTCATTCACCACTCGAATCTCTTCTAATTTGCTTGGCTCTCGACTCAGGTCCTGGATGTGGCAAAGGTATGCCTGCTGTCCCTTCCTCACCTGGGAGAGGATTGACATGGCTGAGACTATCTTAACTCCCGGCTTCTTCTCCACACTCCGGTAAGAGACTCTTTGGCCCGATGGTCCTCTCATGATAATCTTCTGCTCTCCATAGTCAATGTTTCCCTTATACTTGCTTAGCCAGTCCATCCCCAAGATGATGTCGAAGTCGGGGAGGACAAATTGGATAAGGTCAATTACAAATGTTTCTCCCTTTATATCTACTCCCACATCATTCAATACACTATTACACGAGATAACCCGCCCGAGGGTATGGATACTGCTATGGTTGAAGTCTTACTAGCTACTAGACCCAATTTCTTAGCAAAATTCTCAGAAATGAAAGAGTATGACGCTCCAGTATGAAACAGAACACGAGCAGGGGTACCATGAACAGAAAAGGTACCTGCTAACACCTCGGCTTCGGCCTCAGCTTCGGCCCGGCTCATGACATTGATCTTCCCCGGAGCGCGGTTGTTGCCTTGGTTGTCTCCTTGGCCTCTATTATTGTTGCCCTCGCCACCACGCTGAGGAGCGTCCCCGCGCTGGTTCTGGCCCTGGTACTGCTCTCTGCCTCTAGGCTGGGAATCTGCCTGTCTATAGGTCCGATCTCCGCCATTTCCCCTCTACTGAGTGCCTCCTTGAGGATTCGGGAAGCACTCAAAAGCTTTATGGCCCTTCTTGCCACACCAGAAGCACGCCACCAGGTTTCCTTCACAGTCTTTCCCCGGGGTGGTCCATGTGACATCTCCTGCAGTGGAAATGCCTGTCTCGTCCGAGCTCTACTCTCTGGACCTGCCCCTGAGGTCTATCATTCCTCCTCTGGTCATTCCTCTGGTTCCCATCGAACCTCCTCCGGTCATCGAAGTTAGGCCTCCACCTCTTCTCCTGGTTGGGCCTCTGATGTCGGTCGTCACGACTCCAGGACTCCTCCACGTCCTCCATCTTCCTCTTCTGGCCCGCCTGGACCTCTCTCCTCTTCGGCTGCACCCTATACATGTAACACCCCTACCATTAATACAATGATTACCGTCCAATCTCCTTACACATCAAATACACGCAGCGGATACATACTTACATACAGTGGGTGATACAATGTCGTTAGTCACCCACGTGACTAACAAGGCTACTACTTCTACATACAGCATCGGTCTGATGGACCGGAATCCCGAGTACTACACATCTATACTACATACTCCATTCATCAATCAAATACATCAATGCTCCATTCAATACTTACCCCTCCATAATCCATACAATACAATATACTTAACCGAGTCTACTAGGATCTTTATACAATTATCATATCTCTTCCAAGTTCATACATACTCACTAAGAGACTACTTACTACCCGTTCCTCACAAACTACTTGCTTCTAAATACAAGGGTGTGCCTCCGGTCTCTTACCTTGACCATATTCGCTTCGAGTACCTGCACACTAAAAACGTTCCCCCTAGGGGGTCAGCTTTCGCTGCGCATGATAACCGCATACCCCGCGTACTAGTGAGGGTACGCCGACCACTTGGTCGAATACATGCAGTTCATTTTCATACAAACATACATGTATACATGCTCTTACACACAATACAATAATACTTACGCAAGGCATACATACATATACTTCATTACATACAAGGAATACAATATAACCATCCAATACATACTTACCTTCTTCCGAATACACATACTTATTACATATAAGGAAGTACAGTTCTTGTTAGCTTCATTGGTCCACCCGGGTTAATCGGGTGGAGATTACTCTTTTACTCGTTACTCCATACATACGCATACATACTCATACTCATACATACTTACGGATCCATACTTACTTACTCTTACTCTTACTCATGTTAAGTCGTCGGGACCTCCGGCCCGGGGACTACTCCGTCCCACCACCGGGATTTACTTGACTCACCAATCCGGGATGCTACCCATTTAAGGGATTTGGGCCGCGGACCAGTTTAAGAGTCAGGAATCGGATCCAACCTCTTGTGTCTCCTCATCCTCACGCGTGGCCGAAGCTATATCGGACTTCTACTCATTCCAGTTTACTCACTTAAGTTAGGAGTTAGGTAGTTAGGAATTAGCAGAATTCATTCATACAAGCCACATACACAATTACAATGCTCAATACTCATTTATACAAGATACAATACAATACCTAAGTACAATACAAGATTCGAATACCATTCATCATCATTCATAAATTTCATGAATTATACAAACTAGTGTTCAAGACAAAAAATATCAAGAACAACATAAGTCAAGCACAGGTAAGTGCAATATAGTCCGATTCATGCATTTATCTTATTTAGGTGATCAAATAAGCACACAAATCGGGGTAACCAGATTAGGATACAGGGCATGAAGAAATCATACCTTTCACCGTTGTACTTGTATCCCAACGTTCCTCCGGTGTTCACAATTCAAATCCTATGATATACATACAACCGAATAATTAATCTAACTATCATTAATTTAATTCGGTTACCCCTACGCTTCCTAACTCATACTTACTAAGTCTTCACATTCTTATACTTACATTTTATTTACTTACTTTTCATTGCTTAACAATGGTATACTTACATATATATGCACATATGTATAGGTGGGTATACATATACATATATATATATACTAACCATAGTCTTATAGTTTTTTTTGTAAGTTTTGACTCGACCGACCTTACCCAGGGTCGGTCCCAAGGTCGGTCGAAGTTAGTAAGAAATTACGCTGGGAAATTACAAGGCCGACCGACCTTGCAAGTCCGGTCCCAAGGTCGGTCCATTCCAGTGAGTTACTTAACGGAAAATTTTAGCCCGACCGACCTTGCAAGTCCGGTCGCAAGGTCGGTCCATTCCAGTAGCTTACAAGACGGAAAATTTTCGAGTCGACCGACCTTGCAAGTCCGGTCGCAAGGTCGGTCCATTCCAGTAGGTTGCAGACGGGAGAATTTTTATGGTCCGACCGAACTTGCAAGTCCGGTCGCAAGTTCGGTCCATTCCAGAAGCTTTCCCGTCTTTGTAAATCTGGGCTCGACCGACCTTGCAAGTCCGGTCCCAAGGTCGGTCAGGCCCAGTATTTGCATTTTTATTTATGTTTTCAGCCCTCTCTTTCACCCATTATTTCCCCATTGTTCCTACACTTATTCCCACATGTTCTAACACTAATTAAGCCTCCTAATACACCTTAGTTCATCCATCAACTCACTACTCATTCTCATACTAATTTACACACTTGTTTTCCAAACTTCATTTTGATACTTACACTAGTTTCTTCCCTTATTACATTATGCTACAGATTTTCAAACTCAACATTACCATCCAATACTTTCTCAACCAATGCCATTCCTTGCATTCCAAGTACATTACCTTACCATGCCAATCCATTTCCAAGCAATTGCACCATCTATACCCAAGTCCAATATTCATTTTACCAAGTCTTGTACTCTAGTTCTTCCTAGTTTCTCCAAGGCAAATCCAACACCTCTTGCTACAGATTTTATACCCTATTATTCCCATATTTCAGACACCATTCCATGGTCATTAAACATCTCTACTACCTCCAATACACACCTTGGTTTTCCCATTCACCAAGTCATCCATACATGTACATATTCCTACCAAAATTTGGCCATAGTTCATCTACTTTTCTTACTTGGCCACACATACCAATTCTCACCAAATTCATTCCTAAACTAGCCACACCCATACAAGGGTCCTACCAGCAATTAAGCAAATATACATTCACCAATACTTCTTCAAATACCAATACTAATACTCATACACAATCATTTGGCTCCAAGGCCTACAATTCACATACTAATTTCACAAATACTCAAACTTCCTCACAAATACTCAAACTCCCAATACTACAATACCAATGCAAGATTTTGGGTTCTCTAGTTAGTTTGCCCATTCCCATTAGTCTAATGCATCAAAATTAACATTAGTAAAGAGCTCTTACCTTGAGCTTATAATTCCTTCTTTCTTTCTCATTTCTCCCCCTTCTTCCTTTCTTGCCCAAATTGGCCATGTGGGGAATGGAGTTTCCAAACTCCACTCCCATCACCCAATGAACACAAAACACTACAATTAATATACTAACCCTTAAATTAATGCCAATTCATTGAAGTGTTTGAAATGAAATTTCTAGGGTTTACCTTTGGAGAGTTTTAGAAGGGGTTTTAGCCCTTGGTTCAAGAAGGTGAATCCACCACCATTGCAAGGTTGATATTATGCTCAAAAGAGAGATAGAAAACAAGGCATTACAAAGAGCCAAAAATCGGCTACCAAAGGAGATGAGGAAAACTTAAGGTTTTCATAGGGATTTTTACCTTGTTGGAAAGAGGAGACTCTAAGCTCCATAATGGTGTGCTTTTCTCTTCAAATGGGGAAAACCCATGGAGATGAAACTTATCCTTTTCGAATTTTGAAAAGAGGGAAATATAGAGGAGAATGAGGGGATTACAAATATGTAATTATTTTTACATTTGGAGCTTACATGAGGATGGAGCATGTGGAGAAAGGGGAGAAGCCATTGTTGTTGTTGGAGAAGCTCCAAAAATCGCACCCAGCAGATAGAGGGTGGAGGGAGACGGTGAGAGAGGGAGAAATGGGAGAGAGAAGAGGGAAAGGTGGGAATGAGAGGTGAGAGAGGGTTATTTTACTTTTTGTACTTTTACTTTTTGCTTTATGATTTACTTATTTGTTAACTAGTTACATGTGTGTGTGTGAGGGATTATTTAACCCTTTAAAAACCGGCCCCCTTACAGTATACTAGCTGGAGCGTTTTTCGTCTTTTACAGAAAACGCTCGTTATTTTACCCGGTTTCAGTACTATTCACTAACCGGGCCCGTTTTCCGGAATTTCCTCGTTTAATTATTTTTATTAACTATTAAGCTCCCATAAATGCTTAATAATTATTATTTAATGATTTATAATTTTTACGGGTCCGTTTGACCACTTAAAGTCACATTTTCGGGTTTTTTTTCGAAAAGCGTGCTCTAAAGCTCTATTAGCGTTTTAATACATTATTTGGATCCGTTTTCTTCGGGAGTTGTTCCCATAATTATTTGGGTCTCATTAAACCCTTAGAATCCATATAACACTCTAACCGAGGTCTCATACCTCCTATGGTTACTTAACGCTTATTTAGCGTTTTCCGCCTTTTAAGCGTTTCTTTATTTTCTTTTGGATTTATTTTTCCTTACCATATTAATTAGGTACCATTAGGCCCTTAAATACGTATTAGATTAACTTTAATCCCTATATTATTTGGGGTCACAATCTACCCCCCTTAAGAACTTTGTCCTCAAAGTTGTTCGAGGTTATAGGTTTACAATGCTTACTCATTCTTACGTGTCTAATACCAAGGCCATACCTTCTTCCTCCTTACAATTCCCAAATCCATTACTCAGGGTCTCTACATACCATACCATACCAATGTACTATAGTTACTCCAATCCGCATTATTACCAACCATCTGGTTCCTTATTACAAAATTTATACATACATACAGTGCAAAGCTATCCCCAAAGCAATGCACCACACATTACAATCCCGCAGGCACTCAGGTCATCTAGACACAGGACTCCTTATGTCCCGCTGCCCTTGGAATCATACAACGTAATATACTACTATCTTCTCCCGTACCAGCTTCCAATAAATACTTAGTCTCCAGTCTATGGAAAATCCTTCCCCACGGCTACATAGAAATCCTTCTAAAACATACAACTCCAGATTCCAATTTATGTTCATTACTTCTATCCTATGTGTGATTCTTGTGACCACTTGAGGGGAGCTTCAAGAATCATTCGACCCTGATGTGATCAGCATCAGTGTTGAACTATCTTTCCACCCCAATTTGTGTTCGGTTTCCCTTGATCTGATCAGGATCAAGTTCGACTTCCCACATCAGGTTCAACCAACAAATAATTTAATTGTTTTCATTTTCTATCTTTTTACTCTTTCTAGTCGTGATTACGAATTCATACATCTCCAAAGGATGGAATCAATCCATCAATCATCCTCACTCTACTTCCCAAATTCTTTACTTCGTGGTTCGATACCTAAATGCTCACTTCATCGACTGTTACTACTTTCATTCATTACTCACCATCATCTCCAATATTCTATCCAAGAAATACTATACCTATGAGATTTAGTTGTCTTCAATTACTTCAAATAATTTACCTACGATTCCACTACTCATAAACTTCATTCATCTACTACTCTCATTCATTCTGTACTACTTCTTCAAAGGCTACAATACTTGTGGAGCTCCGTTCACTGCTCATTACTTTTCTTTTACTAATACTCTTACATCGGTGTTACAAGATGGGTATATTCCTCCTATGGTATTTGCATGTCTAATGCCTAGTTACCATAATTACAATATGAATGAGTACTTATGTTTATTTAACATAGTATCAATCATCAATTTGGTTCTCATTTGTGCTATGCACATTATGGTTTATGTGTTTTTATTCACAAAACTTACATTAAGCGGTTTTCGCTCTACCCCCCTTAAAAGGGATTACGCCCACGTAATCTACCATATGTTATTATTATTAAACTTTGGTTTAATCAGTCTGAGCAAACTGAAGCGTTTAGCTTCACTACTGTATACTATACAATATGCTCTGGTCAAAGGGATCTTAACCATACCAATGGTTTAGTCTTTGCACCAAGGATTTCTATATGGGTTTATTTAACTCATCATTAATTCGGTTCTAGCCTATTAGGCTTCAAGCCATTAATAGCCATTTTGCTATACTTACTAGGTATATTATTTCCTAGCTAGGGCCCACTAGCTTCTACTGCGTGACCTTGATACTCGGGTTATTCACCCTTCTTGTTATCCTTAATGTGCTATACATCACCTTCTTATCCGTCTATTATGGGAGTAAGGTTTACTAAACAAATGCGGTGTTCTTTCACCGTGTTTGGACTCAATGAGTTTAAGATTTGTAACCAGCTCTCTGGTAATCTTCTGCACATGCTATTCGTGCTTCTACGATTATTCGTTAAGTTCCTCCGACTTATTGTCAGGCGAGGTTAAGTCACCACTTAACTGTAGTGCTTCCTCTGTTGTCACTAGCTTCTAAATTATACCAGTTCTTCCGGTTCAGTACAAGTGTTCTTTACTTGTATGACCTTGCATTTCTATGCGTCGGTCCTAGTGACTTTGATATTTCTCCTTTCACCTTTTACTCCAATGGAATTCACATCTTGTGATTGTTAGTGTGTTGTACACTCTTCGCGCTTCTTTGGCCTTTAGGCCGCACGGTTTGTTGCTAAGCTTGCTCAACTGGCTAGTGCCATGTTCGTGGTGAAAGGAAAGATTTACTACGGTTTACATTCTCCATATCCCTAGCCATCTCATTAGATCCTTTGCTGAACAAGTGCAATGCCAAAACACTCAGTCATACAGAGTGCAGAGGCGTAAACGCTTGACAGTAAGTCACTTATGTGATAGGAAGGAATATTTCTGTGTGTCATCTCATACTTATACTCCGTGTCATTGCTTAACTACTTCCTCATAGCGGTCGCTTGTTGCGCACCGTATTCTTACTCATTGTACAACATTGTTTTTACTGACTCCGTTACTGTGGTAGTTTCTCTTTAGTCACTGTTACTATCATTGGCACCATTTCTTATGGTGTGTATACGCTGAGGGTTTCCTATTTTCGTGTATATGACGGTTGTCGTAGCATACCGCAGTACTATAATTCTAATGTGAAGATGTTCTTCCACTTTAGGTTTCATGTGTAGGTTAGCTTACCTCATATTCCGTCATCATTTATGATACAATTTACCAAGTATCTTGGTTGACCAAGGATGAGATAACTCATCGGGTCATCAGCTCTCTTGAGCGTTAGTCATTCGTGGTGTTCAATGTGTATTCACATAGATTGTTTGACAATTATTGTCTTCCAGTGCTGAGCATTGGTTATAGGCTCTAGCGGTGTAGTTCTACTTGTATGTACATCACCGAGATATCCCATGAAGCTTTAAGGGTTTTCTGGTCCCGTTCTCCAATTGAAGAGTACTCTATCATTGGCAAATGAAATTTCTTGTTGAGAGGCTTGTTTCCACTCATAGGTCTTATGACAAGTTTGCTATGTTAGTGTTTACACAATGGTTCACCACATGCTTGGGTGCATACGGAGTATGCTTACTCCTTAAGTCATAAGGGTTTGGAAATCTCATTTCCTTATTCCATCGCCCCTTGGCAATATCTATATGCGTATGCTTTTCCGTTATAATAGATGGAAGCCTTTCTAAGGGTTCACATATTTACCACATTGGTGGTCTTAGGCTAACGAGGGGTACTTTCCCTTGGGTTTCTCGTAGTGTCCAAGTGTGGACTAGGCCAATGTTGGCATTATCATGATTCTTATGCCTCTGTGCTACCATTGCTACAGAAGGCATGGCGGTAATTAAGAACTCCGTCAACTGTATACTAGGCTGATGCTCTAGTGACAGTGACATTGAGATAGCCATCAGTTCAAGCCACTCATAAAGTTGGGTTTGAATTGATGGTCCAGTTGTTGATTTCTTGTCGTATGAGGCAATACCTCTCGTACGTCTTGCTAATAACTGGTGCAGGTTTGCAACCATTTAAGTTTATATAACGTATTTGGTTTACGGCTTCTGAGCCTTATTGCTGTGAGCTATGCTCCTTGCAAGCTGCTTGTACATGTTTCCACTCCATGTATACCCCATAGGTTGGAGGTATTGCTGGGCTCCGTGGTAAGTCGTGACATCATGCTTCCGTTCATAGGAGACTCTTAGGCAATCTAGTGCTGATCAGTGCCTTTGCAGACTAGGGTATCTCCTGTCGAGTGAAATCCCTTCGGTGTCTTAATCGAGTGCTCGTTCCAGCTCCTGTATTCTTGTCTTGACGCTTTGTTTGACTGTTGTTGATCCAGTCACCCTCAAGGATTGCTCCTAGGTGTTGTTAGATTATACCGTTACATCCGGCTAACGTTTATGATATGTTTTCCACTGTATCGTCTTGTGGTATTGTACTTGAGTTGTCCCTTTTTGGGGTTATGACGTCTCCCGTCCTTGGGTAGACTGTTTACGCTTGCTCCTAGTACTTGAGACTAGGTTTAAATGTCCTCTTTGATGATGGGTTATATTTTGTGGTAATCTTGTAATTGCTCTTGGGAACCCTGTCCCGTTTGTTGAGCCTCGTGGTGTTCACGTTAGGCATTCGCCTTACTGTGTTTAGGCTGGGTATACTTCCCAGCTATCACGTATTTGTTTGATGTCCTAAGACATATCCAATGTCTATACTTACTAGTTTGTGCTCTTTGCACTCCCTAGTTCTTATTCCTTACTTTCAGATGGGTTCTCTGAGTTCCTTTATGCTAGATTGACTGAGGTGTCCAGCTGTTCTGGTTTGAATTCACTCGTGATCCGTAGAACGGAGTTGACTACCTCCCGTGTGTCGCACACTACATGTATACATACGTGGGGTACCTTGTTGATACGTTACCACTTACCCAACTATATGTCAGGCCCGCAAGCTCCTTCGGAGTGCGGTTGTCCCACATCCCGTAATTGGGTACACTCGTAGTGTTCGTCACACGCCTAGGTGAAGTATTCTATTGTCAACTCCTCTTGTATCATTCCATGATACTCATTGTAATTCTGTTGGTTTGGTTTTAAAATCCAAGGTTTAAAAGAAAGGTTGTGGTTTTAAAAGAAAAATTGGTTTGAAAGTTATGGTTCGGTGTTAAAAGAAGTTCCTCATGGCATAGCCATGTTCGAAATCTTGACCAAGTCCAGCTTCTCGCTGACTGGTATGTTCTAAATACAGTGGTCGGGCCGTTAGGCCTTCCCAAGGTTCCATTCCTTCCGTTTCAGGATTTGTGATCCCATAGTTGCTTCATTGTAGTCACGGTGCATTACTATGTACCTGTGGTGTGTTAGAGTTTCTTTACGTATCTCTGTCCTTACTGCACTTGTCGTGGCAAGTGCGTGGTACTGGTGGTTTTTGGGTAATCCTATACCAATCTTGGTAGGGTTTCCGCTTGCATTTGGTAGTCTTGTCGACTCTTCCTCTGATCCTATTGATCTACAATTGGTATACTCAATCCTTTAGGTAGCGTCTAGGTGGTCTAGACATGGCTGTCGTAGATCTGGGTACTTCTCCAATCCTGGGAGATTCCCACTCTATTTGGTTTAGTGCCGTTCCTTGTGGCTCGTTCCCACACATTTGTGGTGGTCACTGAGCCTTCCTTGTTTAGGTACTACTCTTGTAGTCCTATTGGATTGTATCTCATGGTTGTTCTTGCAGTTGTCTGAGCTATATTGGCCAGGTATTGCAACCTCAATGGCGTCGTAATTCTGGAGTTAACCGCTTCCGACTATGTCCTTAGCCAGCTAGCATCCCGTTGGTGGTATTATTCAAGTATTACTATCCCGTAGACTTGTCTCTCGGGTTCCGTTGCTGCTCCCTTTTCCATTCCGCTGCACGGTGAGTGCTTCTTTCCTGCTATTGGTTGACTAGCTAAGTTTTGCGACTGCTAAGCACGTCGCCCCATGCTGTTGTAAGTTGCAGTCTCCTCGTGGTTGGAGTGCTCATCCTACCGCTATTAAGTGCGGGTGTTGTGGTTCAACCGGGATCCATCTCCAGGACTTCCAGTTCTCGGCATCTACTACGTGTCGGTTCTTGTTTACCGTGTGATTGTTTCACAACTGCCAGATCGGGTTTTCCCCGGGTATGAGAGGTCTTTCCTCTCTCTGGCGTCCTTTCCCAAGTTATACAATGGGGATGCGGTGGGCGGGACTGGTATTGTAGGTATCCGGTACTCACCGGGAGTTCCTATCTAGCTTATCTCTAATGCTAACACTCAGCCCTTAGCCCTAAGCTTCTAAATCCTAACTCGGTATTCCCTAAACTCGGTATTTCCAGTCATCAGAACGATACTTCGCTCTGATACCACTTTTTGTAACACCCCTACCATTAATACAATGATTACTGTCCAATCTCCTTACACAACAGATACACGCAGCGGATACATACTTACATACAGTGGGTGATACAATGCCGTTAGTCACCCACGTGACTAACAAGGCTACTACTTCTACATACAGCATCAGTCTGATGGACCGGAATCCCGAGTACTACACATCTATACTACATACTCCATTCATCAATCAAATACAACAATGATCCATTCAATACTTACCCCTCCATAATCCATACAATACAATATACTTAACCGAGTCTACTAGGATCTATATACAATTATCATATCTCTTCCAAGTTCATACATACTCACTAAGAGACTACTTACTACCCGTTCCTCGCAAACTACTTGCTTCTAAATACAAGGGTGTGCCTCCGGTCTCTTACCTTGACCATATTCGCTTCGGGTACCTGCACACTAAAAACGTTCCCCCTAGGGGGTCAGCTTTCGCTACGCATGATAACCGCATACCCCGCGTACTAGTGAGGGTACGCCGACCACTTGGTCGAATACATGCAGTTCATTTTCATACAAACATACATGCATACATGCTCTTACACACAATACAATAATACTTACGCAAGGCATACATACATATACTTCATTACATACAAGGAATACAATATAACCATCCAATACATACTTACCTTCTTCCGAATACACATACTCATTACATACAAGGAAGTACAGTTCTTGTTAGCTTCATTGGTCCACCCGGGTTAATCGGGTGGAGATTACTCTTTTACTCGTTACTCCATACATACGCATACATACTCATACTCATACATACTTACGGATCCATACTTACTTACTCTTACTCATGTTAAGTCATCGGGACCTCCGGCCCGGGGACTACTCCGTCCCACCACCGGGATTTACTTGACTCACCAATCCGGGATGCTACCCATTTAAGGGATTTGGGCCGCGGACCAGTTTAAGAGTCAGGAATCGGATCCAATCTCTTGTGTCTCCTCATCCTCACGCGTGGCCGAAGCTATATCGGACTTCTACTCATTCCAGTTTACTCACTTAAGTTAGGAGTTAAGTAGTTAGGAATTAGCAGAAGTCATTCATACAAGCCACATACACAATTACAATGCTCAATACTCATTTATACAAGATACAATACAATACCTAAGTACAATACAAGATTCGAATACCATTCATCATCATTCATAAATTTCATGAATTATACAAACTAGTGTTCAAGACAATAAATATCAAGAACAACATAAGTCAAGCACAGGTAAGTGCAATATAGTCCGATTCATGCATTTATCTTATTTAGGTGATCAAATAAGCACACAAATCGGGGTAACCAGATTAGGATACAGGGCATGAAGAAATCATACCTTTCACCGTTGTACTTGTATCCCAACGTTCCTCCGGTGTTCACAATTCAAATCCTATGATATACATACAACCGAATAATTAATCTAACTATCATTAATTTAATTCGGTTACCCCTACGCTTCCTAACTCATACTTACTAAGTCTTCACATTCTTATACTTACATTTTATTTACTTACTTTTCATTGCTTAACAATGGTATACTTACATATATATGCACATATGTATAGGTGGGTATACATATACATATATATATATACTAACCATAGTCTTATAGTTTTTTTTTGTAAGTTTTGACTCGACCGACCTTACCCAGGGTCGGTCCCAAGGTCGGTCGAAGTCAGTAAGAAATTACGCTGGGAAATTACAGGGCCGACCGACCTTGCAAGTCCGGTCCCAAGGTCGTTCCATTCCAGTGAGTTACTTAACGGAAAATTTTAGCCCGACCGACCTTGCAAGTCCGGTCGCAAGGTCGGTCCATTCCACTAGCTTACAAGACGGAAAATTTTCGAGTCGACCGACCTTGCAAGTCCGGTCGAAAGGTCGGTCCATTCTAGTAGGTTGCAGACGGGAGAATTTTTCTGGTCCGACCGAACTTGCAAGTCCGGTCGCAAGTTCGGTCCATTCCAGAAGCTTTCCCGTCTTTGTAAATCTGGGCTCGACCGACCTTGCAAGTCCGGTCCCAAGGTCGGTCCGGCCTAGTATTTGCATTTTTATTTATGTTTTCAGCCCTCTCTTTCACCCATTATTTCCCCATTGTTCCTACACTTATTCCCACATGTTCTAACACTAATTAAGCCTCCTAATACACCTTAGTTCATCCATCAACTCACTACTCATTCTCATACTAATTTACACACTTGTTTTCCAAACTTCATTTTGACACTTACACTAGTTTCTTCCCTTATTACATTATGCTACAGATTTTCAAACTCAACATTACCATCCAATACTTTCTCAACCAATGCCATTCCTTGCATTCCAAGTACATTACCTTACCATGCCAATCCATTTCCAAGCAATTGCACCATCTATACCCAAGTCCAATATTCATTTTACCAAGTCTTGTACTCTAGTTCTTCCTAGTTTCTCCAAGGCAAATCCAACACCTCTTGCTACAGATTTTATACCCTATTATTCCCATATTTCAAACACCATTCCATGGTCATTAAACATCTCTACTACCTCCAATACACACCTTGGTTTTCCCATTCACCAAGTCATCCATACATGTACATATTCCTACCAAAATTTGGCCATAGTTCATCTACTTTTCTTACTTGGCCACACATACCAATTCTCACCAAATTCATTCCTAAACTAGCCACACCCATACAAGGGTCCTACCAGCAATTAAGCAAATATACATTCACCAATACTTCTTCAAATACCAATACTAATACTCATACACAATCATTTGGCTCCAAGGCCTACAATTCACATACTAATTTCACAAATACTCAAACTTCCTCACAAATACTCAAACTCCCAATACTACAATACCAATTCAAGATTTTGGGTTCTCTAGTTAGTTTGCCCATTCCCATTAGTCTAATGCATCAAAATTAACATTAGTAAAGAGCTCTTACCTTGAGCTTATAATTCCTTCTTTCTTTCTCATTTCTCCTCCTTCTTCCTTTCTTGCCCAAATCGGCCATGTGGGGAATGGAGTTGCCAAACTCCACTCCCATCATCCAATGAACACAAAACACTACAATTAATATACTAACCCTTAAATTAATGTCAATTCATTGAAGTGTTTGAAATGAAATTTCTAGGGTTTACCTTTGGAGAGTTTTAGAAGGGGTTTTAGCCCTTGGTTCAAGAAGGTGAATCCACCACCATTGCAAGGTTGATATTATGCTCAAAAGAGAGATAGAAAACAAGGCATTACAAAGAGCCAAAAATCGGCTACCAAAGGAGATGAGGAAAACTTAAGGTTTTCATGGGGATTTTTACCTTGTAGGAAAGAGGAGACTCCAAGCTCCATAATGGTGTGTTTTTCTCTTCAAATGGGGAAAACCCATGGAGATGAAACTCATCCTTTTCGAATTTTGAAAAGAGGGAAATGTAGAGGGGATTACAAATATGTAATTATTTTTACATTTGGAGCTTACATGAGGATGGAGCATGTGGATAAAGGGGAGAAGCCATTGTTGTTGTTGGAGAAGCTCCAAAAATCACACCCAGCAGAGAGAGGGAGGAGGGAGACGGTGAGAGAGGGAGAAATGGGAGAGAGAAGAGGGAAAGGTGGGAATGAGAGGTGAGAGAGTGTTATTTTGCTTTTTGTACTTTTACTTTTTGCTTTATGATTTACTTATTTGTTAACTAGTTACATGTGTGTGTGTGAGGGATTATTTAACCCTTTAAAAACCGGCCCCCTTACAGTATACTAGCTGGAGCGTTTTTCGTCTTTTACAGAAAACGCTCGTTATTTTACCCGGTTTCGGTACTATTCACTAACCGGGCCCGTTTTCCGGAATTTCCTCGTTTAATTATTTTTATTAACTATTAAGCTCCCATAAATGCTTAATAATTATTATTTAATGATTTATAATTTTTACGGGTCCGTTTGACCACTTAAAGTCATGTTTTCGGGTTTTTTTCGAAAAGCGTGCTCTAAAGCTCTATTAGCGTTTTAATACATTATTTGGATCCGTTTTCTTCGGGAGTTGTTCCCATATATTATTTGGGTCTCATTAAACCCTTAGAATCCATATAACACTCTAACCGAGGTCTCATACCTCCTATGGTTACTTAACGCTTATTTAGCGTTTTCCGCCTTTTAAGCGTTTCTTTATTTTCTTTTGGATTTATTTTTCCTTACCATATTAATTAGGTACCATTAGGCCCTTAAATACGTATTAGATTAACTTTAATCCCTATATTTAAGTTCGGGGTATTTCAATACAGGTTAGCAGCCTTCCCATAAGCGTCCTGGAGGGTAGGTATTGCCAGCACGCTCAAAGCCTCCTGGAGGCTCCAGTTGAGTCCCCCTACAAACCTCTGCACTTTGGATGCTTCATCAGGGACCATCGTCGGTGCGAACCTCGCCAGCTCAAGGAACTTGGAGTGATACTCCTTCACACTCTAGGTCTGCTGCTTGAGTTCAGAGAAATCCAGGTATTTCTGCATCCGGACATGCTCGGGGGCAGGGCAGTTGACCGCCTCGAATATCTTGTTGAACTCACGCAGCCAATCTTCTAGCAATACTGGGTCCTCCTCCCCCTTGAATGCAGTCGGCTTCAGATGGGCGATCCTCTTGGTATAGTCCTCAGGCACGTTGTCTCGCTGAGCCTGTCGTTGCACAATCTGGCCCAAGTTCAAAGCAAGCTCCTGGAGTTGTCTCATTGGGTCGTTGGCGGCCATCGTAGTCCTTCGGCATCGACTTCTGGTGTTATAGGAGAAATTCAATCGGTCTACCAGTCTACTCTGCTCAAGGTGGACTTCTGATTATGAGTCACAATTTAAAGGTTCTTAAATACCCCATAATGATTCCCCCTAGTTATACTACCGTCTCACTACCCCAACCCACGGGTAGACAATTCAGATATAGACATATATATATATACAATGAGTATAATTACCAACATATAATTCACACATATGAGTAACTAGTAAACAATATTCCCTGTATAATCTTCAAACACCACACAGAGATGTCCAATATAACTCAACAGCTCACAATATACAATATAGTCCAACATAACTTCCCCAAACAGCTTATCCCCAAGTTTTTAATCCGGTTTACTCAAATCTTATCTTATTTCGAAAACAAGGCTCTGATACCATATGTAACGGCCCAGTTTCAAATCGCTGGTAGATATTGTCCGCTTTGCCGCATCTCACGGTTTTGTTTCTGAGGGTCAACTAGTTACACCACTCAAAACGCATCTACCATGAAGGAGTATCCACACCCTTATAAGGAGTGCTTCGTTCGTCCCTCCAACCGATGTGGGAGCCGTTTCGTGGCACACCACTCACCCCCTCCCCCTAAAGGGAGCCCAGCGCCCCCGCGGACCCGCTGGCACATCGATCCGACTCTGATATCACCTTGTAACACCCTGGATTTTTACCTCAAAATATACCTTATGAAAATACAAATCTAACGGCGCAAATGGGGTCAAAACGGACTTCAAACGAGTCCTAAAAGTGCAAACCAAGATTAGTCCGAACTTGTGTCTGGACATTGATGTTCGGACACAAGTCGAGAGTTAGAAAGTTTGAAATCCGAAGGCATCTGAACTTGTGTCCGGACTTTGAAGTTTGGACATAAGTCGAGTTCCAAAAGTCCGAAAAACCTTTACGCGTGTCCGAACATTGGTCCGGACTTACAAGTTCGGACGTAAGTCAAGACTCGTAAGTCGAACCCGTCCTCGCACACTGTCCGAACTTTGAAGTTCGGGCAGAAGTCCGGACACGACCACAACAGCAAATCCTTTTAGTCTTCTCGGGGCATGTCCGAACATTGAAGTCCGGACGGACATTCAGACTCGTCTCGAGGTGTGTTTTCAGAATGTAACAGAGTTGCAAAAACCACCAAAAAATACCTTAAAAATCAAGATTAGTGGATAGTAAAACCCATTAGCAACTTAAAAAAAACAGGAAACTCCTTATGGATACAACTAAAACAATACATAGATTGCTTAAGCAAGAATTTCCAAATCATTAAAATTGAATGTTAAACCAAATACATAACCTTAATTGCAACGGAATTCAAATCTCCAGGGCATTACCGCCACACCCAATCCCCATGGGTGCTCAGGCTCATAACCAAATTAACAATCAGAAAAATAGCGTTAACACCTAGTTAGAAGTATCCAGCATATTTTATAGCAGCGAAAACAGAAACCCAACGTTTCAAACTTTAAATATAATAACTCATAAAATGCCTCAAAATATCTCATCCTACTCTATGTGATTGCATATCCCCGGTCCCCAGATTTAGTCATCCATACCTGCGATCAGAAAACAATAGACAAAACGCGAAGGGATAGCACAAATCAGTTAAACTGAGTAAACTCTACCTCAATGTGAAAAATACATTTTAGAAACTCGTTTGCCATTTATCAATCAGATGAGAATGTTTTATCGAACAGTTGACGAATTTCCAGAAATCATAGTAAACACCAAAACAGCAGTAGGGAGCTTTCAACAGGAGATAACCACAATTCCAAACACAGGGTCACCTATAGGATCCCAAACAATAATTCCAGGACAGTCACCTATGGGACCGTCAAACAACCACCTCACCCCAAGTCCTTAAGTGTGCACACCCCCTATGAAACAGCAGCAACATAGAGTAGATCATAGGGCTTAACTGCAACCATGTGTGCAGCGCAAATAATAACAATGGGGAGCACCTGTGGGCTCCCAAACAGAAGAATTCAGCCTGTGAAAGACTCCTAAAAATCCACATCTGAAATACCATAAAACAATCTAGTTCTTCCAGTTCCAAAACATGGGGAACAATCCCAATTTCCAATCCATAAACCGAGAATCCACATCAACACAACCGAAACCTTTTCCCCAATTTGCAAAACATCAGTCAAGTAGGCTTGAGCATAGAAGTTTACCTGGATAAACAATCACCTCAAGAATCTACCTCCTCAGTGTTAGTAGAAGCGCTCGTCGGCGTAATCGGCGTTTAGGTAATTAGTATCAACAAATCAGAAACCACCAAACCAACGAATAAAAATAATACAATCATCTAGGTAGAACACATTACCCAACGAATCTCTAACTGGAACCAGGGAAAGGAACTGTTCGGAATAGAATGTGCCACGAGAACTTTGCAAGGAATCGAGAAGACAGAAGTATGAGAATTTGGTTGAAAGTAGAAGCGTAATGGAACTGCGTGAATTTTGAAAAGGGAAGCGTGTCTGCAGAATGCTGAGGATGAGGAGTAGTGGAAGTAATCGGCGTTTTAAATAGAAAATAAATTATAAAAATAAGGAGGGATATTAGTAAATAAATAATTTATCAATCTGTTTTAAGGAAAGAGGAAATGCTAACCAGTTTAAAAAGAGTTTTGGAAATCACTATTGTATTAATTTCAAAAGATGAAAAAGATCACAACGTTAGGAAACATCAGCAGAGATACTTGGATAATTAAAATATCAATTTAGAAAAGGAAAACAAAATAAATAAACTATAATTCGAATTAGCAGGAGAACGTGGTTACACCATTGCAACATGATCAGGATGAGAAGTAAATAATTGAGGAATTAATTATTAAACCTCCCTTTAAAATAGGAAGGAATTAGAAATTAAATAAATTGGATAAGGCATAATACATTTCCAGAGAAAAATTGTTATAACGTTAAGTAGGGTTCTAGAATAGAACAAGAGAGGAATATAATATTAAATTAAGGAATCCAAAGGGAATCTGAACTATTGCAATTAGAGATAATTAATAATAGAAGATAAAATCTGATTTGAACTCTAGAAATCATATAATTACAAAGAGAAAGTCAAATTGAGTTTGAACTCTATGCACTTAAATTAATAAGTTGAAAAGTAATTCTAGAATTCGTATTGTGTAATTGTAAATAACGTAATGAGGTTAGAAATAGGAAGGATTGTTTAAATAGTATAATATCCGAAATATAGCTAAGGTCAGTGAAGGCAAAACGTTACAGCAATTATAAACATTTCAAGGAGAATGATTAATTCAGAAAGAGATGTCGATTAATTCCCTGGGCCACCTTAATATCATTGCTACGGGCTTATACTTTCTTGCTATATAATATACTATTTCAAGCTTGGAAATTCATGGGTATTTCAGTTACACTTGACTTTGCTTTTGGATTGTAGCCTTCGGGCATTTGACTAGTTTGCAATTTACTTTGACCTCGTTACATTGTAAGCTTTGGTTTATTTGTAAAGTTTGGATTCCTTTTCAACTTTGGGTCATTCTGGATTAGAGCCTTGCGTTGCTTAGGTAATATAGTGCACGACGTGTAGCGACCCTAGAACTAGGCCATGTTTGGGGTCGTTACATTACCTGGTCGCACGAAGTATTTGCAAGTATGACCGACATGAGGGAGAAAAATATATATCTCCAAAATCGTCATTGAGCAAGTGGAAGATGTAGGAAGATATAAAATACAAGGGTATTTTGGTATATAGGCGCTCAAGGGCTATTTTGGTAATATATATCTTCAAAATTGACATTAAGCAAGTAGGAGATGTAGGAAGATATAAATACAAGGGTATTTTGGTAAATAGGCGCTTAAGGGCTATTTTGATAATTTTCCATGAGTAAGTTCCATTTGGATTAAGTTGTTAATCCTAACAAGACCTTAGAGAAAGAAGTATCCCTATAGGAGTATATGTCTTTATGAAAAGACACAACACAAGATAAAGACACTTCCTATGCCTATATATATTATATATCCATGGCTATTGCATTTGTAGTGGATGCTTCCACTATCAAATCATCTCTCTACCATGATTTCTTCTCTTATCAAATTGTTTGTACAAACAAGATCGACAGATGCATTTACTTCATGGATATGATATAATTGCATCTTCAATTCAACACCGAGATACCATAATTCGGGAAAGAAGATTGGTAATCATTCAAAGATGAACTTATTCACATACAAGTAAGAAATTCCTTCAGTGAAAATACGTCAAGCCTTATAGGTAGGGATTGTAATTTTCTCTTATTATTATCAACCATTTATCCTAAAATAAGTATTATAGCCACTTCACAAATATTTTACACATTGTGAGATTATTTTTAAAGAGCAAAATGATTCTCGTTGATTTGTTAACACATTTATATGATTTCATGAAATTTAGACTCGGTTAAAGATTTTGCGAATTTCCGCTATTTCAATTAACTAACTCTTGAAAAGAGTTTAAATATTTAGTTTAGCACATCCTATTTTCTAAATGAGGTAAAAATATACAGATAAATGTGAAGGACTATCTAAAAATTGATATGTAAACAATGTTCTTAGAGAATTATAGAGGGGATCAAAGAGTCACGTCAACGAATAGAAAAAGGAGGCAACACGATTTGAGTATGTGGAAAGAAAATATACATAAACTTCAAAACTAAGAGTTAAGTACCTGGTCCAACCATAAACAGTCAAGGAGAAACCCGTAATGGTTTGCCAAGTAAGTCAAAGTAAGAGACTTAACGATAAACTTGATCCCCACAATGATTTTTAGTATATCCCCGACTTGATTTGTCATGACACACTTGCAACATTCAATTCAAAAGCCATACACTAAGGCGGCAAGTATGGTCAATCTCACAAAATAAATGAGTCCCTCCCGCTTAAAATAGCAAGTGATCCAAATAAGGCAATTGCGAAGGCTAGTGCGGTTGGTAGAAATTTCAAGACAGTCGTAGAAGATAATCAACGAAATACTACAAGACAATCTGCATAGAAAGAACAAGTAATCGTCAATCTCTTTAGCAAGCTCATAAAAGCTCTGCTCGTAAGAGCGATAATCTAAGATTGAAGCTTGTCATACGTATTTTCAAGGTGACCTAAAATATGAATCTACTTTTACAAACACTTCATGATCTACAGCAGATATCAAACCAGAGATAATGGTGGGAATAGTTGGTGACACCATCACAAAACTAGCTAACCACAAGATTTGACCCACTAGTCCCACGTATGGAATATAGATTTTCAAAACTCATGATCAGGAGTGGTCCAATTGTTAAAGATGTGCACTGTAAATCTACTAATCCATAATCTTTCGAAGTTGTGGGCAATAGTCAATATGAATTTAGACTCCAAACATCTTAGCACAGATGGTATTCCAGGCAGCAGAGACTAAAGGATGACCATTAGCCTCACCAACCCGTAAAAATAAGCGGCAAATCTTGCTAATAGCTTTAAAGGTATCCACAATAAAGAAAGTGGATTCCACCCACTAAAAATATTATTATAATCTCTTCTCTCATATTCTCTCTCCATGTGTCAGCAAGAACCTTCTCTCTCCAGGTTCTTAATTAAGCAACCCTCTCACATATTCTCTCCTCCACCTCATCATTTTCTTTTTTCTTTTTTACCACTATGGGTGGAATCCACACCATTGTGGATGCCCTAACGATATTCTCAAGAATAATAATACAGGCAAAAAAAACCCACAATCCCATACTTTCTGTAGGCCACTGATCAAATTAAAAAAAAAAACCCAATCCCATAAAACAAAAAATCAATGTCAAGTGTACCAATGCAATTCGGAAATGAATTTAGAAAGCAGAAATCCAAACGGTTTCAAAAAGAACAATTTACTTGACACATGTATGGCCCCTTACGTCAAGTGATCAATTTTGATCCCCAACATTTACTCAATTGATCGAGCACATAGAGATGGAATGTTTTCAAACGGATAACATAAACATAAGCAACGACTGATACCACAAAATAACAAAAAAGAGATTTAGGTTATGAATTAGATCATAACGATCTAAATAAAGTCTTAAGTTATACACTGATATTGTATGAATATATATCGGCAATATTAGGAAATGTTTGTTTAACACAGGAAACAGAATAAAATCAGAAAAAAGAATGAAGAACAATCGAAAAAAAAAATCTTACGGTTGGTGGTTGATGGTCAATGGTCATTAGTCATTGACTGCCAGACAACAACCATTAATTGCCGATCAATATCCACCAACCAATTGATCATTATCCATCGGTCAGTGACCATATATCGCCTATCAAATTGTACCGTGGAAAGAAAATTTGTTTTCTCTAGTTGAAAATAAGAATCAAATTAGAGAAATTTGGGATAATCTCATCCATTTTAACCGGTTAAACAAACACAATTATACAATACCCCTTTGACCTGCATTCCAAGACGCAAATAATATTGGCATTTGTTTTTTCCCTGACAATCCACATGATACCAGTTGTGTAGATAAGAATGTGATAAAGTTCCCTTTATTATTTACTCGAAGTGGTTATGATTAAAATATTATTAGTAGTAATTATGATAAACTGAGAGGGATCATCTACAGCTATCCCAAAACTCCAGGGGTACATGAGATTCTCCCTATAGAATAATATACATTTTCCAAGTCCATTGAAATGTACCTTTGAGTTCCGGACCAAGAGACTGTACAAACATGCAGCATGAAATTCATCTGAAAGTGGGATTAAACAATTCCGGACTTCAGCAGCTGCGTGACGACCGAGTGAAAAGCCCATACACAAAGTTCAGTTCATCCATATGCTATCAACCCCCCATTAACTTACAGGAATTGTATTTCCAAACTAAGTGGATCCAACCATATTATTGTACCAGTAGATGTTAGATGACAGGGGCGAACGATTGACTCACTACGTAGCTATTATGTCCCAGTTCTCCAATAGATCCCATCTATTTTGACGGAGACGTTAACTTATTCTCACTGGAGTCATGCTTCAACGAACTGTCCCCTCCCATCAACTCTTGGAATCCCTCCACCTTCACTGGCGGTGCCCTCGAGCCACCAGCATTCCTATTTAGCAATATATTTAGTAAGTAGACATGAAGATCAAGACTGGGATGGCACAGGAGAGTTTAATTTCATGAACTGTTACTTACTGAGTTGACTGCTGCATCTGTGCCATTTGCAGCGGATTGAGCTGTTGTCTATACTGGACACTGGTCTGTGCTAGCCTTTGCATGGCAGCAATTTGCTGTTGTCGGACATGAAATTGTGTTTGCCTGTTGTTCATTGCGTTGAAAGCATTGTTGCTATCCGTAGAGATATCAGTGTTCTCAATCTTCACCTCAACCATGGGCCGGTTATCCTTATCCATGCTCATCGTGGGCCGGGGAGAATTCGCCTGTGCTAGTACCTGTGCCTGCGCTTGTGCATGTGCCTGTGCTTGTGCTTGTGCTAGTGCCTGAGCCTGACCTTGGGCTTGCACTTGAGGTAGTGCTTGTGTCGGACCTTGTGCCTGTGCTCTTCTCATCCTTGCCCACTGCTGTTGCTGCTGTTGAAGAGTGAACTGTTGGGGATGGATCATTTGCTGCATCTGAGGGAGCATCTGTCTATGAATCTGTGTATAGCAAACGGTTCAACAATTAAAAAACCTACATTTATACACTTCAGATATTTTAGCTATGTTTGTATCCAACGAACATGGGAAAGAAGAACGGTGCTCAAGTCTAGGAATTCGCTCAGGCTGCTGAGCAATCTTCCAACGGATATTACAGATATATGAAGAACGTGAACACAAATACCTGTTGAGGCAACTGGAGGGGATTCTGATGACTCAACTGCATCTGCGCCTGAATGCTATGAATCGGCCTAGACACTTGCTGTCCTGAGCTTTTTCCTTCTTTAATGTATTCAGCCAGCACGCCAATGTTGCTGCAACGATGATTTGGAAAAGGGAAAAGATAAAGAATGTTCTGGTGTCCTCGTTATAGTCAAGCATGACAACTTGGTAAATACTTAGAACGAAGGTATGAATGACATGACTTTGAAAGGTTAAACAAGAAAAAAACAAAACAGAAGCTCCAGATGAAGCAATTTTGTCAAATGCAACTCTTTGATTTGCAATGTTAGAACAAAAACCATATCCTTTCTTCAATACTACCTTCAATGAAACATCAAATACCTCAGTTAACAAAACAAACAGTGCGCATCTGAGTGAGGATATTTGTAAAACACAAGGCGGTCATAGATTCATGATTAAGAATTAAAAAGGTAAATGCAGACAATTAGATGATTTCAATGAGACAACAATTAATATTTTGCAGTAAAACAACACAACACGGCACTTATCTAAAATAGGTTTTGCACTAAAATTCAGACATGAGTAATTAATAGTGTGCCCACACAGCACAACACAAGAACACAATTAAGTACTGCTTATGTCATTATATAATGTTACGTTACTAATGAACCATATTTACTTACAAACAGTGTATACTATTATTATGGTACGACAAAAACCCAACGATCAGTTCTTCATTGTAGTTACTCTAGTTGTGTTAAAAGATATGAAATTTTAAATGATAAATAGCTAATAGCAAGTTCCATCTTAGTTATATTGACATTGATAGCCACAATTAAAACACAGCATAACATGATTAGCAAATAGACCATGCCTAAGCTAAAATTTGAACAATCAGCATCTGGGCTAAGCTGTACACCAACCAGGCATGGATTTGTAACCTCCCAGGTCCAAAGGAAAAAAACACGATCATGTGTATAAGTAGCAAAATGTATGAGCAGTGTAAGGGCTACCAAAAATTGTGCTCGAAAATACAAAAGAATGAAAGGTGTGGAAACATGAAGAACGAGAAAACAAAAATCAACAAGACATGGTTATAAAGGTTACGACTATCTTTGTCAAGTGAGGAAATTAAGTATTTATTCATGTAGAACATGTACCACTCGTACTCAGAAAAATATCACATCTAGCAGGCACCTCCTGTATAGGAAGTTGTACTCACCTCTGGCCCACTACCCGAAGAAACATCCTTAGAAGTTCAATTGCTGAATACTTCTTTCTATAACTATCAGCAAGAACTCTCAACATGTTACCAAGTTTAGAGATATGGCAACCTAGAAACTGTGATAGTATGTTTACTGGGACTTCACTAGAACCTTCAAACCCAAGTGCCATCAGAGTTTGACCAATTGCCTTCTTTGATAATACTATTGCTTGCTCCTGAGTTAACCACTTCCTTCCTTCTGAACCAACTCTAGAGCGAGTTTTCCCTGGTCCCTGATCCAAGCTTATTCCAAGCCTTTCAATCATAATAGAATTTTTAGTTGCCACCTGTGGCAATTTATCCAAAACCCCAAAGAACTCCACCTTTGGCTTCTGGTCCACAGCACTAATAGGAGGAATAGCACTATCTGGGACACAGTTCATCACAAACATAGTCTCTGGACGAAAGCTGTCATCGTCTGAGTAATCTCCATCCACACCACAACTAAGCTGGTTGTTGAAACTATTATCTGCGGCAGAGCACTCAGAGCCAGTAGATGAATCCTCCTTGAATGCTATTCTCCTCCTCTTATGCTTCTCTCGTTGTCTAAGATAATTAGCCATTGCACTGGGAGTACGCTTTTCTGAATCGCGGTTGAATGAAGACAGCACATAAGGTTTGCTGGCTCTGTACTTCTCAATGAACTGGTTATACCAATTTTCCGCAAAGTCCTCTCGCTTGAATCGTTGGGACATGCTATCCACCTCAGATTCTGAGTATCTAGATCCAAAATTAGCTCTGGATTGGACCTATAAAGTACCACACAAAGATAATTTACATTTCATCCAGAACGGCTGCAGAGAAAGACCGTTTCAAGTTTTAGCAGTTGAAGATCAAAGCAGATAGGGGAAATCATAACTCAGAGGTTACAATCAATACAGAATCACAAAGCAAAAGAAGTAGGAAGCAGCGAAACTTCTGAGATCGGGATTGTCATAGCTAAGAGGTTCAACTTTCATCCAAGATTAAATCACGTAGCAAAAAACAGTAGGAAAGTTCATAATGCTTCTCCATAGTGAAACAACAGACGCACAAACGTCGAAATTCGTAGACATCTAACCTCGGAAGGCGCAGAGTCGGAAGCGGAGCGTTCACTCTGCTGCGGAACATCCTCCAAGGTGAAGTACAAGTCATCTCCGTGCAACTGCAAATCTGAGCAACACGTAGAGAAGAAAGGATAGTAAAAAAAACTATATTTATAGAGAGAGCTAATAAAAGACGTGAATGATCAAGATTGGAAGAGAAAACAATGAACATACAATTGGGATTGAGCTTCGATACAATGGGGGGAGAGGAAACAGGAGAAGGAACTGAATGGGAGTGAGGCTTGCGGGGGAAGGGAGAGAGAGCGGCCTTGTCAAAGATGAGCGCACGAACTCGGAGCTGCAGCTGAATCTGAACCCTAGACTTGGAGTCGTCGGAACTCATGAAGGAATCCCACGCAGATGGCGATGAGAGAGAATGAATAAATTGTGAATAGAGACCTTCTCCCAGCCATCGCCGCCATAACCCATGGCTCTCAAGCTCTCGCGCAAGTTCGAATCCATTTCCTTCCTTGCCGAGCAGTGCCATATGTCTTAGCTGGGAGATGGAGTGGAGCAGGTCCCCGCCCTTGGCGTCTGCTGATCAGCTGGTCACTGGCTGCGCGCTAACCCGTCGCCTTTTCTTTTTTCTTTTTTCTTTTAAACTAGTTACTTATAACAAGTTTTGGCCGGAGCCACGTCTCGTCTGGTCAAATATAGTTACATAATCTATACATATATAAAAGAAATAACTTTATATTACTTATATAAAAAATTGAACATTACTTTTACAATAAATATTGTACATTTTTTTTTTGATAATTTGGGCATATAGTCGAGATTTTTATTTGAATAGAACTAGTGGATAGGTTGCGATTGGGCCTCATTAAAACCTCCTTAAGCAAAACCCAATGGGAAAAAACCTAAGGAGGGAAAAGAGTGCCCGCCACATCCATTACAAACTTAGGAGCCCAACTAATCACTTACACCTACACATCAACCGTCGCATACGCCCCCCCCCCCCCCCGAATATAACAAGGAAAATCCACTCAACAAACAGACCCTACCACCCTATTAGGATACATGAAGGAATGTGGCGAGAAGTTCGCACTCCATATTTTCCTATCACCACACAGCGTACCAGTAAAGAAAAAACTACACATCCTCCATGGCTCACCTTCTCCTTACCACCAGACGTACGGAATAATTATTTTCTTAGGGCCTCGCGTGTCTCCATCTGCGATTGAATTTTGCTAAGAATGTTAGCCTTGGTTAGACTAGGATTAGGAACTTCGCACCCCAATTGCAGTAACAAGTTAACGCATTCTTCTGCTTCTTTCTCAGAGTTAATAATTTTCCCCTGCTCATTTCTCGCTGGGAGGTCCATACCAGCGACCGACACTGGTGGAGTATTATCTACTCGAGACGAATTTTGGGCCCCGTCCGAGATTACACGATTTTCCTGAGTCTCTCTGCTTGGGCCCGTATCTATTACTTTTAATGGGCTGTTACCATGAACGCAAGGAAAATTCCACGCCTGCTCTGGAGTCTCTTGGAAGAATGTGTCCGGAATATTGATGAAATCATCCTCCTTATCTGCATGTGACTGTTGCGATTGCAGGAATGAAAATTCGACATCATTAAAGTTTGCGCCACTTACCAATATTCTCCCCTGGTCATTATGGGCCGCGCCTGATTTTTTAATGGGGATGAATTCTTGGAGAGTTGGAGCGGCAGATCCACTTTCCACGTGGGCCAGAGACTTCTCAAAAGCAATTGTCTCTACATGATGCAAACGAGACACACCAGTCCCTAGGTCCAATTTATTATTCTCCAGCTGCATGTTGTTACGTACAGGAGACAGAGTAGCCGGCTCCTTTTCAGAGTGTGGCGAGTGGGTCCCCACTCTATCTCTTTCCTCTAGCACAAACACGGCTTTTGGAGGAGCGTCTTCTACGCCATTATCTGTAGGTTCACTTAGTTTATTTTTCCCAGGTATTGCATCTTCATTCAATAATTCATTGTCCCCCAATATCCTTTCCTCTAAAACTTCCTTATTGACACTATTCCCTGTAGCGTCATTATCCATGCAAGGCTCCATTTCGGTTTCTCCACCCCCATGCGCACCGCATTGCTGAGTATTACCGATAGAACTGAAGGCGCACGTGTTATGACTATTCTGCTCCTTACCATTTTCAAATAACTGTTGGTCACCCATTTGTGAACTATATTGACTTTGTGGATTTTTTTCACCATCTCTCCTTATTTGGATGATACTCTCGGAGGGGTCTTTTTCCATGAGCTGGGGATACTGTTCCCCGACTTCAACTATGCTCACCGGGAATCGCTGACCCTCAACTTGGACAATGATTTTCGAGTTGATCATTTGGAGTGTGGTTGTCTCGATTCGGACTAGCACCTCTGCATTTTCCATAGAGTCGTTATCGTCATCTTCAATCTTAATTACTTCCCCAATTGTCTGTGCGATTTTTCGCACGTTTTTCCCGTTCCAGGCATGCAGAGGGATACCTCGGATGATAACCCAGGCTTTGCGTTTTTCTACCTGATCATGTACCGTCCATCGCCGAAAGCTTACGTCCCCATGGTTCTTGCCCTCCTCTTGCGCCTTACTCATAATAGTGTCTACTTCACCAGCTGAATTAAAGACTATGAGGAATTTTTTCCTTGAAAGGGCAAACAATGCATCGGCGCTAGGCCATTGACCATGCATTGCATTCAACGCATCTTTTGCGCTCATCTCTTTTTGTGTGGTCGCAACAATGACACATCTATCTAGGCACGATTTCATCTCTTTATCTACATTGATGTTTAACGATAATCTGGCTAGCGCTGAGCTTTTCTCTCTTCTGCTCCCGCCTTCTCTTGTTTCCTGGACATTGCTTGCTCCACCTGAGTTCTCTAACTTTTCTTCAGGCCTTGAGATGGTCCTTTTACCTCTATCTCTGTGGCCTTGAAATTCCATTCTAGCCCTGAGTTTACTCCCGTTTATAGCCCACCCTTCAATGTCGTCAATCACTCTTTTTGCATCTCTTACATGTCTAACGTCCACAAAGGCAAAGGCTTGCTGAGACCATTTTCTCACCTTCCTACATATGTATATTCTAGACCAATCGGCGAATCTGCCCACTATTTTCCCCAGTTGGTACTCGGACACACTTCTGTTGACGTTGTCTATGAAAATAGTAGTGGGAGACATGTCCTTCGAACTACCGCCATAGCGTGACAGATTTTCCTTTCTTCTTCTAACGTCACTTGGTAGGTTGGGACTGTAGGAGAAGCATCTCTCTTTCCAGCTTGGACCTCTACCCTTCTTCTTCTCGTCTCCTCTAATGTAAACCAGATCAGAGTCTCTTCTTCTCAGCTTCCTGTATTCCTTTCTTTCTGGTGAGGAGTTGCTCCTGTCCCGACAGTCTTGTTCTCTCCGTCTTCTGGTCTTCCTCGAGTTTGATTTGAATCTTGAAAAATTTCGGTTCCCTCGCTTTAGCCTACCCTCTCTCCTCATCCTGGGTGAATGAATGAGAATCTATCGTGGGTGCTTGGTAGTGGAACGTTGATGTTTGGTGGACTCTGTAGTGCAGCTGGGTGGGGCGGTGGTTAGCGGCTGAGAGGGGTGGTGAGGGGGGGAGTAGGAACTAGAGGATGGAGGTGTTGGCATGGTGGCTCGAGGGGTGGCTGAGGATAGACGGTAGGAGGACTAGGAGAGAGGAGGGAGCGAGCGAGAGCATTGTGAGAGGTGAGTTATTAACTAACTTCCGATCACTTCTTTTCCTGTTTTGGGCCGTCTCTCCGAGGCCGAGAATGAGACTTCCTCCTGAACTCAGACTCTAGTACATAACTAATGTGTACAATAAATATTGTACATAGAATAGTACTTTCAACATAATTGTTTACTGTGCAGATTTTTCTTATTCATTGTACATGTTTTCATTGTTGGTTGTACACTAAATGTAGCCATCTTTGATTACATGTATATGTAGCCAAAAATTTGAGTACTTGTAATTGAACAAAATTAACAATACAATCAGGAACATCACACCAGATGTCTTTGTATGCTCGTGTTCTACCTAAGTTTGCAAGTAAATGAGCATCACAATTGTTTGTTCGGGTTATATAAGACCAAAAGACTATCAAAGCTACATATGGAGGAAAATACCTCTTGAATAATTAGTTCAATGACAGCTTTTACTTCAGCTTTCCCCTTTAGACAAGTATCAATCCCTAGACAAACCATTTGGAAGTGGAACGACATTGCTTCAATTTTGTTGACAACTTCTATTCTAAAAAGGAGAGCTTTTACCTTGCAAACATGCGGTGTCCACGACACCTCATCCTTGGCGATGCCATCTACAATAACTGATTCATTGATGTCTCGGTAGAAAACTCTCATGCCTGATCCATTATGTCTTGTGCTTCCATCCACGAAAACCTAAACTGTAACGCACGAGGAGTCAGTATCTTCCATCGAAATTTGAGAGCTAGTCGAGCTAACCAAGAGGGATATGTCGAGGAAGGATTCTGTCTGATCGATTCCTTGCTCGTATGTGCGGTCTCGCTCATGTGCAACTTGGCATCTTGCAAACCCCAGTTTCCAAAGGAAAATGACCATTTTCCCCCTTTTACATTCCCCACTCAGAAGACAGACAAAGGTGAATCAATCTCAAAATGCTGCATAATCGGAGATACCTTTTGGACGTAAGATATCATCAGTTCGCCACCACTCCTTAACCTTAGGGCAAGAGATAAAGATATGCACTAAGTTGTCCAGGCCTCTGTAGTTCACACATCTCTTGGCTCCATATTTGGACATCTATTTGCAGTAATGGCCTTACACAGAACGATTCCCTGTATAAGCTTCCATGCAAAGATCTTGATTTCGGCTGGGAATGCACATTTCCTGATATTCCTTATAGCTTGTCCAATTCTTCCTCTGCACAATGTAGAGTTCACATCTTGTCAAGACAATGAATAGGCCATATAGTAGATTTATTAAACCGTAAACCTTTCATTCTTTGTTCCACCCCAGGACAAACCGTCCTGTGAAGAATTTCTGCTGGTAACAGTTTTGAGGATCAGGTCCGCATCATCTTCAATGAACCATGCTCAAACTCTTGATTCATCCTACCAGCATTCTTGTGCACTAATCAGCCAGGATACCATACCAAAGTCTCTCAGTATAACTAGGATCTTCTAGGACCAAGGTTTCCCCCTACTTATAAGGAGCCACAGGTTTGTGATTCTAAATGTTGATCTGTCACCCACTACTCTACGGGCTTCTTCCTTGACTAGCGAAAGAACCTCTACACCGAACTCGGTCTTGCTCCAATTTCCGCATTCAATATACTTACATTCATAAAGTATTTCACGGATAAGACCTTGTACAAGAGAAGGTGGGAGTTTTGAAGGACCCTCCAACATTGTTTCACCAAGAGTGTGTCATTGAAGTTCCTAAGATCACAGGAAGCCAAGTCCTTCATCGTCTCAGCTTCTACAAAGTGATTCGCAACTCCTCCAACAAATGTCACATTTTTGCAAGGATCCGGTCCACCAAAACTGTTGGATGATCCCTTGAATTTCACGTATCAAACTCAAAGGTAGTCGAATGACTCCCATGACATAAGAGAGAATAGCTTAAAGAATAGATTTGATAAGGATGTCTTTCCCTGCCTAAGAGACCAGCTTGTCCAAACTTTGGACTTTTTGTACACTCTGTCCCTAACGTATCGGAAGACTTTCCCTTTGTGTCTTCCAAATGTGCTTGGGAACCCAAGGTATAGGCCAAGGTCATACACTTCCTTAACCCAAAGATATTAGAGACCTGATTTCTAATAGTGGTTGAGAGGTTCACTGAGAACATGAGACCCGACTTAACCATGTTGATACTTTGGCCCGATGCTTCAGGGAAGTCTTTAATGATGTTTATGAATCCAATCGCATTTTCCCTATTGGATCTCCCAAAGATAACACCGCCGTGTGCAAAAAAGTGATTGGTGATATCAAACCCAAGCTCTCAAAATTAGAAACCACTAATAACCTTTGAAGAAGTTACAATACGAAGGGCTGATGAAAGGGATTCCATGCAACAGACAAAGGGAAAGAGAGACAACGAGTCTCCCTGTCGGAGTCCATGTTGAGGGAGAAAGAAGCGACTTGGCCGGCCGTTGATCAAGCTAGCGTCGAAGACCAAAGTAATGATTTTTTCAACTACGCTTACCCATCTCTCTTGGAATCCCATACTTCTTAAGACCACAAGAACAAAGGTCCATTCCACTCGGTAAAATGCCTTTGCCATGTCAAGTTTCAGCATAAAGTATCCCCTCTTAGTTGCCTTTGAAGCTTTCATTGAGTGAGTGACTTCGTGTGCAATTATGATACTGTCATAAATTAGCCGTCGTGGAACAAAGGCTTCTTGGTCCTCAAAGATAAAATATTTAAAGTTTCCCCTTATTCTATTAGTTAAAAGTTGGAGATGACTCTGTAAATAGTAATGCATAGGAAGATAGGCCTATAGTTCTTCAGAGAGTTGGCTTCTGCATTTTTTTGAATCAACACAATGTGGGTATGATTAAGTCCTTCTAGCATAGAGTTTGAGTTTAAAACAAGAAGGGTTGTATCAATTAAATCTTCTCCGATGATCTCTCAATATGTGTTGAGAAAGACACCATTTATTCCATCGGGTTCTGGAGCCTTATTGGGGTTCATTAAAATATCTCAAATATCAATTACCTTAATTAATAATGAATTAATTGAATAAAAGTTATAACTAGAGATTAAGGAATTAAATATCCTTAAATAAGTAAAGAGGAATAACGTAACATTTAAATAAACCCTAATAAGTTGTTAGGAAACATTAACGAACCCTAAAACAACCTTGAGGAGGTTTTAGAAAAAAAATATAAACAAAAATAAAATTAATTGTTTTTACATCAAAAAACATGTCACAAATATTTTAGAAGTGAAAACAAGGTCTTAGATACCTTACAAGGTTATTTGGATAATTTTAGAAGCATTAGAAAATTGGGTAAATAGTCGGAATAAAAGACGTCACATTTTCACCTAAAATGGTAAAACACAAACCAATTAGGAATTAAATACTAATTAATATAATTTATAAATAACAATAATAATTATTGTTAGGAAGTATAAACTTGGAGTCATAAAAAGGTCCTTCTTGTTATATAGGACAACATGTCACAAACAGCACGAAAAATGAGTTAGAAACAACATTATATGTGTATTTTTTTTTTAAAAAAAAAGGATGACCAGCCAATAGGCTGGGCCGGCCCAGTCTTTCCTCTTCACTCAAGGTAATTACCATCGTAGCCAAACTAATCCATTCCACTCCCTTGTATCTTCACTTACGGTAATTTGCAACCCTAAACTAACAAGGAACATTGTTAGCGACTCTCTTCTCTTGCATACTGCCGTCTCTCACTGAAATACCCCAAATTTAGAAGTGTTAATAAATTATGTAATTATGATATTCTAAGGATAATTGATTCCTTAAGAACATTGGTGAAGAAAGAGAAACCAAAAAGAAAAAGGAAAACATGTAAAAGTCACAAAACATAAAAACGCGTGTTATGTAATCATAGGAGGTATATAACCTCAACTAGGGTCCTGAATGGATTCCTAGGACTTAGTTACATACTAAGAACTTGTGGGAAAAATTCTTGAAGAAAGTGGATCCATATAGTGGATTAAAAATGCAAACGAAGCCTTAAAGCACGTTTTTCGAGAAACTCAAGAAATGTGACTTTAAGCGGGTTTAATGGACTAGTAAAAATTATAGTCAATCATATAACTGTAATTAAACACTAATGGATCTAGAACCATTAATGAGAAAAATCCAGAAAACTGGCCCAAATTAGTGAATAGTGTAAATTCGGGTTTCATGGGTGTTATTTGCTAAAGACCAAAAATTCCCCTCATATTTCTTTTGCAAAAAAAAAATCTGGCATTCTTCTTTGATTCCCACGTTTTATACTCCCTCTCTTTATACTCATTACTTTACTTTAGTAACTAAATGGCAAAACAATAAAGTACAAATCACCTTTATTTCTCTCTCCCCCCCCCCTCTCTCTCTCCGTTCTCTCTCCTCGTTTTTTCTTTAGCTCTCTCTCTCTCTCTCATGATTTCTCTCTTATCCAGCAACTCACCATCCTCTATTCTCCTTTCTCTCTGGCAATGGCGATTTCTTGAACCCTCACCAGCTCAAGTTTTCTTCTTCCATTTTCAAGCCCTAAACAAAGTCAAAATAACAAAATAAATACACCATCTTGCTCCCCTCATCTTGGAGTTTCTTTTCCATCACTCAAAACCTCCAAGCTCCAAACTTGACTTCCATGGTTGTAGCTCCTTTTGAAGGGAAGAACACCATTTCTTGAGCTAGACAACCCCTTAGTTGTTCTAAGGTAAAAAAAACTTCAAAACACCTTCTTCTTCCTAGTTTTCTCTCATGGCGATTTTTCCAGATTTTTGAGCTTCATTTCCCTCCTGGTTTAGCCTTGTTTTATATTCATAAAGGATCTGGAGCTTGCTCACTTTGATTTCCCAACACTTCATTTTGAAGTTAGAAGGTAATTCTCCCTTTTACGTGCTTTAAGCACTCTTTTGAATTCTAGAATTTCTCTAAGGGCTTAAGTGTTTATCTAGTCCTTATTGTGTTCCTTGAGCATGGTCTGTAGTTATAAAGTAAACCCCATTGTGACCGGTTGTTAAACAAGAACAAAGGAAAAGAAAAGAACAAGAGAAGGAGGAACGAAAGGAAAAAGAGAATCAAAGAGTCTAAGGTAATTGACTTACCTTAGAACTGAGTTTGATTGCCTTGTAGTGTTAGAATTACAATGATTTATGTTGATGTTTAAGTTTTATGTGGAGGTTTAAGTTTTATGTTGATGTTTGAAGGCCTTGGAGCCAAGTTATTCAAGTTTAAAGTGCCTCATTATATGATGGGAATGTGCTGGAATTGATGTGTGGTTAGTGCCTAGGATAAACTTGGTTGTTGAATTGAATTAGGTGTGATGAATAATGTATGTGAGCATGTTAAAATTATAGGGAAACTCTGTCAAAATTTGTATAGAAACTAAATGTCCTAAGTGAATTCTTGAGTAGAAATGACTAGGAAATAACTAGGAGTGTTTAGAGATCAAGTTGGTTAAATATTCACCTTAGGGCTAGATTGGAAGAGAACCATGTAGTGGGTAAAATTTGGAAAGGAAAATGATGTAAGTGCAAGCTAGTAATGCATTAGTTGTGAACCAATTGAATGAGGGAAGGTTGTGAACAAAATCTACATTTTTAGAACCTAGGAAGCTAAGTGCAAGTTCTAGGAGAACAAGAGTGGGAAATTGTGTGAATGTAATCAAAGATTAGGTAATGAGTTTAGTTAATGGATTTGGAGAGGTTTAAAGTGTTATATTAGTGTTAGAACATGCTAATTATATGTGGAAGGATTAAGGAAGAAAGGAGTAAGAAAACCAAGTTAGAACAACAATTGAAGATGTTAAAATTAACAAAGGTGTAGCAGGGTCCGGGACTTAGGTCTAGTAAGAAGTCACGGACCACCACAAAAAAGTGCTGAAATTTCATGTTTAGACTGGTATGGGACCTAAGTCTTGTAACAAGTTCTGGACCAGCATCAAAAAGCCACCGAAACTCTGCAGAAACATTGGTCCAGGACCTAGCATAGGTACCAAGTCCCGAACCACCTCTTTTTTTTAGCCGAGAGTGCACAGACTACCTGGTCCAGGACTTAAAATCCGGACCATGTCCTGAACCAGCCCTGAATTTGAACAGTGAGTGTGTTTTTGAGTCTGAATCGAATGGGAATGAATGTAATGGTTAAATATAGGTTTAAGAACTTGTTTAAGGTCATGTAATGACCATTAGAAGGGTAATTAATTATAAGTTTAAGTGTGAAAGTATACAACATAATATGTGAAGAGATTAGTTAACTGGAAAGTAAGAACGATAATTAGCCGATATGATAAATTATTTATAGGAGCTGCATTCGATGGACAATGAATGCAGCAAGGACCGAGGTATGGTTTTCTTGCAACTTGTTTGCTACCGATTTACACCGGCTTGTATGTTTGTTTGTTTTTATGGAAGTTTAACAACTTATAAGATAAAGCATGTAATGAGTTTACAGTATTTGATTTACGCGTCATGTTTTGTTTTCTGATACCGTATAAACTCGAATATGTGCTAGCCCCGTTAGCTGACTAACATATGATCACATAAGAGAACGGTACTTGGATTTAAAGTCCCAACCTACGGGAATGTTCTAACTACGGATATTCATGTGTTAATTGTGTACTCTTATGTGTGAATGTGACTTACCTCCCTTGCGAGTCTAACCGACTTGAATAAGTAAAATTTGACATGATGTGATAAGTTCCATCAAAGGGAGCTTCTAACCAAAGTATAACCTAGGGGGTGAGTAATCCGGGTGTCCGGTCACGCGTGTATGCATGAAAGTTGATATCTGGATCAGATTTAACTTTCTCCATGTTTGGTTGTTTTTCTTCTTGGAATTCAATCTCCCACGAGTTTTTTAAATCACTTTCCTGCCTTGACTTAAGTTCGAGGTTAGGGGGAATATGTGTATGGTGTTTTTGGATCCACTATATCCGAAGCATCTTAAGTTAAATTATACATTCGATAAACAGATCATTAACATGTTATGTAACGAGCTCAATATGAGAATGAAATCATTCTCTAGGCTCACCAAATCTGGCTAACTTTTACTTGGGTTCTTTTCCTCAAGCAATTCGTTCCTGATTACATTGTATGTGTGTTTTCATGCAATGAATATTGTTATGTTTATGTATGTTGATTGTTAAAATGAATCCCATGTTTATTATGAGAATTAGTTGTGTGCATCCCGATAGCCGGCGAGCTGCACGTTAATCATACCAGTCAAGGGTTGCTGAGCCCTTCGGGGCATCATATTTTATTGGGAAAATTCACGAGATACCCCTATTTTCTTTCGTAATTCACAATATACCCCTGTGGTTTTAGTAATTCAACTTTAAACATGTTTAAATGTTGTCCAAAATTGATGAAAATTTACATGGACGATGCAAAAGTGTTATATTTTGGTCCAATATCAAATTTGAATTTTTTTAAGCTCACATGTGACCTGTGGGACCCAATGAATAGTCACATATTCATTGGGTCCCACAGGTCACAAGTGAGCTTAAAAAACTTCAAATTTGATATTACACCAAAATATAACACTTTAGCATCGTCCATGTAAAGTTTCATCAATTTTGGACAACATTTAAGCATGTTTAAAGTTGAATTACGAAAATCACAGGGGTATATTGTGAATTATGAAAGAAAACAGGGGTATATCGTGAATTTTCCCTATTTTATTTTAGGATGAGGATCAAAGAAGCGAAGTCACTTTAGCTTCGGAGTAAAATAAATTCTTTTGTTTATTTTTGGATAGTGAACCCGAGGTGTGCCTGTAAACTCGTGGTTGTATATTTTGGAGGAACTAGAATAGGATTGCAATTTTTGTATTTATTCACTCCGTTAGTGTAATTATGGAAGTGTGTGGAAATGTTACTTCTCATGCTCAGAAATCTTGTCCATCATACTGGTATATTTTTGTAAGTAATAGCCTTATTAGCCTCGTGGGTGGCTAACAACGTGTAACACTACCCTTTTGAGTTAGTGTTTATGTTATACTTTCCGCTGTGATTAATTGTTAAGTGTGGAGTTTATGGTTGGGGTGTTACACTCATCCTCTCTACACTCACAGTAATTCAAAACCTAACTGGAGAACTTGCACCTCTCTTCATTTTTTCTTCCTTCCCGAATTTCAACCCTAACTGGCGAAGAACAAGGTACTACACACGCTGCGTCTCTCGTCTTTTCTTATGAGGTAAAAATGGATTATTCTCCTTGTTGGTTCTGAATTCAAACTTCCGAATTAACTTACTTCCCCCTTTTCCTCTTTTCTTCCTCTCTATTCGAACATGGCGACCGCAAAACTCCATTTCCTTGACCCGATCTGAAGGGAAGCTCGAGCAAAGCGTGAAGAGAGAGGCTGGATCTAGAGCCGTGAGCAGCGTTTGGAGCTGTTTGTGGAGTCCGAACTTAATCCCCGTTTGGAACGTCAGGAGGTAGTCATCTTTTCATTTTGTTTTGTTAGCCAATTTTAGCTAGATCGGAATTGAAAACTTTGGAAAAATTAGCATCTTCTTCTCTGAATTCGACGTCTGTGAAGCCATTTTTCCTTGCAAAATGTTGTACAAACTCTGGACTTTATGTACATGGACTTCACATCTAGAAGTGTGTTGTTTATTCTGTGCGAAACTAGAACTTTATAACCAATTTAGGATTCCGAAATTAGTAGAGAAATTTTTATGTGTGGCAAAATCGAATTAGAGAACTAGGGTTCTGAAACTGAAATTAGGGTTCCGAATTGGAATTAGGGTTTTGAAAATAAACTATAGATAAATATGAATCTTGGGTTTATGTATAGAAAATTATGGCTTCTGGAAAATTTGGGGCAAAACTGTAATTATGAGGAAATTATGGGCGAAAATGTAATTTGGTGAAATTGAGGGCAAAAACATAAATATAATAAATCCGGGGAAAAATGAATCAGGATTGTTTAGGGGTGATTTGTTAATTCTAGAAAATGTAAGGGTTTAATTTTAATTTGGAAAAGATTGGTCAAAATCGAATTAGGGAGTTAGATCGGTTAAAATTGAAAAAGATTGGTCAAAATCGAATTAGGGATTTAGACCGGTCAAAATTGAAAAATATTGGTCAAAATCAAATTTGGGATTTTGATTGGTCAAAATAGAATTTGATTGGTCAAAATCATATTAGGGATTTTGACCAGGTCAAAATTGAAATCGAAAGGTCAAGCTAAATCGGGGATTTTGAGCAGTCAAAATTGATTTAGGGTTAGTCAAAATTGAAATTGGGCAGAAATTGGTCAATAGAAGTTAAACCTGAGATTGGGCTTAACAACTGGTCAACGAGTCAAACTAAACTGGGCCTTAGTCAGTATTGGCCAAATCAAATCAATTGTACCTAAATAAGTCAAAATAACAATCAAATCAATTGGGCCTAAATAAGTCAGAATAACAATATAAGATTTGGCTTAGAAAAGAATGGTCCACTAAAATAACAAAGGGTAATCAATTGGGCTCAAAATGTAATTAGAAATGAAGTTAATTTGGAACGTAAATTCTTAGCTACGGCTGCATGTAGCTATTGACAACTACATCTTGGGTAAATTTTATTATTTAGAAAAATTGGGAGGAAAATATGAGAGCAAGCACACGGCGATTAGCTTCTTTTTTTTTTTTTTTTTTCTTTATTCTTTTTCTTTGTCTTTATCCCAACAACAATAATTTAAATAGTTGTAACTTTTAATATATAAGTCCAAAATGAAAAAAATTATATCATTGTTCACCTAAATTCAAGCTCTTCAAAACAAGACCAGTCATGGATATGTTTTGACAACTTTTAAAAATAATTATTTTTACATGTATACGATGACATTTTACTGTGAGAATGTATGTACATATTTTAATGTGAGAATGTACAAGTTTTAATGTGACGATGTATATGTTCAAATGTGAGAATGTACATGTTCTTTAATGAACATAAGTACATATTTGTATGGCCGTCTGTACAAGTTTTCTCCCTTATATGTACATATTTTAATCTAAGGATGTACATATTTAATGATTCGTATAGATTTATGTGACCATCTGTATATTTTTAATGCGATGATGGACATGTTTTTACGTGTGGATATATCTGTTTTAGTAAACATTTGTACAGGTTTGTATGACCATTGTATAAGTTTTCTTTTATGTTCTATACACTATACATGTAAAAATAATTTTTTAAAAAAGTTGTCCAAATATATCTCTGACTGGTCTTGTTTTGAAGAGCTTGAATTTAGGTGAACAATGATGTAATTTGTTTTCATTTTGGAATAATATATTAAAAGTTACTCTGTCTGTCCTGAATTGATCGTCCTGTTTGCTTTATGACATGTTTTTCCACTTCAATATTAAGTATATAAGACAAAATAATTTTATAAAACTAAATTCTATAATATATAGTTTATCATGTAATGAATCATATGCAAAACTCAACTTTTTAAACTTATTTTATCTTATAGATTAAATATTGAATTCAAACGACATATCCAAATAGTAAACAAGACGGTCAATTCAGGACGAAAGGAGTACAACAATTTAAATTTTTTGTGATAAAGAAAGAAAAAAATCTTTAAAAAAGTAAAATAAACTAAAACGCTGGTCGGTATGTAGCCAAGATGGCTACAATTAGGGATGTCAATCTTGGCCCGAAACCCGACCCGAAACCGACCCGTTAAAAGTCAGGCTCGGGTTGAGATTTTTGACCCGAAAAGATTTTCGGGTCGAGTTCGGGTTGGGTCATGGAAATCCGTTTCGAGTTCGGGTTGAAACCGCCAACCTGTAATCCAAATTTTTTTAATTTAAAATAGAAAATATGTTATATTTAATGACTTAATTTAGTGTTTAATGTTAATTTATGACTAAAATAAACATTTAGTCAGTGATTTATGATTAAATATAATACATAATAATGAATTATTATTAAAGTATTATATTTATTTATTAAAGAATCCAAAACTTTCAAAAAGAAAATAAAGTTTTGAAAATACGGGTCGGGTTGGGTTCAGGTTGAAGAAATATAACCCGCTCTGGGTTTGGGTCAGGTTCGGGTTGACTTAAGCTATTAGCTCAACCCGACCTGAAACCCGATTTGACACCCTTACCTACAGTGACCTTTAGCCGAGACAGGTTGAATTTGGAATCAGGCTATTAGGGCTTCTAGTTAGGTGATCAGATTTTGGTGATGGGCTTAAGCCCAAGTTATAAGTGGATAAAAATTAAAATATTGAATTGGGACAACTCCAAGTAATAAGGGATTAAGTGATGGATTAAAATGATTAAGACATTTGTTCTATAATGTATCATTGTAAAGGTATTAAGGGTAGTATTATCTATAATGTAAAGATGATATATATATATATATATTATATATATAATAATATATATTATATATATATCTATAATATATATATAGTTAAAGGATTAGGACAAAAAGAAATTTTATAATTCATACGGAACTTAGAAAATCCTGAGGATATGATGTATATATTAGTATAACATTAAAATTGGTGTGGAACATACTTATATAAAGTATATATATATAATTCAATTAAATTATGAGTTAGAAAATATTGAAGGAACAATATAACATTAAATAAATTTAAGGAAGTAGAATTATCAGTAAAATCATAATTATTAAGAGTGGTGGTTGTTGTAAGTTTGGACAATACTAAGAGGATTAATGTAATGTTGGTATAACAATATAATTGTTAAGAACAAACAGGTATACATATAAATACAAGTATACATAGTTAAAACATTAAACTATAAGAGACGTACAAGGAAAAACATGTTATATGTAATAAGAAGTTAACTCAATGAATTAATGGATTATAGGATTGGGATAGCCAGGACGTCATCCGAGACTAGGAGAGCGTCTTCTTTGGTGTACGGTATGGTTTTGTTGTACCCTGTGTGTTACCCAGTTTGCCCTGGCTTGTTTGCTATCTGTTGTGTGAAAATGACCAATAAGATAATTGCACACGTGGAATATAGTTTATTGCATTGTTTTATGTTCTTATAATTGCTAACTTTGACTTTTGTATGATGATCTACTAACTACACTTTAGAGTAGATATAAAACACACACAAGGAACATTTGATAACGGTGGAAAATACCAAGAGGATTAAGGGAAAGGAATTACTTAACGATGAATAGCAATTGGGGATTATTCATTAAAATCCTTTGAAGACTTAGTCAACATCCATTACCATGATGATTCTAACTAACACTTGATACTACTAACGAACTTGGTTAATAGGGGTTAAGAGGAAATCCGAGACGTTACCGGCTGTGCACGAAGTTTGGTTGGAGGGCGGTATCTGCATCAGATCCGACTTCCACAGTTCTTGTATCCCAGAGTCGGAGATTGGCTCGACGTCCTTGGCATCAGATCATCGATGCGGGAAATTTTGAAAGTACATCACTACAACGAAAGTTGTTGTTGAGTTATTATACTCAATTTGGATAGGGTTCAAAATACCCGACTTAACATACATCACACTGACGGTATTTGATGTCAGAGTTTGACTCACCTAACAGGGTTCATACATACCCGAACACATTTGATAATTGAACTGGAAAGAGGCAACCCATTGTGATGATTGTCAGAGGATCAATTGATTAAGGTCGTATTCGAGATTTCAAATATAATCTCAAGGTCTAGAAATGAACAGAGACTGACTTATCGTATTTGAAATCGTACTATTGTTTTGGTGTAATGTTTGATTGAGTGTTTATTGTTACATGCTATCATATGTGTGTTTTTGCACTTCATAATGTTGTTTAATAAAATCAACCACATGTTCATTGGACAATTAGTCGTGTATAGCCCAGTAACACTCGGGTTACAATTATCAAACTCTGCGGTTGTGTTGAGCCTGTTGTGGGTTAACCACTTCAGGTACACAGCTGGATTTGAGACCCTAACGGAATGTAGATCTGGGTAGAATAATTTTGGGTAACTTTTGTATTTTGGTTATAATGGGTAGTATTATACACTCTATGTATATTTTGGTTAACAAGAACTAAGTGCATTCACTTCGAGATGAGGAAACTGTTGGGCAAAATAGTAGTTAAACTATCTTGCTAACTATGGGCAGTGAACCCAATCTTTGTAGTACAACAAGGTCGTATCCACAGAGACTTCGCAACTGTCTAATTAATTATCCAGTTTAGTAAATGTACAAAAAGATAAATAAAAGTGCATAAAATGTAAATTGGGGGTTTAGCCAGAGGCAAGCTTGATTTTTAGGATTAGTACAGAAATAATAAATACAGTAAAATAAAGTAAATGGATGGAAAACGGTATCCTAGGATAGCGGGGGAATTTCCTAAATTACTTAAACAATTTTATAATCCTGTCTCAATTATTTATTGTCTATTAGAGTTATAATTGTCAGTTACGAACTCCTATTAATAGCCTTAGTATTTTCCTGCTCAATCCGGAGTGTAAATACCAAGATTAATTCCTTTGTGGTACTTTGACTATCTCAAAATCATATGTTGATAGTTACCAAATAAATGCAGTAGTTTGTCACGCTAAAGCATTTAACAATATTTGCTGAAAGGAATTAAAACAAGTTTAATAAGTGAAACAGGTGATAAATATTTATTTAAGTACAGACAATAATTATAATCCTAATTTGCTCTTATTTGTCTGTTTTAGAATTTATTTTGTGGCCTTCCTAAATCATAGATAAGGACAACTCTTAATTAATTCAATAGACTTTTACAATCAGAAAAAGTCTAAAATCATTAATTAGCTTTAAGCAAGAATTCTTTTAATAACAGCGATGGATTTTATCTGCTAATCAAGGAGATAATATCTAACGTTTATCTTTCTTTGTGGTCTATTCTCAGATTTACAAAATCATTGAAATAAGAGAAACCGTAAATGCATAAAAATGATCAGTTCTTAAGCATTTAATAATTTAGAGAGACAAAACAAATATTTATAAGCAAACTTGGTATTAATAATAAGTCTGAATTATTTGGGTCAAACCCCATCCTAGGATACGAGTAAAATCACTCAGACATTAACAGTAATAAAAAGAAAGCAGAGTTAGCCGTTAATTTGGAGACTGCCGGCGGAGACTGGACTGCAATTCTCTTCTGCTCCAGCTCCCTTTTCTTCTCTTCTTCTTATCGTGCTTCTGCTTCGTGGTGGAGTGAAGAATGAGAATAAAATGGAGAAGTGGGAGATAAGAGGATGGAATGGATCGTAGGTGTGGAAATGTGGTGAACGGTGATACTTGGTCTGCTTTGGATTGAGAGGAAGGGATATGTTTGAGCAGAAGCTCGTTGGTTATATAGAGAAAGGAAGAGGAAGATCCGTACGTAAAAATTGATTGCAGGTTGATCATTGATTTGCTTCATTATTGCAGGGGACAGAGATCTGGAACGCGTGAGAGATTTATGGTAGGCGCCGGCAGGAGTAGATGGATAACGGAATCAACTTGCGGGCGCGAAGAAGAAGACAGGCGCGTCTCTTGTCCGCCTGGAGTCCGCGTGCGTACATCACTGAAATGGAGCGGACCACTTATTTCACTTGGTCCGGCTTCTTGCAGGAGTTAGGTCCCGGACCATAATGCAGGCACACTCTCGGCTTAAAAATTACATGTGGTCCGGGACTTGGGCAAGGATATAAGTCCCGGACCAAGCTGGCAAATCTCTCGGTTGTCGTCTGTCTCTCGTCCGCCTTGACTACCGCCCACAATATAGGCGGTTGCCTCTGTTTATCGTCAATGTTGTTGGTCCGGGTCCTTGCACATGAGTCAAGTCCCGGACCTTTCTTACAGAACCCCTCGGCCTTTTTCAAGGGGTGGTCCGGTCCTTGTATGGGACCTAAGTCCGGACCACCCACGGCTATCTATCTCGGCCTGTTTTAATGCTGGTCCGGGACTTAGTTCTGGATTTAAGTCCCGGACCCTTCAACCGGCTCCAGATTCTTCGTTATAAGTCCGTTTACTTGCCGTCTGCGCCAATGCGTTCGTCTCTTCGTGTAATTTGCTCCTAGCTTGGTTTTTCCTCATGTTTAAACCAATAAATTTGTGAGTTAATCAATAAACATAACTAGAGGAAAAACATACGATAAGTGAGAAATGAGCAGAAAAGTGCTGATATAATATATGAAATACACCCATAAAACATGCTCATTTAGACACTTATCACACCCCCACACTTACCTTTTGCTTGTCCTCAAGCAAAACCATGTACCCAAACAAGTAGGGAATGCTCAATACTAACAAATATTATTATGAAGGGTAGAATAAAGAAGTCAATAGTACATGATCTTAAACTTTTTAGAGGAGTGTGATCCATCACCTACTGGTGGCATAGGTGTACTCAGGGCAAAAATAAAAATTAGAGTTTCGGGGTATGATCCGGAGTACTTCAATGCTTCTTAGTTTAAGGTGACTTTGAGAACTTTTACCATGGCCAACTTCTCTCAAGAATGGGCATTGAGGAGAAAACAAAAGAAAAATAGATTTATGCATTTGCTTCACTTTTGCATAAGAGATGAGAAGATAATATGTAGGCATTAAGCCTTCGTATTTAAGAACACTCAACTCTCTTTGTTGGTTACCAATGGTGTCTCGCAAGTCCCTTATTTATTATTATTTTTTTTTCTTTCTTTTTTTAAACAAAGAAGCACCCCTTAACAATCCCTAAGAAAGAAGACAGAAGGACCCCTGAGTAATAAAAATCCATCCTTTCAGATCATTTGGTCACACCGCATAAAAATGCTCCTCAAAAGTAATCAAAATTTTAAAATTTTTGTACATTTAATACCATTTATCCCACAATTCATAACAGTATTTATTCTTAAAGAGAACAACCCACATATAAAGGGTCCACGATATTGAATTTGAACAAACGCAAGATAAGCAGAGAGATTAAGCATTTTAGCATAAAATGTCACCGAAAAGGGCACACTCCCCCACACTTAAATTGAGCAATGTCCTCATTGTTCACCAGAAAAACAAGGGAAGGTTTCAGAAGACCTTCTCGGTAAGTAGATAAAATATAGAGAACACGAAGCTCACGAATATTCATTTAAGCACATAAAGTCTCCTCTGCAGATTTTATTGAAAGAAAAGCTTAATTAAAGAAACTGGTACTCCCCTGAGATTATTTTTGCTTGCGTGTATTGAACTTCCCCCACACTTGAGCTTCAGCCTCAAGTAGCGTAGCTTGGTTGCGGTGTAGACATGAAGTTGTACCTGCATAAGACACTAGAAGCAACCATACTACAAACGGGGTTAAGAGTTAGCAAAAACAAAATTTAAAGGGAACCTGAAAATTAAAAGCGGAAAAGCATATAAAAGATAAGTTCATCCGGGTTGCCTCCCGGGAAGCTGCCCTTCTTTAACGTCTTGGCTAGACGCCTGCTTCGTTATCCTGGATCAAAAATATAAGTAGACAATAGCTCTGCCAGGAAAACGAGGTTGGCAGTAATTAATAGCAAACCACCTGGATCAAAACAAAACGTTACTTCGGCAAATATAATAGGAAAATGAATACTCCACAAAACCTGGTGTTTGAGGAGGTACTGCCGGTAACGTAGTTCTAACAGGAGACCAGGTGTGATTGGCTTTGCTTCCTCAAATTGGAAGATGTAAAAATCCTCCTCTTGTTGTTGAGGCTTATGGTAATCAATGTCAGAGGGAAGTGGCTCCTTGAAATTGATTATAGCACTCTCTTCTGATGGCTTGGAGAGAGGCGGTATCTCCTCCTTCTCAAGTTGAGGATGTATCCACCCTCATCTTCTGGGTAGAGCACGGAGAAGGAGGGGAAATAGTAGTTGACTTCAGAGGGAGGAAACTCCATGAAGTCCAAGGAGAAACTCTCTTCTGAGGGGTTGTCTCCATAATCAAGCTGATGGTTGTTTGGTGGTGGATTCTCTAATTCGAATAGGGGAGGAGGTGGAGAGTAGCTTATGTCCTTAGCAGGTTGTTCCTCCTCATGAACCACTTTATTCAGTTGTTGAAGCGGTTGTTCCATGCGTTCGATCTGATCTAGTGTTCTTTGCTGGATCCTTTCAAACTTTGAGGTAAAATTTGCCATCATTTCCCTTAAAATGGCGTTGTCTCTCCCTATTGCAACCATAGGACAATGGGAACTTTCATGGTCTCCTCCACACTCTTGGCACACAAAGATGGGGATAGGCTTGAGAGATGACTTGTAATCCTCCAAGAGAGCTCTCAATTCAGCATTTGGGTCTGAACATTGGGGGCTTTCATGGTACTCTCCGCACCTTTGACAGACACTCCATTGATTGTAGTCCTTTGCGCCATAGGGGTAACCATACCAACTTCCTGCTTGATTGTAGTGACCATCCATCAGAATTAAGTACCTAAAAAAGAAATAAAAATTTATACAAAAGAGGCAAATAACAGAAATAAAAGAAAACTAAACAGATAATAAACCAGGTAGTTGGACCGAAGTCCCCGGCAACGGCGCCAAAAACTTGTTGGGCAAAATAGTAGTTAAACTATCTTGCTAACTATGGGCAGTGAACCCAATCTTTGTAGTACAACAAGGTCGTATCCACAGAGACTTCGCAACTGTCTAATTAATTATCCAGTTTAGTAAATGTACAAAAAGATAAATAAAAGTGCATAAAATGTAAATTGGGGGTTTAGCCAGAGGCAAGCTTGATTTTTAGGATTAGTACAGAAATAATAAATACAGTAAAATAAAGTAAATGGATGGAAAACGGTATCCTAGGATAGCGGGGGAATTTCCTAAATTACTTAAACAATTTTATAATCCTGTCTCAATTATTTATTGTCTATTAGAGTTAATAATTGTCAGTTACGAACTCCTATTAATAGCCTTAGTATTTTCCTGCTCAATCCGGAGTGTAAATACCAAGATTAATTCTTTGTGGTACTTTGACTATCTCAAAATCATATGTTGATAGTTACCAAATAAATGCAGTAGTTTGTCACGCTAAAGCATTTAACAATATTTGCTGAAAGGAATTAAAACAAGTTTAATAAGTGAAACAGGTGATAAATATTTATTTAAGTACAGACAATAATTATAATCCTAATTTGCTCTTATTTGTCTATTTAAGAATTTATTTTGTGGCCTTCCTAAATCATAGATAAGGACAACTCTTAATTAATTCAATAGACTTTTTACAATCAGAAAAAGTCTAAAATCATTAATTAGCTTTAAGCAAGAATTCTTTTAATAACAGATGGATTTTATCTGCTAATCAAGGAGATAATATCTAACGTTTATCTTTCTTTGTGGTCTATTCTCAGATTTACAAAATCATTGAAATAAGAGAAACCGTAAATGCATAAAAATGATCAGTTCTTAAGCATTTAATAATTTAGAGAGACAAAACAAATATTTATAAGCAAACTTGGTATTAATAATAAGTCTGAATTATTTGGGGTCAAACCCCATCCTAGATACGAGTAAAATCACTCAGACATTAACAGTAATAAAAAGAAAGCAGAGTTAGCCGTTAATTTGGAGACTGCCGGCGGAGACTGGACTGCAATTCTCTTCTGCTCCAGCTCCCTTTTCTTCTCTTCTTCTTATCGTGCTTCTGCTTCGTGGTGGAGTGAAGAATGAGAATAAAATGGAGAAGTGGGAGATAAGAGGATGGAATGGATCGTAGGTGTGGAAATGTGGTGAACGGTGATACTGTGGTCTGCTTTGGATTGAGAGAAGGGATATGTTTGAGCAGAAGGCTCGTTGGTTTATATAGAGAAAGGAAGAGGAAGATCCGTACGTAAAAATTGATTGCAGGTTGATCATTGATTTGCTTCATTAATTGCAGGGGACAGAGATCTGGAACGCGTGAGAGATTTATGGTAGGCGCGGCAGGAGTAGATGGATAACGGAATCAACTTGCGGGCGCGAAGAAGAAGACAGGCGCGTCTCTTGTCCGCCTGGTCCGCGTGCGTACATCACTGAAATGGAGCGGACCACTTATTTCACTTGGTCCGGGACTTCTTGCAGGAGTTAGGTCCCGGACCATAATGCAGGCAACACTCTCGGCTTAAAAATTACATGTGGTCCGGGACTTGGGCAAGGATATAAGTCCGGACCAAGCTGGCAAATCTCTCGGTTGTCGTCTGTCTCTCGTCCGCCTTGACTACCGCCCACAATATAGGCGGTTGCCTCTGTTTATCGTCAATGTTGTTGGTCCGGGTCCTTGCACATGAGTCAAGTCCCGGACCTTTCTTACAGAACCCCTCGACCATTTTTCAAGGGGTGGTCCGGTCCTTGTATGGGACCTAAGTCCCGGACCACCCACGGCTATCTATTCTCGGCCTGTTTTAATATGCTGGTTCGGGACTTAGTTCTGGATTTAAGTCCCGGACCCTTCAACCGGCTCCAGATTCTTCGTTATAAGTCCGTTTTACTCGCCGTCTGCGCCGATGCGTTCGTCTCTTCGTGTACTTTGCTCCTAGCTTGGTTTTTCCTCATGTTTAAACCAATAAATTTGTGAGTTAATCAATAAAACATAACTAGAGGAAAAACATACAATAAGTGAGAAATGAGCAGAAAAGTGCTGATATAATATATGAAATACACCCATAAAACATGCTCATTTAGACACTTATTAGAAACGGAATGAAATCAGGAAAGGGAATGGAAAGGGATTCCCCCAATCAAGAAGTCTATTTGATTCTAACACGAAACAGATTAAAATTCTCAATGATTGTCTTTATTGTTGTTTGGTTCCAAACAGTGAAGTGTTAATACTAATTACATTATGAATAATATATATTAATGTTTATCTAATTTGTATGTAACATATACTAATATTTATATAAATTATATAGCATATATAAATAGTTTTTAAATTATAAATGATATATATATATATATATATATATATATATATATATATATATATATATATATATATCTTTTTTGAAAGTTGTCTATATATAATATATTAATTTTTTAATTTTATACTCCCTCCGTCCCTTCTTGACCGTCCTGTTTACTATTTGGATATGTAGTTTGACTTCTATATTTAACATATAAGATGATATAATTTTATAAATCAAAGTTTTGTAGTAGATTCCTTAGGTGATAAACTATACATTATACAAATTAATTTTGTAAAATTAATTTATCTAATATGTTAATATTGAAGTGGAAAACGTGCCAAAAAGTAAACAAGACTGTCAAACTGGGACGGAGGTAGTAGTATTTGAGTTTTAAATAATATTTATTAATATATATAATATAAAATTTTTATTTAAATTGTAAATAATATAAATAAATATTTATATAAATATATATTTGATATTTTTTATATTTATAGTATTTAAATTTTAAAATATTATTAATAATTTTTAAAATATTAAATTAATTGTAAATAGTATATATAAATATATTCATATATTATATATCATCTATATATAAATATTTTTAACATCATAAACAATATGTATAAATATTTTTTAATCTTTATAGCATTTAAAGTATAAATAATATTTATTAATATTAATATCATATATCATATTTTTCATATTTATTTCAATTATAACTAATATTTATAAATGATAATATATGTATATTTTTTTAAAATTATATAATATATATATTATTATTTCAGAATTTTATTCTAGTTATATTATAAATAATATTTATATTATATATAGTATTCATTCATTTTTCAAATATAAATAATATCTGTTAATATTATTATAAATTATATATTGATATTTATTTAAAATTATATGATATATAATAAATATTATATAATATATATTATATTCATATCCATTATATTTATATAAATTTTAAATAAATATATTAGTTTTATATTAGATATAAATTTTTATATTAATATTAATAAAAATTTGTATTATATGTTAGTATTTATATAAATTATATACCATATATATTAATATTTGTTTATGTTAAAGATGATGATAGGGAAAGAGGAAGGAAAGGGAATACGTTTCCCTAGGAATCTGGGGGGAATGGCTAAAAGGGATATGGGGGTTTTCAAAACTTGAATTGGGGGAAACGGAATCACTAAAAATACAAAACAAACAACCATAAAGGGAATGATTCCGTTTCCCTTTGCTGAATACCCCGAAGCGAACGCACCCTAAACTTGTATTTTGGATTCAGGATTGGCAGAAACTCGGTATGTTGTTGTTATGGAATTTAAGTTTGTATTTCTAGTTTATTAGACTGTGACTTTATGATTCAAAGGCCTTGTCTGTCACGTAGGTGACTGACGACAGTAACACCCGGGAGTTGTTGAAATCTGCAGCGATTGTATTGAAGTTGGCCGTCTTAATTACCACTTATTATTTGTTTACGAGTTGGGGTGTTACAAAAAGTAGTATTAGAGCGTAACTCTAATGACTTGAAACTACTGAGTTTAGGAATACTAAGTCTTGGGTAAAGGGTCGAGAGATAGTAGAGAAAGACACGCTAAAATTAGCACTTGTTGACTGTCTAAAAGACGTTTTAAACTGTTCAATCACATACCTAGTAATCATAGAGTTTGACGTACATTGACATTTATGCAGATGTCAGGACAAGGCCGTGGTCGTGGCCGAGGCAGGGGACGGGGAGAGGATGCTAAGATACCAGGAGGGCGTGCCATTGTTGATATCGTGGCTGCTACCCTAGTACATATGGGATTTCAGCCCGGAGCGACACAGTAGCAGCAGCAACCCCCACCCCTGCCACCTCAACCTAGAGGGACGAATTGGGTTAAGAGCCTAGCTGATCTTCGACCACCAGCCTTTGGAGGAGAGGCTGATCCCGCACAGCAAGAGGCGTACATCTCCGAGCTGGAGACCGCCTTTGAGACTTTGGATGCTTCTGCTAAAGTAAAGGTCCAACTTATTGCCTTCTACCTGAAGGGGGCAGCTAATGATTGGTGGAAGTTAGTGAAGGCCGAGCACATGGCTGACCCCGACTTCGGATGGGATGCCTATGTGGCGCTACTAGGGAGAAGTATTACCTTGCACACATGAAGACCAAGAAGATGTTGGAGCTTGATGCACTTGTTAAGTCAAGATCCTTTAGTTTTGATGATAGTAAACCTTGTGTTGTCTATCTAATATGTTTGTCAAGATTCATAATTCAGACAGATAGGTAAAAGTGGCTTAGCATGCAAGGTTGAAAGTGCACTTGGTTAACGACATGTGCCCAACCAGTCGGGCACCTGTCTGCAAGAGCCCCGTAGAACTTCTAGCACATACAACCAGTCAGACACCGCACAAAGATATCTCTCATGCTTAAGAATAATATCAAAGACAAAAGACTGCAAAAGGATCGACATATTCAGACAAACTCATATACCCATATAATCAACTAGCACACGACAAAAGGAGTAACTCATTAATGCACAAGATAACAAGTAAAGAAAAGGCTATTAATGAACATCATTACATAGCCGTAATAAATTAGAAGAGGACATTTATGAGCATTTGATGAGCCAAACAGAATCAGGCAAGTGGGGCACACAAGTGGTGCTCGACCAATCAAGAGGGTTGCCGCCAACGTGACCAACCATGAGGCGAGACGTAGTCCAAACGTCTTCAGATCAAGTTGAAGACTCTATGCAAGTCTAGTGTGGTTGTTATGTGAATAATAGAAGCTGCAGTCGACTCCTAGAGTCTAGGAACTTATAGGATAGTAGTTACATCCTAACTAAACCGTATATATACTTGCATCTATTTCATATGTAAGTAAGTCTATACGAGAGGAAAAGAAAGAGATTATCTAGGCAAGTGTGGATCAAACTTAGGAGTGTATGTAAGTGCTAGAGAGTTGGTGAGCTAGACAGGGCTGGGTTAGAGTATCAATACATTGGGTATTTGATAGACCAACAGGTTGGAGAACAGTCGGTGAACCGTAGGCCGATAGTCAGGTAAGGGTTAAGGACTTTAGGGGTAAAAGTCAAAACTGTCCCAGGAGTCCTTATGTTGGGCGAGGTCGATTGAGAGAATTTCGTTGTTGGCAAATTCTCAATCGAAATGGAGTTTCCAGTTTAAGTTTATCTCGTGTCTATCCTAATTATCAAAGTTTATTTAAGTCCACGATACGTCCACGACATGTCGGGGACTGTCAGGAGAGCTTGCTGGTTTCAACTGGTATCAGAGCGGGTCTCTTCTAGAAAGCTTACTACTTTGGAAGACGATCAAAATGTCTCATGCAAGCATACTAGCGGCAGAAGAAGGTTTTGCACCAAATCGACCACCACTCTTCAATGGAGACAACTACACTCACTGGAAGAATAAAATGGAGTTTCATATCAAGTCTAATGATCCAAGAATGTGGAGGGCAATAACACATGGAGAGTACACCTTCCAGAATGCTCAAGGACAAGACATATCTATCGACAGCATGACAGATGATCAAATCAAGAAGCTAATATTCAATGCTCGAGCCGTAAAGTACTACACTGTGCACTATTACATGAGCAATACTCCAAGATAGCTTCAGCCAAAACAGCTCAAGAGATTTGGAACACTCTTGAGGTCACGTATGAAGAGAATGATGATAAAAAAGACTTGCATTGAGTTGCTACTCACTCATTGGGAGCTATTCAAGAAGGAAGACAAGGAGAGCATTTCTGAAATGCGTACAAGGTTCACCAAGCTGATCAACGAAATGTTGTGTGCTTGGAAGAACTATCTCAAACGAGGATCAAATTCGAAAGTTCCTCAGATCTCTTCCTGCCTCCTTTGACAGTAAGGTCAATGTCATGCAAGAAGTCCATGATCTCTCTAAGATATCCTTGGCAGACATGTTAGGCTCCCTAATGGCGTTCGAGTTAAAACTACAACAACAAAGCTTTGAAAGTTCAAAAGAAAGGGAAAAGGTATAGCTCTACAAGTAGCTGAAAACTCCGAGACAAAAGAAGACAATGATGAGACGGTCCTCTATACTAAGAGGTACTTTCGAAAATTCATGAGAAATAACATGAGGAAAGGAAGAGAGCCCAAGGAGATTGACGATCACCGCAAGAAGACTAATGACATATGTTTTGGATGCCTGAAGCACGGGCATCACATCAAAGATTGTCCTCAACAATCACGAGAGGACAATGACAAGGTCAGGAAACCTGTCAAACGATCGTTCAACAAAGGGCCAAGGAAAGAAGCATCTGTTGTTGCATGGGGAGACTCAAACCTCTGCGACAATAACCAAACCTTAGATAATGACTCCTCAGAGGATGAGAAGGTTCATCTACGCCTTGAGGAAGTTTGCCTGATGGCGCAAGACAAGGACACATCCGAATCAGAGGAAGAAGATCAAAATAAGGTAAACTACTCTAAACTCAAACAAAGAATTCTAAAAGCTAAACTTCTAGGACTTAGAAAGTTCTCTCTCATACTAGTTGATCAACTTAAGGCACTGGAAAATGAAAACAAAGAATTGTTGGAGGAAATGAAGAATTAAGGAAAAACTCGGACAAACAAGGTAGATAACCTCATGAGGGCACTCATGAAATTGCAAATCAACTATAGCAAATTCTCTTCGCTCATGAAAAGTTGAAGCTAGCAAAATAACCTGAAATCGATGAATTGATTGTTGCGCTTAACGCAAAAGAAAATGAACTAGCTACAATCAAAGAAAAACATGCTAAGCTAGAAGCTGTTCCTAAAACACCCATGAGGAGAAACAAACGACAGGTCGGGTACCGGCAAGAGACCAATCGTAGAGGTGCTTGCATCCTATGCTGACAACCTGGTCATCTTGAAGCCAATTGTTATAAAAACACGTTTTATGAGGCAATGGCAACTCAAGAGAATATGAATAAAATGGGTAGTCAAAAAATGATCCTAGAACAATAGTTGATGGTGGAAATGGGTCTAACCTTTCTATGGACCCTAACCCCACACCACTAACGTGTTAACTGCAGAATCGAGTGGGAATGGACCCCTGCCGGTACATCAACAACGGGTGCTCTAAACACATGACATGAGACAAAAAAAGTTATTCTCACTCGAACCAGGAAGCCAAGGAACTGTTCCTTTGGCGACAAGAAGAAAGAAAAATCATCGGTGTAGGTATGGTTGGTATTACTTCAGATTATGTCATAGATAGTGTAAATTTGGTCACTGGTTTAAAATTCAACTCGTTAGTTTTTTTCTCAAATATGTGACAAGGCAATTCAGTTCACTTATATCCTACACATTGTAGCATAGTAAGTCAGAACAATGACAAAAAGTTGATAAAGGGAAAAAGGTGGAAAATGTTTATGTAACTAGTTTGGAGGATATTGACAGTCCAAATCTTCCATGCTTGAATGCTTCAATAGATGACTCTACACACTATGGCACAAAAGACTGGAGCATGTTAGCACTTCATTGTTTAAGAAAACTTGTCAAGAACGGTTGGTAAGAGGTCTCCCTGAGATTAAAGAATCTGAGACCTGTAACACCCCTACTCTAATCGGCTCCCAATCATCTTACCTAACATTATAATCGCAGCGGTAATCTCGACAAATGAAATACTGGTGTCACCGTTCTTACTCGCGCCATACGAGTAATATCGTGCTTATAGATACATTCTTAAATACGAAACAATTTCCCACAGTGACAACAAGAGATAGACCTAACCTTCCCAAACCAATATAAAATACATTCACAGTGAGCATTCTAGGTATCCCAATCCTATACACGTTTCTAAGTTCGTAACGAAAATGCAACAGTGCATATTTACACAACTGTAATTAAACTACCCAGCGTGTCCCTCTCCTTGCCGACACCGGAAGCTGCATACCTGCAAAAATGGTTGTTTGTGGTATGGAATCAGCCCCTGCTGAGTATGTTACTACATGACTGTCATGCCCCCTCGGACCCTCAGTTATTTGGTCGAGAGCATGCAATTCATTTCCATGCAAATAGTTTAATGTTAAAACTGTAAAGCAACAATATATATTGCAGTAAACTCAAATAACAAACAAGCCCCCGGCTTCACACATCGCATCGTAATAACCACTGAAAGCGTTACAACGCTTATATGAGTACAAAGACTCCATTCCAACAAACACTTATTAGTTCATAATTGAGTTCAGCGACTCACCCGACCAAACATCCACCATAACCACACACATGAGTTCTGCGACTCGACACAACCAGTTCACAACACACAATATGAGCACAATGGCTCGTTCAACAAATCCACCAACATACCACACATAACCACAAAGCACTACCAATGAACAACAAGGCGAAACAACGAGAATTATAGACGAGTATAAACACTCGTCTATGGCATGCAAGCCCAAATAATGTTCGCCTAATGTACGAGTTAGCATAGTCGTTCGTAATTGTTCAGTCATGTCTAATGACAACGTCTCGTTAGAACGCCGTGTCTCTAAGTTACCCATCTCTTATGGCGGGTCACCCACGGTAGTAGCCACTCCATCGGTAGAGTCTCCGTCCTACGAACATTCTGTAGTTCGTTGGAAATTTATCCTGATACTTACGGTTACCGCACGGTATCCTAGTATCGTTAATGGATCACAGTTCACAGCAAGAGCCACCTCCTCTTGATAAACTTATCTATACCATCGCATCGTTTTACCTTTTTTTTCCTAACACAGCAGACTAGACTAAGGTCGTAGTCCAATCCTGAGTATGTCGACTCGGGATCCAGTGCTAGATACGAGAGCGGCGTTAAAGAGGCCAATGCTCCGTATATAAGTCTCAGATATTTTATATATCTTATTATCCTAATGCTACAACGTTTTACTTACATTCCTTATATCACACATATAAGATTGCATCATTGCCGCTAGTTCGTTTTATAATATGTTCATATATACGAACGATACTGTTATCGCACAACAGTATAATAATAATAAAGCAGCATTAATACGCAACTCAAGCATATTAGTTCACACAAGCAGACATTCAATCTTATCACAGATTTTCACACAATGTCTGAACTGAGGAAATCCTCAGAGACAATCAAGCCACATAAATAACATACCGTTCACCCTGATGAGTATTACGGTGGAGTATGAATCAGCAAGTTCCTATGCTCCGTGTGTCGTCTCTAACAGTCTAAACAATACATAACGCTACTGATTAGCATCCCGTATAACAACATACTCTACGGTACCCCGTACCGTCACTAACACCTCCCGGTTAATCCCCCGTTATTAACTGTCAACACTTGTCGGGTTTTCGGCATAACTCGGGATTAGAAAGGTGTTATATTACATGCGTAGTCTTGTCTTGTATGTTAATATACTTATTGTTGAACTTGTTATCGCATGTAACTTAACATACCCTTGGATGTCGTATAGTTTGTTTCTATTTGTACGCATGATTCTTTGTCATGTACCATTCATCTCACCTTAGTATTTCTTATTTTTTTCCTAAGGTTTGTCTTTTTTTTTTTAAGTTCAATGTGGTATAACTCATGTGTAAACAATACTTTCAATTATATGAATCCTTATTATCACATGTACACTCTTAACATTAGAATTCCATGTCCAATGTTTGTAATTGTTTTCCCTTTTTCTTATATCACTTTAATCATGAAAATGCATGGTTATTAGACCATATTATATTTTCCACATCATAGCATATATTCATTTTTATACATGTATTATGGAACTGTTTATTATATGGTAAGTCTTATAATATATATATTCTTCTTTTTAATGAATACCTCTTATATTATAAATGTTATAACTCTTATAACATTAAAAACCATATTATAAATTCCATTTAAAAATGTTAATATTTCCGAACAGCACCAATGTTCTTAATATTTATAAAATCCACCACATAATTAATATAACGTTACATTTTAGTTATATAACATATATTATGACATTTATGTCATTAAAACAATTATAACATATAGTTGTAAATTGTTATATATTGCCAAATAGCCCCTTATATTTTCGGCTTTCACTATAAACCACTAATCTTCTATAAATCACAAATCAACCTCAATTATATTTCATTGTTACACTTATAACAATACCTTATATATAATCCTTAAACCTTAATATAATCATAACCTATGGTTATATTATTATTTTTTTTAAATACCGAACATACCCCCTAGGTCTATTCTAATTACTTTTCCACCACTTAACTTTCTATATTCACCAAATTCCCCTCTTTATACACATAGTTTTCTAATATCATCAAAACTATATATTATACATATATCTTGATAAAACCTTATATATAACTCCAAAAATTACCAAACTATACCAAAAGGTTATAAACATCATTACTAACCTTATATTTTCTCTAAATCTCAGTTTTACCACATATGTTACCCATTTGTAACAATATTATGAAATACCTTATATTATACTTATATAATTCATATAAACTCCAAATTTAACCAAATCAACTTCTAAAAATTCTTAATACCCAAGGTTTGTACTAAACTCCATTTAGTACCCCAAGTTTTCGAAATCACAATATAGCCCACATCTCTTATAAATCTTTTACAATTTAATACTTATCTTAATATAAGGTAGTATTTTAATTTCTAAAATTCTCCAAACTTGGTCAAAGTCTCCTATATAGTCAACTTTGACTTCTAATACCAAATTGGACCCAACCTTTCGGTAATTACAAAACTTCACCTATACTTTTTCTATTTTTACAATTTTGACCCAAAACTTTATAAAATGTTATAATTTTTATTAAATTCATTTAAAAACCCTAAATTTCTCTAAATTAAGCCCACGGCTTTGTATTTTACCAATACGGTTTGGCCCCAAACTTAATTATATAAGCATAAATCTAACTAAATAAGCTTATAAACTTAAATTAAAATGGCCTAATGACATGGCCTTATTACAACCTTGAACTTGCAAAATAAATTACACTTTAAATGTCTCAAAATATAGTATATTCTCACGGCCTCACATTGGTTTATTTATTTTTCCACATAATGTCATAATTTGACCATTATGTTAATTAAATAACTTAAATGACTAGCTTAATTTATCTTAGTCATTTTTTTCCATTTCTAGGTTAATATACCCATATGTTAAACTCCACTCTAGCACACAATTTATATATGTGCTTAGAAATCATAAAAATCATAAGTTTAAGGTGTTTATACCTTGATTTCTCCTTGTATGAGCTCGGCAGCTTAGAGGTAAATTCACCACATCACTTAGACATGTTTAATACACCAAAATAAGGTATGGTTATACTCCAAGCTTGAGCTTAACCATAAGGAATAATTAATGTAAGATTTAAGGCAAAAATCACCTTAAAAATGCAAGGGAAGTTCCAATGGGTTTCGGCCTGTACCAAGCACACCTAATGGTGTTAAATTCACCATATCAACATAGGAAATAGCTAGACAACAACAAGCTGCTATGGTAATTGATTTTACCTTGGCAAAATGCCTTAAAAGAGGGTATTTCCTTTGGATCTCGGCCACCCTTGCTCCAAATGGCTAATCAACTGAATGAACATGTAAATATGAAGATTATGAGTGTATAAACTCATAAAAATCCAAAGAAGAAAACCGGATGGAGAGTGGAGAGGCTTAAGGTATGTTTTTACCTTAAAATGCAAATTTGAACAACCTTGGCCCCTAGACTTGCTTCAGCCGAGTTTGGATGTTGTTCTAACCTTATAACACTGAGAATGAGCCATAGGAATTGATGAGCCACGAGATCTAAGTGTAGATAGTGAAGAGATGAAGAAAAAGAGCTAAAAATGACCTTAAAACCTTACCTTAAGAGCTTAGGAGTTTGAATTGCCTTCCTAACTCAAGAACAAGGCTTGAGAGGTTCTGGGAACTCAGAGAGCTCGGCTGGAATGGATGGAATCGGACAAGAGGCAAGGAATGATTGAAAATGAGAGTAAAATAATGGAAAAGTAGCTTTTATTATAATAATGTGGTATTAGGTAATTGATTAGCAGCTAATGGTGTGTGAGCTGTCCTCCCACCATCCTTGCCTGCCGACAGCATGAGGGTCAATTGGGTCATTAATTGACCATTGACCATACTTGGTCAATATTGACTCAAACGGGCCCCACTTTAGGTTTTATTAATATTTTAATATTAAATTGTAAAAATTTGTAAAATTTGGAATTAAATTCCTAATATGATATAATGTGATATAATATCATATTTAAAGGTAATTATAACCTTTAAGCTCATTAAAACCAATTTAGAAGGCAATTTCACAAAAACGTGCTTTAAGGTGTTTTAGTGCACATTTTGTGTTGCAAGGTGTTTCTGAGCTTAGTTTTCTTTGAGAATAGTTTTGTTGTGTTCCTTACTTCATTATAATACTTAGGAATCCACTTTGGATCCTATTTGAGGTCATACAATCTTTATGGTGCTTTAAAGCACATTTTTGGCTTTACCGATCTTAAGGCATGTTTTGCCTTGTTGAGATCTTTTAGATTGTTCCCCAATAATCTTTAGATGTTCATTAACCTTCTTAGATCATTAATAGATCATTTAATTAAGTTTTTAAGGTTAGGGGTATTTCAGTCTACCCCCCTTAAAAAGGCTTCGTCCCGAAGTCCTTAATCATCTACAGTTCACCTAAGGAATCAAGTTCCACTAAGTAACCAAACAGTCCATCGCTAGGGAGTAACTCCCACTAGGTTCAGACCTAGTCTATACATACAGCATATATCAAATAGCCAACTCATGGTATAACTCATTCATATCACAGCACTAAACAAGGTGCACATCCAAGTCATCAACAAAAGTACTCAGCGGTACTTTATATATTCAAACAGGTGCAAACTCATAGTACACAGCACTAGACAAGGTGCAAACTCATGGTACACAGCACTAGACAAGGTGCAAAACTCACAATACACAGCACTAGACAAGGTGCAAAACTCATAAAGTACTCAAAGGTGTTTGCAAGGGATACTCCACGCATCCCTATCTACATGTTAGTATCTCGCGAGGATACTCACACATCATTCCACATGTATGTGTGCACATATAGTTAACATTGACAAACCACAGGGAAGCAGTCTTAAAGACCAGGACTTGACGATCCCCAACCCACCAACAACTCTACTACCCGCGGACACACCGGTTTAATAACGAAGGACACTGCGGTCCACGGCTCCTCGGACAGTATCACCTTATTTCCTTAGTCACCCACAGACACACCGGTCTAATGACAAAGGGCTCTGCGGTCCACGGCTCTCTGGGTGATGTCACTCGCAGACACACCGGTCTAATGACGAAGGACTCCACGGTCCACGGCTCTTCGAGTGACGCCCTAAATTCCAATTTCTATTCATATCTGTGTCCACTTGTAGGAAGTTTCGAGAATCATTCAACCCCGACGTGGTCAGCGTCAGTGTTGAACTATCTCTCACCTCAATTTGTGTTCGTTTCCCTTGATCGGACCAGGATCAAGTTCAACTTCCCACGTCGATTTCAATCAATCAATTGTTTATTCACTTCTAATCTTGTTTCCTCTTGATATTTGCCACCTTGTGTTCTATAGATACACAAGTCAACTAGTGTAATTAATCTAGTCACCGGCATATAGGATCATGTATCCTAACCATGTACCAAGTTCACTCGACTTATAATTATTCATACAATTCCTAGAGGTTTTACCTCCACTAGGTTACACATTGGTCTCATGCCGACTCACTCATCGCATTCCAACAATCGGTTTCATACCGAGTCACAAATCATATAGTATGGAGCTTTCTACTCCTTCCATTTGACATCTCTCACAGAAGCTACCAGATAGACCTACTTGAACTCTCGACTGGAGCTAACAAGTTAGGCGTTTATGTGTTTTAATGTTCGCAACGTTTGCATCATAATCGAAAATAGGATAAGAACACTCTATTTGTTCTCCCTTTCCTATTCACCACAACTAATGCGAACTAATATATACTAATATATATATATATATATATATACATATAATACATCACTATACATCATAATATTACCTCAAGTAATATAACACAGTCATAATACTTGCACTCTACGTACAATAATAGTTTGCAGCATGTGTACCATGCGTTACGTACTCCTACGTACGGTATATTTTAAGCGTGCGAAATCTCTACTACCCCCCTTAAAAATGATTACGCCCACGTAATCTACGAATATATCATCGTGAAGTAATAAGTTCAAGATGTTCCATTCCAGTGGAATTATTCGTGCATTGATGTGCTACATATTCATTACCCCTTTTCTATAGGGTCGGGCTTTAGCCCTTCAGGCTATACTGCCTATCTCGGTTAGGTGATGTAATTTCATATACGGTTTGATCGGGAGGTATAAACACATCATTGGTTTTCCCAAACCCGCTAGGTACGTCAAATCTAAGCAATATGGGCCCACTCGCTCCGCAAGCAGTCTGCCCAACTACTATATGGTTAGTTTACCCATTTTAGGTGGTAATTTCATGTCGGTTTCAACTCCATGTGACGGTGTTTTCTACACGCGTCTTCCATAATTATGAATGGAGTAATTTATTCGGCTGCGTGGTATCGTTAGTCACACACGCTTATTATTTCAACTAGCCATTCTATTCAGCCCTCCTGAATTCTATACATGCTCATGGTATATTCCCATGAGTTCATGCCACCCTACCGAACTAACCTTCGGTATAAGGGTTGTCGAGCTATGCTCTACGCACCTAGTGCTTGCAATAGTTGTCTCTAAAATATCAAGACGAGTCTGATATGCGCATCTAACTGGCGCCTCATGACTCCAAGTTATTTCCCTCTGGAATGAGTTCGTTTCTTTGGGTACCTTGTAGGTCCGCTTTTGCTAGTGTGAACTCGTATCCCTCGTGTGTTGGTACTGGAGTATCCACATATATGGTTCATCCCTCTTCTCGATTAGGGGAATCCATTTGTTTATCTGATGCTCCACCTTCTGATTCTTACCAACATTATTCGGTTAACAGTTATTATAATGGTCGCTTGTTGCGCACCATGTACCAGTCGATTGGACGGTTATCCGCCGTTGCGGTTTGCATGGAGTATCTAATCTCCAGCTTAGAGTATCTCTTGTAATGCTCGCTTTTGCCCTTCGTCTGTTGTAAACATACAATACGACTGTGGGTTTTAGCTTGGTATTCATTTTCCGTTCAGCCCTAATTGGTACTAACATACTAACGTTTTATGGCTTGAGCATGTGGTTATTATTTAGTGCGACATCATCGCAGCGCTTTCAGCGCGTGGTATAACTCTCTCTGTGCCCCCCTTTTTGGGTAGCATTTATTATCACAAAGGTTTCTCTAATATAACTTCCTTAGATACCACAATTCCTCTCTCATTCATGGGTTCAACTTGCCATTTCCATTAAATTGGCCTTAGTTTCCTCGTTTACTAAAATCCTCAAAACTTGTGTTCTAACTCCTCCATTGTGGAGTTGCGACCTTATTGTCACATTATTATCGAGCTATCCTTGATTTTCCTAACCTTGCTAGTTTGACTGAGATCTCTCTCGTCATTACATGGTTTACCTAGCCAGGGTTCCATTCGCTACTTACACAGAGTTGATTACCTCCTGGGTCCTTACACTACTCGTTTACATGCATGGGTACCATACTGATACATTACTACTTACCCAACTAACTTAATATAGTTTGTCAGGCCCACAAGCTCCTAGGAGTGCGGTCATCCCATGTCTCGTTTAGTGCACTCGTAGCGTTCGTACCCGGTGATTATCGTACTCTTAGTCTCGGTAATTTATGTTTGAGTAACTATGCTGCCCATTCTTAACCTTTAACGTCAGAATGGCCTTAATATCAGGTTCTATGGTTTCCTTTATTTGTATCTCCTTTACTTTCTCTAAGATAGGTGTTTGCGACTTATCGCCCTAATTCTGGTTTCCACATGCTCGTCATCTGGTATTTGTGAGTGGGGATCAGTAGCTACTTGTTATCTCTCCCGTTTACTCCTAGGCTGTTAACGCCTTCAGATATGAGTTTTTAGTATTCGAACTCCACCAAATCTATTGGGTTACACCCTATGGTGTTTCCGGACTCCATGATAAAGGTTGACACCTCGTGTTTCCCCCGTCTTATGGTAGTCCCGTTAGTCTGATATTAATCAGTACTTGTGGTTCATCACCCTTGTTCCCCCTAGTTTTGGGTCACCTTGGTGGTACTAAGGTATCCCTCCGTAGGCCTATGCCATACGATATTCAGACTCAATACTTATTCTGATAGTTAAATGATTGTTAGTCTTGTTATTTAATTTATTCCTAGTTGGTTCTAATACCTTCTCCTGAGGTTACAATTGGATACCCACAACTTAGTGGTTTCCGCTAATCATTCCTCTTCATTGTGTAGTCCTTACTCTTATTCAACTCATATTTTCCATCCTCTTTGAGGTAACGGTATCTTCCGTCATCAGGCAATTTTCACTTTTTAGTTTATATCCACTGCCCTCCATACGGGAGTCTAGCAGCATAATGGGTCAACAACACCTCCGGTGTGAGTGGTGCGGGCATTACATCGGCCCCTTTTATTGCACGTTCACATCTGTCTATTAACTATTATTATTTTTTTTTTTAAGTCCTGACTCGTACAGCTCACTTCTTGCCCTCTGGCAATGTTCAATGGTAGTGGTTTAACCACGAGTGTCGCGCACTCTCTAGATATGGTTATGCTGGTCCTGAAGACCCGTCACTGCCCACCGGTAATGATTGACGTTTAATGTCCATACCGGCACTGGGGTTAGGCTTGTAGGCACTAATTATCGTTATTCTCATCTACTCCCCTTTTAATATTCTACTCAATGGTGTATTATTTTCAGGTTTAATGGTCAGACCGGCTAGGTCTTCCCGAGGTTTTATCGACCTCCAACTCAAGGGTTTCGTACCCCTGCCCTTAAGAAGGCTGTGTCCTGCTTTATTGCATTACGGACTCACATAAGATTTAATGCTTATTGGTAATTGCCTGGACCACTCGGTCTTTTAGGGTTAGTTTACCGTTGTTGCACTTGCTGTAGCAAGTGCGCAAGGCAGGTTGAAATTTGATACTTTGGTTAATGTGGCACTTGCAGTGGCAAGTGCGCCATGCAGGCTGAGCCACCGGTACGGTGTGTCAGTGCAGTGCTATTCCCTAATCGGGTTCCTGTTCTAGCCAAAAGTCCTTATTCAAATTAGTACAGTCTCACTCCCGCACTCGTTCCCACAAGTTTACCGTGGTAGTAAGGTCTTACTTTCCTCACGAGGCGTTGCATGATAGCGACTTAGCGAGTTCTTGTTTCTACAGTTCTCATGATCTCCCTTATGCACGTCGGGCCATCTTGAACCTTCAGTGTTGCATGGTTTTAGAGTTACTCGCTTCGGGTGAGACTTCTAAAAGGTCATCCATTCCGTCCGTTACATATATCATAACTAACCATTACTCGTCATTTTCACTTCCTTTCCCTCTAGCGCACTAATAGTGCTTTCCTGGATGTAAGACAGGGTTGCCTTGCTTATAGCAAGCTAGCCCCATTAGTCCTACAGGAATTATCTCCACAACCTCTGTTTATTATTTATCTCATACTCGTATGGTAGACATTACGTCATTACCAGGACCTCCGGTCCTAAACATTACACCAAAACACTAAGTCTTATTCTCTACATTTAACGTAGTTCTCATAGCATCCACATCGGGTCTTCCCGATCAGGAGAGTTATCTCCGTGGTGTTTCTCATTTCATTGTCTCACTAGATAGTACTCGAGGTACGGGCTGCGGCGGGTGGGATACCATTGCAAATTTCCCGGATGTTCTCCCATCATGTGCGAGCGGTTCATACCGTCTTCGCGTTACTTGGGGTTGCTGGACCTTCACCACCTTCCGCTGCTCCGCGTTCTTCCTTAGTACTGTTACCAAACCTCTCCCTGACATAAGTCAAGAGGACGGGTTAGACCTTTACTCGGTCTAATACCGTAGTCTCGGTCGTTTAATATTGAAGTGCCTCTACGGCAATGGTGTGCAAGCTTTAAGCATTGCGTCAATCCCGCAAGGTCACATATCCTCACAACGTTTCCCGTATTCCCAAAACCTATGCTCACTGTATAAATCCTACTATCTCTTGTCATCAGAGCGGTACTCCGCTCTGATACCACTTTTGTAACACCCCTACTCTAATCGGCTCCCAATCATCTTACCTAACATTATAATCGCAGCGGTAATCTCGACAAATGAACTACTGGTGTCACCGTTCTTACTCGCCCATACGAGTAATATCGTGCTTATAGATACATTCTTAAATACGAAACAATTTCCCACAGTGACAACAAGAGATAGACCTAACCTTCCCAAACCAATATAAAATACATTCACAGTGAGCATTCTAGGTATCCCAATCCTATACACGTTTCTAAGTTCGTAACCAAAATGCAACAGTGCATATTTACACAACTGTAATTAAACTACCCAGCGCGTCCCTCTCCTTGCCGACACCGGAAGCTGCATACCTGCAAAAATGGTTGTTTGTGGTATGGAATCAGCCCCTGCTGAGTATGTTACTACATGACTGTCATGCCCCCTCGGACCCTCAGTTATTTGGTCAAGAGCATGCAATTCATTTCCATGCAAATAGTTTAATGTTAAAACTGTAAAGCAACAATATATATTGCAGTAAACTCAAATAACAAACAAGCCCCCGGCTTCACACATCGCATCGTAATAACCACTGAAAGCGTTACAACGCTTATATGAGTACAGAGACTCCATTCCAACAAACACTTATTAGTTCATAATTGAGTTCAGCGACTCACCCGACCAAACAATCCACCATAACCACACATGAGTTCTACGACTCGACACAACCAGTTCACAACACACAATATGAGCACAATGGCTCGTTCAACAAATCCACCAACATACCACACATAACCACAAAGCACAACCAATGAACAACAAGGCGAAACAACGAGAATTATAGATGAGTATAAACACTCGTCTATGGCATGCAAGCCCAAATAATGTTCGCCTAATGTACGAGTTAGCATAGTCGTTCGTAATTGTTCAGTCATGTCTAATGACAACGTCTCGTTAGAACGACGTGTCTCTAAGTTACCCATCTCTTATGGCGGGTCACCCAAGGCAGTAGCCACTCCAGCGGTAGATTCTCCGTCCTACGAACGTTCTGTAGTTCGTTGGAAATTTATCCTGATACTTACGGTTACCGCACGGTATCCTAGTATCGTTAATGGATCACAGTTCACAGCAAGAGCCAGGTCCTCTTGATAAACTTATCTATACCATCGCATCGTTTTACCTCTTTTTCCTAACATAGCAGACTAAGGTCGTAGTCCAATCCTGAGTATGTCGACTCGGGATCCAGTGCTAGATACGAGAGCGGCGTTAAAGAGGCCAATGCTCCGTATATAAGTCTCAGATATTTTATATATCTTATTATCCTAATGCTACAACGTTTTACTTACGTTCCTTATATCACACATATAAGATAGCATCATTGCCGCTGTTTTTTTATATAGTTGCATATATACGAACGGTACTGTTATCGCACACGTAGTAATAATATAAAGCAGCATTAATACCAACTCAAGCATATTTAGTTCAACAAGCAGAACATTCATCTTATCACGATTTTCACACAATGTCTTGACTGAGGAAATCCTCAGAGACAATCAAGCCACATAAATAACATACCGTTCACCCTGATGAGTATTACGGTGGAGTATGAATCAGCAAGTTCCTATGCTCCGTGTGTCGTCTCTAACAGTCTAAACAATACATAACGCTACTGATTAGCATCCCGTATAACAACATACTCTACGGTACCCCGTACCGTCACTAACACCTCCCGGTTAATCCCCCGTTATTAACTGTCAACGCTTGTCGGGTTTTCGGCTTAACTCGGGATTAGAAAGGTGTTATATTACATGCGTAGTCTTGTCTTGTATATTAATATACTTATTGTTGAACTTGTTATCGCATGTAACTTAACATACCCTTGGATGTCGTATAGTTTGTTTCTATATTGTACGCATGATTCTTTGTCATGTACCATTCATCTCACCTTAGTATTTATTATTTTTTTCCTAAGGTTTGTGTTTTTTTTAAGTTCAATGTGGTATAACTCATGTGTAAACAATACTTTCAATTATATGAATCCTTATTATCACATGTACACTCTTAACATTAGAATTCCATGTCAATGTTTGTAATTTTTCCCTTTCTTATATCATTTTAATATGAAATACATGGTTATTAACCATATTATATTTTCCACATCATAACATATATTCATTTTATACATGTATTATGGAACTTTATTATATGGTAAGTCTTATAATATATTCATTCTTTTTAATGAATACCTCTTATATTATAAATGTTATAACTCTTATAACATTAAAAACCATATTATAAATTCCATTTAAAAATGTTAATATTTCCGAACAGCACCAATGTTCTTAAATATTTACAAAATCCACCACATAATTAATATAACGTTACATTTTAGTTATATAACATATATTATGACATTTATGTCATTAAAACAATTATAACATATAGTTGTAAATGGTTATATATTTCCAAATAGCCCCTTATATTTTCGGCTTTCACTATAAACCACTAAACTTCTATAAATCACAAATCAACCTCAATTATATTTCATTGTTACACTTATAACATATACCTTATATTATAATCCTTAAACCTTAATATAATTATAACCTATGGTTATATTTTTTTTTTAAATAACCGAACAGACCCCTAGGTCTATTCTAATTACTTTTCCACCACTTAACTTTCTATATTCACCAAATTCCCCTCTTTATAACACATAGTTTTCTAATATCATCAAAACTATATATTATACATATATCTTGATAAAACCTTATATATAACTCCAAAAATTACCAAACTATACCAAAAGGTTATAAACATCATTACTAACCTTATTTTCTCTAAATCTCGGTTTTACCACATATGTTACCCATTTGTAACAATATTATGAAATACCTTATATTATACTTATATAATTCATATAAACTCCAAATTTAACCAAATCAACTTCTAAAAATTCTTAATAACCAAGGTTTGTACTAAACTCCATTTAGTACCCCAAGTTTTCGGAAATCACAATATAGCCCCATCTCTTATAAATCTTTTACAATTTAATACTTATCTTAATATAAGGTAGTATTTTAATTTCTAAAATTCTCCAAACTTGGTCAAAGTCTCCTATATAGTCAACTTTGACTTCTAATACCAAATTGGACCCAAACCTTTCGGTAATTACAAAACTTCACCTATACTTTTCTTTTTACAATTTTGACAAAACTTTATAAAATGTTATAATTTTTATTAAATTCATTTAAAAACCCTAAATTTCTCTAAATTAAGCCCACGCTTTGTATTTTACCAATAATTACGTTTGGCCCCAAACTTAATTATATAAGCATAAATAACTAAATAAGCTTATAAACTTAAATTAAAATGGCCTAATGACATGGCCTTATTACAACCTTGAACTTGCAAAATAAATTACACTTTAAATGTCTCAAAATATAGTATATTCTCACGGCCTCACTTTGGTTTATTTATTTTTTCCACATAATGTCATAATTTGACCATTATGTTAATTAAATCACTTAAATGACTAGCTTAATTTATCTGTAACACCCCAACCGCTAATCCTATGCTTACCATCTAATCGTCCTGTTAATCTTACGAGTTCGCAGCAGAAATATTACTACTTACTACGGCGGGTGGTACAACGCCGCTAACCGCCCATACGGCTAGCTAGGCTTACCTTACTTACAATCACGGTCTGATGAACATAAGATACCGAGCTACTAAATTACTTACCAAAATATCATATGCCAAATACTTACATCCTGGATCACCGAGTATTTAAGTATATTCGATTACATCATTTCTAAGTTCCAAAAGAATGAGTTCCTACCGGCTACTCATCTATACCAATTCCCATTCTATCAAAATCCAAAAAGGTGTACCCCATGGTACACCGGCTAATCAAAAGCTATAGCCATGTACTACTCAGTACACCATCATGTTTCAGTTTACAATCCAAAAAGAAGAAAAGAAATAAAACTAAGTCTTCACATCTTCATCCTTCGCGGGTACCTGCGTGTAGTAAAAATGGTTGCCCCAAGGGGCTCAGCAAACGCTGCGTATAAACTCCGCATATACCGCGTGCTAGCTAGGGCACGCCGACTATTTGACGTCCATAAACATGCGATTCATTAATTCATACATACATGCTTGCATACAACATACATTCATTCACAATACATTATTCATTCCAAGGCAACAATACAATAATGTTCACAATACTTACCTTCACAAGGTTAGCCCAATTATGCATCCGGGTTAATCGGAATGCTTTTACTCTTTTACTCATTACTTACTTTTTCTTACTTACACTTACTTACTTCCATTTTACTTTACTTACTCATTCTTACTTACTTACTTATACTCAAGTTAAGTCGTCGGGACCTCCGGCCCTGGGGACTACGCCGTCCCACCTCCGGGATTTACTTGACTCACCAATCCGGGATGCTACCCACTTAAGGGATTTGGGCCGCGGACCAGTTTAAGAGTCAGGAATTGGAGCCAACCTCGTGACTCCGCATCCTCACGCGTGGCCGAAACTATATCGGACTTCTACTCATTCCAATTTAATTACCAATTTAAGTTAGATTGGTTAGCTTGTTAGGAATAAGTTAGAAGCCCAAACACAATAATAAACGGTCACAGTACATTGCAACATTCATACAAGCATTCATATTCATCCATACATTTCATGAATTATACAAACCAAGATTTAAGAAAAATATTCACAACATACAACACTACATATTCACAAGTATGCATATTAACTCCGATTCGTGCATTTATCTTATTTGGTGATCAATAGCACAAACACACAAATCAGAGTAACCAAGATAGCATACGGGCATGAGGAATCCATACCGTTCACCGTTGTACGTGATTCCAAACGTCCTTCGGTGTCACAAATCAAGTCCTATTATATACATACAATTGAATGATTAATATACCTATCATCAACTTAACTCCTACTTACTATGTCCTTATACTTCTTACACTTACACATTACTTACTTGTTTTTCATTACCTTAAGTTTTACTTTCTTACTTAAGATTGGCATGCTTACATACATGTAATATGTCTATGTATGTAGGTATACATATATATATATATTATTTAATTTAAATAATTTTTTTTACTGGACGGACTTGCGACCAACCTTGCAAGTCCGGTCCATTCCAGTAGCTCAGATTACGGAAATCTTCTGGCCGACCGACCTTGCAAGTTCGGTCCCAAGGTCGGTCCATTCCAGTAAGTTTTGGTTTTGAAATTATGGAGTCGACCGACCTTGCATGTCCGGTCCCAAGGTCGGTCCATTCCAGTAAGTTTCGCTACAGGCGAATTTTAGCCCGACCGACCTTGCAAGTCCGGTCGCAAGGTCGGTCCATTCCAGTAGCTTACTCGACGGAAAATTTTTGAGTCGACCGACCTTGCAAGTCCGGTCGCAAGGTCGGTCCATTCCAGTAGGTTACAGACGGGAGAATTTTCTAGTCCGACCGAACTTGCATGTCCGGTCGCAAGTCCGGTCGATTCCAGAAGCTTTCCCGTCTTTGTAAATCTGGGCTCGACCGGCCTTGCAAGTCCGGTCCCAAGGTCGGTCCGGCCCAGTATTTGCATTTTTATTTCTGTTTTCAGTCCTCTCTTTTACCCATTACTTCCCCATTGTTCCTACACTTATTCCCACATGTTATGACACTAATTAGACCTCTTAATACACCCTAGTTCACTCCTTAACTCCTTACACAATTCTATACTAATTCACTCACATAATTTTCCAAGTTTCTTTTCAACACTCACCTAGCTCCTTCTCTAGTTGCATTATGCTACAGATTTTAACTCTCATCTTCTACATCTTTAGCTCCCTCTTATAATGTCATTTCTAAAACTTACAATACACTAGTTATCTCTCCAAACCTTCCAACCAAACAGCTCTAACAAAATCTGTTACACATACATGGTTTCACCTAGTTTCTAGTTCTCTTAAGTGTTCTAATTCTAGATAAATTTTGCCATAGTCTCCCCTATATTTTTACACTCTCATCACATATTCTAGTTCACAATTTGTTACCCATTTCACCTGTTCAAAACAGCAATAATATACAAAGCTCCCACACACAATACCAACACTAAACACTCTAAAAATTCCCTGCACTCAACGTTACTTCACAATCTAGTTGTAAAGTTTTTAAAATGTCTTTTAAGGGTTTTAAAACCTTTGTTCCTCTAACATTACACTATCAATACCTTACCATTTCCATTACTCATTTCAACCTTTTAAAATCTGTACATACATATATAACCAAGCTACACAAGTGAGTATCCTTACCTTGTTTTTCCTTCTAGTTTCTTTCTTCTTCTTGTTTCTTCCTTCTTCTTCTCTCTTCTCTATCGGTGTAAGCACCTCAACCAATCTAATATTATCACCCATACATACACACACTTTCAATACTAAAATTAACCCTAACATTATTTAAGCTTTAATGTGAGTTCTAGGGTTTAGAAAACTCATTACCTTGCAAGGGTGCAAATAAAGCTTGAAGTGGCTCAAGAACAAGATTCCAACTCCACCAATGAGGCCAAAATCGGCTAGAACACAAGGAGTAACAAGAGCTTAGTTTCTAAATTTTGTTTTGCCCACAAGTGCTAGAAAAAGATGGAGTTTCATGAAGGTTTTTACCTCAAAACGACAAGGAGAAGGAGGTGATTCTAACGGTAGTCTTGAAGCTCCAAATAGGGTATACCCATGAAAACGAAAATGCTCTTTTCTGAATTTTGAAAAGAGAGAAGTGTTGCTCTTGAGGAGAGGAAGACAATGGTGTAATTTTTATAATTTTGGGAAGAGATTTGAGTGGGTTACAAGAGGAGAGAAGTGAATATTTGTGTTGGTTTCTCAAGCCCCCATGGCTGTCGCCTGCTTGGGGAAGAAGAAGGAAAAATTCAGAGAAAAGAGAGGGAGTGGGTACGGAGTGTGGGAGAGAATGAGAGATAGGAGAGAGAGATAAAGGTGAGTGTTTACTTTATGTATTTTATTGTATTTGTCTTTTGTGAGTAAAAGGAAGCAATGAGAGAGTGTGAGGGGATGTGCAATCAGACACACCAGCCCCCATGTGGGTTTTAAAAATTTTATTTACAAAGTTGGACACATAGGTTGTGTTATTTATATTTCTACCCCACAACTTCCCGTTTTTGACAGTTTTTACTAATTTCTCGTTTTATGATTTTATTGGTTCCAAGGCTTCACTAATGTTATTATGAATATTTAGTTGACCAAAATGTTACGAGTCTATTTGACCCGCTTAAAGTCCGTTTTCCCGGTACCTCGAAAAACGCGCTTTAATGTTCGTTAGTGTTTTAATCCATTTTAAGGATCCGTTTTCTTCGGGATTTGTTCCCTAATATTTATTTAGACTTAATTAAGCTTCTAAAATTATTTATTAGCCTAATTAATCATTGTTTCTAATTACGGGGTATTTCATTATCTTAGTCATTTTTTTCCATTTCTAGGTTAATATAACCCATATGTTAAACTCCACTCTCGGCACAATTTATATATGTGCTTAGAAATCATAAAAATCATAAGTTTAAGGTGTTATACCTTGATTTCTCCTTGTATGAGCTCGGCAGCTTAGAGGTAAATTCACCACATCACTTAGACATGTTTAATACACCAAAATAAGGTATGGTTATACTCCAAGCTTGAGCTTAACCATAAGGAATAATTAATGTAAGATTTAAGGCAAAAATCACCTTAAAAATGCAAGGGAAGTTCCAATGGGTTTCGGCCTGTACCAAGCACACTAATGGTGTTAAATTCACATATCAACATAGGAAATAGCTAGACAACAACAAGCTGCTATGGTAATTGATTTTACCTTGGCAAAATGCCTTAAAGAGGGTTCCTTTGGATCGCGGCACCCTTGCTCCAAATGGATAACCAAACTGAATGAACATGTAAATATGAAGATTATGAGTGTATAAACTCATAAAAATCCAAAGAAGAAAACCGGATGGAGAGTGGAGAGGCTAAGGTATGTTTTACCTTAAAATGCAAATTGAACAACTTGGCCCCTAGACTTGCTTCAGCCGAGTTTGGATGTTGTTCTAACTTTAACACTGAGAATGAGCCTAGGAATTGATGAGCACGAGATCTAAGTGTAGATAGTGAAGAGATGAAGAAAAAAGCTAAAATGACCTTAAAACCTTACACCTTAAGAGCTTAGGAGTTTGAATTGCCTTCCTAACTCAAGAACAAGGCTTGAGAGGTTCTGGGAACTCAGAGAGCTCGGCTGGAATGGATGGAATCGGACAAGAGGCAAGGAATGATTGAAAATGAGAGTAAAATAATGGAAAAGAGCTTTTATTATAATAATGTGGTATTAGGTAATTGATTAGCAGCTAATGGTGTGTGAGCTGTCCTCCCACCATCCTTGCCTGCCGACAGCATGAGGGTCAATTGGGTCATTAATTGACCATTGACCATACTTGGTCAATATTGACTCAAACGGGCCCCACTTTAGGGTTTTATTAATATTTTAATATTAAATTTGTAAAAATTTGTAAAATTTGGAATTAAATTCCTAATATGATATAATGTGATATAATATCATATTTAAAGGTAATTATAACCTTTAAGCTCATTAAAAACCAATTTAGAAGGCAATTTCACAAAAACGTGCTTTAAGGTGTTTTAGTGCACATTTTGTGTTGCAAGGTGTTTCTGAGCTTAGTTTTCTTTGAGAATAGTTTTGTTGTGTTCCTTACTTCATTATAATACTTAGGAATCCACTTTGGATCCTATTTGAGGTCATACAATCTTTATGGTGCTTTAAAGCACATTTTTGGCTTTACCGATCTTAAGGCATGTTTTGCCTTGTTGAGATCTTTTAGATTGTTCCCCAATAATCTTTAGATGTTCATTAACCTTCTTAGATCATTAATAGATCATTTAATTAAGTTTTTAAGGTTAGGGGTATTTCAAGACCAATCTTTGTGATGCTTGTGTTAGAAGCAAACAAACTAAGACTTCTTTTAAATCAAATAACTTAGTTAGTACATCCAAGCCACTTGAATTACTTCACATGGACTTATGCGGACCTACGAGAATCAAAGTTTTGGAGGAAATTGGTATGTGTTTGTAATTGTTGATGATTACTCATGATTTATTTGGACACTCTTTATTGCTTCCAAAGACGAAGTCTATGAGAAATTTCAAGTCTTTGCAGGAAAAGTCCAAGTACAAATCAACCACAAGATCAAAGCTCTCCGGTCTGATCATGGGTCAGAGTTAGAGAATCAACAATTCATGGATATATGTAAACAACATGGAATCAGTCACACATATTCAGCACCAAGAACACCCCAACAGAATGGGGTAGTTGAGCGGAAGAATAGAACACTACAAGAGGTAGCCAGGGCTATGTTATCGGGGAGCAAACTTCCTCAGGTCTTCTGGGCAGAAGCAGTGGCGACTGCATGCTACATCAAAAATAGAACGCTCATACGACCTATCCTCAATAAAACTCCTTATGAGCTAATCAAGGGAAGAAAACCAAACATAAGTCACTTCAGGATCTTTGATTGTAAATGCTATGTCCACAACAATGAAAAGAATCCCCTAGGAAAGTTTGATGCTAGAAGTGATGTGGCCATCTTCCTTGGGTACTCTGAAAGGAGCCGGGCATACAAAGTATACAACAAAAGGACATTGAAGGTGGAAGAAACTGTGCATGTGGTCTTTGATAAGGATGATGTTCACAAGGTCAAGAAAATCTAAAGAAGATGAAGAACTTGGATTTGATCTAGCTGATCAGGATTACACAAATAGCCCCAAAGATGAATCACCGACTAAAGAAAACTTGCCCAACAGGTCGGCGACAGGTCATCAATAGGTCGACAAAGGAAACAATGATGTCGAGGATCCCCTATCACTATCAACCATTCATCAATCTCGTACGTTGTACAAAGATCATCCATTGGAGAACATCATATCAGATTTCTCCAAGGGAACTCAAACAAGAGCACAAACTCGAGATCTTCTAGCCTTCTCAACAATAGTCTCACCCATCGAGCCCAAGAACATCAAGGAAGCTCTTTGAGACTCGGACTAGATTAGTGTAATGCAAGAAGAATTAAATCAGTTTGAAAGATGCAAAGTCTGGCATTTTGTGCATTTTGCTTCACATCAAGGCGTACTTGGCACTAAATGGGTCTTTAGAAACAAATTGAATAAGATGGGAGAAGTCATTAGGAACAATGCTCGTCTGGTAGCTCAAGGATATCGTCAACAAGAAGAGATAGACTTCCAAGACCTTCACTCCAGTAGCAAGGATGGAGTCCATCAGATTACTAATTGCATTTGCTTCACACAAAGGAATTAAACTCTTCCAACTTGACATCAAAAGTGCCTTCCTCAATGGGTACGTCAAAGAGGAAGTGTATGTTAAGCAACCTCCAGGCTTTGAGACACAAGAAGGAAAGGGCATGGTACTTAAGCTCAACAAAGCTCTTTATATGCTCAACCAAGCTCCAAGATCATGGTATAATCATCTATCTTTCTATCTTTTGGAAAACCAATTCAAGAGAGGAAGGTGGATAAAACCGTTTGTTTACAACAACAAAAGGGATTTCTTAATTATGCAAATATATGTTGATGAGAAATATGCAAGAAGTTTGAAGCTTTGATGAAAAGGAATTTGAGATGAGTGATCTGGGAGAACTGAAGTTTTTCTAGGACTTCAAGTCAAGCAAAATGTCGAAGGGACTATCATATCCCAAGAGAAGTACGTAAAAGATTTGCTAAAGGGATTTGGAATGGAGGAGTGTAAAACGCTTGACACACCAATGACAGTTGGCACAAAAATGGGCATCATGACTGGTGACCGACCGGTCGACCAGCGATCATACAGGGAGATGATTGGTTCTCTACTATATTTAACTACTAGTAGACCTGACATTATGTATAGCATTTTCTTATGTGCCAGGTTTCAAGTAGATCCAACAGAAAGTCACCTCACAACTGTGAAAAGAATCCTACGTTACTTAAAAGGAACCATGAATCTTGGTCTCTTTTATCCTCAATTCACTAACTGTGACATTGTAGGATTTTTCAAATGCAGATTATGGAGGATCTATCACTGATAGAAAGAGCACATCAGGAACAACATTCTTTGTTGGGTCATGTTTGATCGCATAGGGGATCAAAGAAACAACAAAGTGTTGCAATCTCAACGGCTGAATCTGAATACATAGCTACAGCAAGCTGCTATGCTCAATTCCTGTGGCTTAAAACAAAATTGTTGATTATGGCGTCAAAACAGGTACTTTACCAATCATGTGTGATAATACAAGTGGCATCTCTATTTCCAAAATCTTGTGCATCATTCTTGTACCAAGCATATTGACATTAGACATCACTTTCTTAGAGATGTTGTGAAAAGAATTAGTTGGTTTAAAGTATATTTCTACTAAGACCAACTAGCTGACATTTTACTAAGCTATTAAGTAGAGAAAGATTCACCAAGATTGTTCATGATCTTGGAGTGATATTCATTAATCACAATTAAACTGTCTTTTATTTCCCATTATCGGTCACCGACATGTGAGCAACACCTATCATATAGTCGTTTAGTAGTCAACGATCAGTTTAATGCATAGAAGTTATGTCAAACGACTACTTGAAACAGATAGTCATTTTCCATAACAAGTGAGGTTATTTAGAGAAAGTTCAACGGATAGAAACTGTAACACCCCTAATCCTAACTTATTAAAAATGTCGCAAGTCGTAGCAAAATAAATAACATCGCAGCGGAAAATGAGAACTATCTAACCTCGGTGTTACATGCCGTTACTCACCCTTGTGAGTAACAAGGAATTCTTACTTCATCCAACAACCTTACCTCCTCACGCTGTGATGAACAGATACCGAGCACTCTAATTATTACAGACCAAATCCAAACTAAATGAGCAACTAACTGAATACAACAAACTCTTTATTACAATACCAAATAAAACTTAAGAGTGTTTAACAACACAGCAGCTACCCTGTCCCCGCACTCCGGCTTGTGTCTTCTTCAGTAATCTGAAATGTTTGCCCATTGAAGGGCTCAGCAATCGAAATGCTGGTATGCTAAATGTAGTCCTAAGTCATCTAGATTCCTTAAGTCATTTTAGCCATCTTGATATTAGATTCTTTACAAGATATACCAGTTTACAATAATAACAGAAATAACTATAATACCAAACAATCACACAGTAGTCCACCTGCAACATCAGTGTAAGGTATAACCACAACCAATACTCAACACCTGCAATCCAAACAGTAATCAACAAGATACGTGTATTAAACTGTACTTGTTAGTTGGCCACCTGGCCCTTGTCCTTTAACCAATCACTTAGACTTTCCAATTAATTTCCACCTTAGGCGTCATGTCAAGACAACCCTTAAAACTTATTAATGGACAGTAGTCCCCTGGGTTCCAATGGAACCGTTACCAGCTGACCTTATGGCCCTGGATAATATATTGACCGATCCGGTCGAACCTGTGCACCAACGGCAGTGCCCTCCGCCATCGTCGAGTGTGGACAATGGATTCCCTTGAGTGACTCCCCATTGAAGTCTCTCGTAGTGATCACGATGCGCAACCAGAAAGTCGAAACAGTCTGGATTCCTCTCTTTATAAGTTAGCCCTTTAGTCAATGATACAATATCCGATCCTTGAGCTAAGACTATAACAGTTGACCATCAGTTAGGTTTAATAATACCTAAAGGTCAGTTTGTCTTTTTTTTTCCAGTTTAGATGTATAAACTTCCAGTCATAAGACGCTCGCGTAAAATAAAATGCAACAGTGTATGAGCAATACAGCATACAAAGTATCATACATAAAATCACAGATATCGCCCTTTAAGCAATTAACACATAATGTCTGGACCTCAGGAAAATCCTTAGGACATTCAGACCACACAATTAACATACCGTTCACCGTAGTAATAGCTAGCTTGACAATTCACGCTCTAGTAATTCCTTCCCGTACGCTGTTATATATACATGCAATACCGGGTAATATTAATACGACTGTTCACTAAATATTATAGTACTGTCACTGTAGAACTAATACTTGTAATATACTAATCCTGTATGTTCTTTATTTCCCCCCCCTGTTATTTTTACAGTGACTCAAAGTAGTTCAACAGTTCGTTATTTTATGTGATATCCACATGTGATAATGAATTTCTACCTTGTAGTAAATTTCTATTTCCTTAATTATTTATTCATAAATGTTTCCACTTATATTATATGATTTGGTTATTTTTATTATAACCACATTTATTTTGTAAACTCTATATTATACTCCATAATGTATCATAATTCATAGTTTTAATTCCTTTCTTTATTAAATTACAACACCACCCTTATTAATTTGGTATTTATATTTTATACCCAATAACTTTTATAAATTACCAAATAACCATATAACTTTATTATTTGCTAATTAACCACTTTAACATTTCGGTAATTACCAAAATAAATATTCTAATTCTTATAAATTACCAATTGACCACAAATACTTTTCGGTTTTAATATTAACTTTCACATAATTACATTTTAACCCTTAATACTTTATATATGTTACATATTAACTTATAAACTATAGTTTTAACATTAGATACTTAAAATACCGAAAAGACCCATACCTTTTTATATTTATGCTTTCGCCCCCAATTCATTTCGGTTTTATTTTTAAACTTTCATAAATTATATAATCACCCCAAAACTTTTATAAACTTAGTATTTTATGTCATAAATCATTTTAACCCAAAGTTTTTGGTCAACACTTTGACCAAGACTTAATTTCATAATTAATACTTTAATATACCCATAAAATCAGTATATTCTCGGTTAAACTCTAAACTTTCCAATAATACAAAATAGCCCCAAAACTTTATAAATGTTATTTAAATACTTAAACACTTATTTAAATTCACCAAAATTCATAATTTTAATTCCTACCTTATATTATATCATAATTATGCCAAATAACCCCTTATGTTCTCGGCAATTTTTATTTGTACCCTAAACTTTCAAAATTTACATTTTAGCAACATAACTTATTAAACTAGCCATTTAAATACTTGTAGCTATTTTTAATATTCCCAAAATTTATAATATGAGTTAATACACTTATATATATTTCAAAATTCACCAAACATCATATATTGCTCTCGGCTTTAATTATGTTTTACCATATGATTTTAAAACTTGATTTAAACTTTATAATATGTATATATAATGTATATAAGCCGTATAACACTTCTAAAAATTATGTTAATGACTTAGGATGATTATAAACTCAAAATAGAAATTAAATCCCTAGACCATTCGGTTTGGTTATTTGTATTCATAATTAATTTTTGTGACACAAATATATACCTTAAGGTAATAATCTTACCTTATATGTTATAAATTATTTCTTGACAATATAACCCATAGTTTTCGGTCTTAATTTATTTAGAGGTTATACAAAATTTTTATACCAAAGTTTGAAGCTTAAATCAAACTTAAACTTAATAACCTCACTTATATAAACTTAAACTTACCCCTTAAATCAAGACAATTCTTGTACTTGATTTTTCCTTGAATTCCAAGCTCTCCAAATGCTATTTTGATGAAGGTATTTCGACCTCCTTGTACATATGTAGGAGATCTATTTGTTAGACTTCTAACAAGAGTTTATAATATATTTAGTAATTTTTACAAGAGTTTACCTTAGGAACTTAACAAGGTATTTTTGGTACAACCTTGGGATGATTGTAGATCCAAGTTTCCTTCATGAAATAATGAAGAGAATATGGATTTAGAATCTTAAATTTTGAAAATTGCTTAAGGTAAATTACTAGGATTTTCAACATAAAAATATACCTTAACTTGATCTTGTTGTTCCTTGTGTTGTTGTTGAATTTAGGAACCTCCTTGGAACATCTATGCTTGGCGAAAATTGTAGGAGTGGCTAGGATGATTTTTGCTTCAAGACTTAGGAGATTTAACTAGGAAATTACATTAAATGGTGTTAGAACTTAGAACACCATTAATGGAGCTTTAAGGCTCTAAGGAATTAACTTAGCAAAGGAAGAAGAAAGAGAGAGCAAGAGAAAGAAGCTTACCATTCGGTGAAGTGGGCAAGGGAAATGAATGTAGTCTACGTATGTATTAAGGCAAGAAACAAGGCTGAATCTAATGGGAATTATTGGTTTGTCATATATCATTATTTTATGTCTTTGTCATGTTTTTATTTGACCTCAAAAATCTGACCACAATTGTCTTCCAAGACTACTTGTTTTCGGTAATGGAGGAGACATTAATGGGATGATTACTAAGCCTAGTGTATAGGAGATTTAACAAGACATTGTTTATCATTTAATGAGCTTAATTATTGATTCTAATCTTGTTTTTTCCATGCAGGTGATCGGCCATGATGGAAGTAGACAGCACCAACTCCCTTGTAGACTTACGGTAATGGAGTCCTAGGAGTCTAGTTTGATTTTGTGATTGGAGACAAGGTTATCATGTTAGTTAGGTGTATGTCCCCATTGATTATTTAAGCAGCAATAATACTCCCATTCTCCTGTATAATGAATCGGCAGCCACAAGGCTAGACCATGGTTATTTTTTTGTTTATTAGCAATTTACATTATAAGAATCTATATCTACCTTTAGCTTATTTAATTCCCATTACTTTTGTTAAACTAATCCCTTCTTGTTATCTTGCAGGTCACACGGTAATGGGGTCTATTTAGGCTGGATTATTTGACATAATATAACATATGGCACATGAGAAATGAGTCACAATTCCATAAGTCAATTTTTGAATCAAAATCTAGTCAATATTGACCCTAAATGGCGCCTAAGATGGAGAGCAAATGGGACTGATTTTTATTTTGATTCCTGTCACACTATATTGTATTAAGATCATAATAATATGTGTAATAGGTTCCAGCATTTAATTGGTGCATTTACATCATGGTAAAAGATGAAAGTTTTAAGGTAAATATGCTGATTTTAGGTACCTTTTTGATCCAAAAATCGCCCCCACTTGTACTATGAATATAGTACTGGAATTAATTGATTTAGATGTTCAATTTATCCCCTTTTAAGGTTATCAACTCGTGGCTCCTCAAAAACTTCAAGGCAATTGCGTAAAACGCATTTTTATGACACCCGAAGGTCTGTTTTTGTGCTTTAAGAATTTTCTGGAAATATAATTAGTCGCTATGAGTTACAAGTGTTCATTGACATTGTTTATAGCCAATAATAATATGTTAAGGTGTTACATTGAGTTATATGGGGCTATAACAACTTGTAACTCAATTTCCGGGCTAACGGGACATTCCCAGGACAAAAAGGAGCGTTAAGAAATTGTCCGAGCACTTTGTTTATTTTATGAAAGTAGCTCGAGAACCTCTTTGGAATAATGAATATTGATGATAAAAACTCTTATAATGATTTATATTGAAGTTTGTGCCACTTCGGTACCTCTCCGGGGCACTCCCGTGGGTTTATTGGGCCCTCATCGGGAACCTCCGAGGACTTTGCCTTTAACTGAGAAATTCATCTTAAATGTTCATTAGAGTGTTATTGTGTATTTAGAATGAAGTGTAATGCTTTACTTTATTTAATAAAGTATTTCCGGGACTTTCGGGCCTTAAGGGGCCCTTAAGGGAACTCCCGGGCATTTTGTATTTTTACTCAGTTATAACTGAGGACTTATGTTTTAAAGGTCATAAAATGATCCTTGGTTAACTTCATATGAGTTTTATAGCTTATATAACTTGATTAGCTTAAGGTCGGGCTTTAACGCTCGTTTTTGACCTTAAGGAGTTTAGGTGCGTTTTAACGCCCAAATGTTTATATACCTTTATTAGGGTTTAATAATCCCCTAAATAATACTTATTTACCATTATTTAATTATTTAAAGGTTAGGGGTATTTCAGAAACAAGAAAATTGCCAACAATCAATGACAGTCTGTCACGACCGCTGCCCATTATGAATAGTATAGTTGGGACATGCCAGCGAGCAGATGAGGAGCGGTCGCCGACCGTTACTTATATCTATAAAAGGGTGACGGGAGTTTTACTCTTGTCACACTATTGCCCTCACTCTCTCTAATCTCTCTTAGCATTCAAAGCAATTTCTCTTATCTCTTACGAAATTCTCGTGAGATTCAGTACAAAGAACCCTTACCTCACATCCGATAAAGAACACCCAATCGAAAAGTTCTAAAGTTCAGTATAAATCCTGTGAACCAAATGGCATCCAAGACTGCTCTTCGATCAAAAGCTAAGGAAGTTCTCAAGGAAGCTTCCCCACAACAAGTGGCCGACATAAAATCGACTCGAACTCACCTGACTAAGGAAGAGGAAAATCAACTCACGGTAAAAGTAGTATAAGAAGGAGAACTACTGGCTAGTGAGGTAGAATATATAAAAACTCATATTCCTAAAACTTACTACCTCATTGAATCCAGCACCTTCAAACCAACTATTTTACCTAACCCTACTCCCACAGAAAAACCACAAATGTCTTCTCCTGCCCCTTCACCAAAAACCTCCAAAATCAGCACAAAGTAATCCAAAACCAAACCTAAAAGCCATTCCACCGCTACAACTGGTCGTGTGACCCGCGCATCCAGGCGTGCTCAAAAACCAACATCACCACAAAAATCTCACTCAACACCGGAAAGAGCAACTCGTCGGTTACACTTCACCGATGAAGAAGAAGTAACTCCCAGCTGTCGTTGAGACAGTTGTGCAACACGTGGAGGAAGAAGAACCACAAAGTGATGAGCCGTCACCGAAAGATGCCTTTGTAGAGGAGGAAAACCAGGAGGAAGGAATAACAGCCCCTGACTCAGAGGAAGAAGCGAACCTCATCGCCGTGTTTGGGAAACCACTCATTGACAGGTCCCTGACACCTCAGTGACAACATAAGGATGGAAATAGCGACATAGAGTCACTATCACCTGTCATATACACTCGAGGAGCGTGCGCACTTAAAGAAGGCAAAAGGAAAAGCAAAGATGAGTCCTTCGCCACGTTCTGAAGAAGTTGAGGAGCTTGTTGAAACAGAAATGGCAGTTATGAAGTCCCAACCAACACAATCTTTAAAGCGACTAAGGAAGCTTAAGGAGCTGAAGCCTCCTTTGATCAAGGCCGAGAATGTCAATGACCGATCCTGTCCCATCTTACCCAAGACGTTGGACATGGAATGGATGGAAAATATGGGTCTTAGAGAGATCATCGAGATGCTGGAGTTCCAAGGATGGGTAAACTTATTCCAAGCCTATCCCTGTCTACACCGAGCTGCTCAAGGAACATATGAGACACCTAGGACCTCTCTAAAGTGATGAAGATGATGACGACCTTATCTCAAAGGTTCAAAATGCTCAAATCTCCATCACCAAGTCTTGGATCTGCAAGACTTTCAACTTAGAGCCAGAAAGGTTGGTCATTCCCAAGGATACAACCTTGAATGACCTAGGCCACCAAGGAGGGAAGATGGTCAACCTGCTCAACAAAGGAGCAACAATGAAAAACTTCAATGCTGTGGACTTGTCCATTCCAGACAGAGTCCTCTTCAATCTAGTAACACACAACATCACCCCAAGAAATCAACGCACTCACATTGTCAATGCAAGGGATGTGAGGTTGCTGTTTGCACTCAAGACAAGGGAGAAAATCGACCTTCCAGCCATGATTCTCCTCACCCTGGATGAGAGTCGTCAAGTGAACCAAGGTCTGATGCATGGGGGAGTGGTCACCATGGCGATACTGGAGAATGAAGTGGACACTGACAGGTTCCACGAGTGAGCGCGCACCGGTTAGGACTGCATCTGCTTCGAGATGATTTCCAAAATGGGGATAAAAATTAAGGAAGATCAGCTTGTAGCCCTTCAGAAGCCCACGAAGTGCAAGGAAGCACGGTCAAAACCTCGACCAACTACAAGAGCCTCAGGTCTCTAAAAGAGGAGAAGTCTCACACCGGTCCACGACAGGTCAGGAACCAGTCTGGAAACTTCAGCTTGGAAGTTCTTCAGCGTGTAAGAGTCACTCTTACAGCTGTGCAGGCTGTCTCCTCTGGACCAAGTGTTCATTACATGGTTCAAGGAGCAATAGATTTTATAGACTTCCACATAGCTTGAGAGTTCTTTGTCTCTTAAAGACACGAGTGAACCGTGAGAAAACTAGCTCTAGGATTAGATTTTGTTTTTCCATCAATGTTTCATTTTGTCATTGACTATCTGTTTCAAAGTAAACCTTTTATATGAATGAAAATTCAACTGTTTCTTGTCAACTTGAATGATTATCATTGGTTACGAAATAATTTATTGTTTTGGCTACCTCTTCCTTGATTAAAAATTGCAAAATGATAAGAGATATTTAGTCTCATCCATTCCACTAATCCAATCTCAAAACTTGACACCTAAAAAGCCTACAAACATAGCACATAAGACGTAGCACCTCATTTAATACCACTCACCGATCAGTCGTGGAGTATATCCTCAAGTGTCTATAAATACTTGGGCACTTCATTTGCCACTCACAATTATAGTTACACATCTCACAAAATGGCTCAAACCCCACAAAGCTCATCCAGCTCAAATTAGCAAACAACTCAGTCCACCATTCACAAGTTTATGTTCACTAAACATCCAAAGAAATATGTTGCCCAAAGCTATGTTCAAACAGTCTCCGACTCACTTACAGCTTGGTCTATCTGTAACACCCCTCTTGGTAATCACGTATTAATCTCTCACGTAGCAATAATAAACACGTCTCACAGTGGAAGGAAAAACGATAAAGAATACTCACACGGGTGTTACCTGCCATCCCTCGCCCATGCGAGTGATGAAGCAATACGAAATACAATTACAGAATAGCGACGTTAAATAAACTCCACGGTGTAACGAGATACCGCCTATACAACAGTCTAAGTCCCAAAAATATATACAACGTCAGTGAGCAACTAACCGTAACCCAAATAAGTGCAACATCACCATAAGTAGATTAAACGTCTATCCTAATACAGTAAGAAGTCCGTGCGGTAATAAAAAAGCAAAAGCCCTACTACCCGGGTCCCACACTTCGGCTTTGTTAGTAGTCATCAACCTGCAAAATGCCGTGTAGGCTCAGCGATAAACGCTGAGTATGCCAGGTTTGGACCCTAGTGGTCACTTAAGTCGTTATTAACCGTCTTTGCATTAGGTTCATTTCATGCTTTGCCAGTTTACAGTTTATATTGAAAGATGTAAAAATGTAAGTAAACATACAACATTCATTACAGTTAAAACACAAGTCATTGCATAACATCAGGTAATAAAGACAGAGGCGGTAATACACGCATTGTTTATAATAATCATCACATATCACATCGGTCGCCCCCCCGGGCCCTCACATAACATTGTAATTTGGTTAGCACTGTCGGGCGTCAAGTTAGGACAACCCAAAATAACTCACATGGACGGTAGTCCCACGTACACAAGAAGGTGCTCATAGCGCCAAGGATCAGGAGATCCCGGGGCTTCCACTTTGCCTTTTTAAAGGCGTCCATAATTGGCCAAGGGCCTGGTGCCAACAGTAGCACACTCTGCCTGACGATCTATGTAGGTTCATCAGGATTTCACAAGAGTAGACCCGATCCGGGCATTAACTCTAGAGATCTCTATGCGCAACCGATAGCCGGTGGCTATCTGGGTTTAGGTATTTCATCACACTCATTCACACTCCAATTATTTGATTAGTTAATTAGTTACACGAGTACAGTTTCAGGTATGGAGAATTCCACTTATTTATTGGCTGCCCTGTGGGTCTTACGCATGCCTTGAAGTAATCTAGGTCGTATTCATGTTCAAGTCCAAGCTCTAGAGATCGACAATGTCGTATCTCATTCCTAAGTATTTTACTTAGGATATAATTTACATAATTTATAATACTTAGAGTATTATGTCAGATAACGACAGTCACAAACACATTGCTCGTATAGGTATGTTTATATAAGTTGATCTATAGTCAACATAATATTAGCCCGATGGGCATTCACGCAAGATAAAGTAATGCGGGAATTAACAGATATTAACACACTTCATGCATACACATTCATCATAATCATTACTTAACACACATCAAATATCTGAGCCCGAGTAAGTCCTCAGGACAACCCCTTTACATACGTACACCTTAGACCTAGGATGTGCAGTAGACCACTAAGCTCGTCGGGCGCCTCCGTCTGAAGCACGATCTAACAATTCGAAGAATGCTAGAAGTCAATCCACATGACTAGTTTACTCGGTATTTCCGAATAACGTCAGTAATCCCGATATTACATCCCCGGATTTCAATAGTTATTTGTTAAAGTATTGTTATCCAAAACTCTTACTCGTAGTACGTATTAATACTGGGTTTTAACAAAAGAATCGGTTCTTAAAAAACACCTTAGTTACCATTTTCGAACGTTGGGATTTATATTACTCCAACCCATAGTATTTATAAGTGCAACACTTTTACTTATGTTTATATATTCTCGTATTTATTTCAACTGATTCGGTCGCATGTATAACGATGCGTTTATGTTCTATAGTTGCATGTATGCATACAACGTTAGTTTATATTGCATAGTATGTCACTATCCTTTATTATACTTTGTATTATACCACTCATTATTCATTGTAACATGTTTTATTTAAATTTGAAACTTTATGACTTTGTAGTATATAATTATACTAATGAGATAACATTTGTCATTTTTTTATTGCATGGTTTGAAACCATATTATATACATATATGTATTGCGACCGGTTTATATATATTTATTTGTTTTATGAAGTATAAAACCTTATATTATGTAAATGTTATTCCTCATTCAAGATCCATTTAATCACACCAATATCATATAGTAACTATAGTATTTATATCATTGTAACCATAGTCTAAAATTTCATTTCTTGAATATTATACATGCGCTACAGCACTATAGTTTTGTAAACTATATTTTTAACATCTCTAAATTTATATAATGTTATATTCCCATCATCATACAATATAATATGGCACTTTACATTTCATTAAACACTATAACATATAGTTTTAGAAAACTATATTTATTACCGAAAGGGCATATATAACATACTTATTATTTCTTCATTTCCCATAGTTTTCAGTTATTACAATATAACCACATATTTCATACCATGTTATAAATAATATATTTATAACATTAAAACTTTATAACAAAATATAATCTATAGTTTTATTAAATTCTCTAATTATTGTCGAGAGGCACATATGTTATAAGGTTAAATTTCCATAACTTCTCTTACTCTTTATTTATTACAAATGAAATACCCCGAACTTAAATATAGTGATTAAGATTATTCTAATCCTTATTTAAGAGCCTAATAATGCTTAAGTAGTATTGGTGAGGAAAAATAAATCCAAAAGAAATAAAGAAATGCATAAAAAACGAAAAATGCTAAATAAGCGTTAAATAACCATAGGAGGTATGTGACCTCGGTTAACGTATTATATGGATTATAAAGGATTAATAATACCTAAATAATATATGGGAACAACTCCCGAAGAAAACGGATCTAAATAATGTATTAAAACGCTAATAGAGCTTTAGCGCATGTTTTTCGAGAAAACCCGAAAACGTGACTTTAAGTGGTCAAACGGACCCGTAAAAATTGTGAATCATTAAATAATAATTATTAAGCATTTATGGAAGCTTAATAACCACTAAAAATAACTAAACGAGAAAATTCCGGAAAACGGGCCCGGTTAGTGAATAGTACCTAAACCGGGTAAAATAACGAGCATTTCCTGTAAAAGACAAAAACACTCCAACTAGTGTAACTGTAGGGGGCGGTTTTTAATCAGTCAAATAACTCCCTCACACACACTTGTAACTAGCTAATTAAATAAGAGAGCCAAAAGCAAAAAGCAATAAAGTAAAAACTACTTTATCCCTTCTCTCTCTCCTCACTCTCTCATTTCCCTCATCTCTCTCTTCCTTTTTCCTCCCCTTCCACCGATTTCTCTCTCCTTCTCTAAGGGGCTGGCGATTTGGAGAGCTTCCCACAACAACAATGGCAACTCCCTCTTCTTCTCCATGCTCTACCTCCATGTGAGCTCCAATCACAAAAATAATTACATATTTGTAATCCCCTCATCATTCTCTACACTTCCATCTTTTCAAAATCCAAAAATGAGGAAGTTCATCTTCGTGGGTATACCCCATTCAAAGAGAAAATAGCACCAATGGGTAGCTTGGAGTCTCCTCTTTCCAACAAGGTAAAAATCTCCATGAAAAACAAGTTTCTCTACCTCCTTGTGTAACTGATTTTTGCCCTTCTTGTGTAACACCCCTACTGCTAATACTATCATTACCGTCCAATCTCCTTATACAATCCAGACTCACGCAGCGGATACTTACATACATACAGTGGGTGATACAATGCCATTAGCCACCCACGTGACTAACAAGGCTACTACTACTACTACATACAGCATCGGTCTGATGGACCGGAATATCCGAGTACTACACACTTACGATACATACTCCAATTACCCAATCAGATACTAGAACTTCCCATTCATTACAATACTCCATTTCATACAATGCACCATAGGTTCGATACATTACAATACTATACACCGAGTTTACTAAGATCCTTATACAAATATAATACCTCTCCCAAATTCATATCTACAACTACCCATTCCTCACAAACTACTTACTTCCTAAGTACAAGGGTGTACCACTTAGTACACCTCTACATTCTACTTCTACTATCCGAATGTAGCCACCGGTCTCTTACCTTGACCATATCCGCTTCGGGTACCTGCACACTAAAAACGTTCCCCCTAGGGGGTCAGCTTTCGCTGCATATGATAACGCATACCCCGCGTACTAGTGAGGGTACGCCGACCACTTGGTCGAATACATGCGATTGATTTCATTCAAACATACATGCATATGCTGCTTATACTAATATTACAATACATTACGCAAGGAATACATACATACACTTCAATACATACTCTTCAATACATACATGGTAAATCATACAAGCCATCAGATATATACTTACCTTTCCGAAATCCACAATACACAATACATGTACAATACATACGCAATACATACACAATCCACCATACTTGTTAGCTCATGTTGGTCCACCGGGTTAATCGGGTGGAGATTACTCTTTTACTCGTTCCACAGTACTTACGCATACATACTCATACTCATACATACTTACTTACTTACTCTTACTCATGTTAAGTCGTCGGGACCTCCGGCCCGGGACTACTCCGTCCCACCACCGGGATTACTTGACTCACCAATCCGGGATGCTACCAATTTAAGGGGTTTGGGCCGCGGACTAGTTTAAGAGTCAGGAATCGGATCCCCTCTTGCGTCTCCTCATCCTCACGCGTGGCCGAAGCTATATCAGACTTCTACTCATTCCAATTTACTCACTTAAGTTAGGAGTTAGATAGTTAGGAATTTAGTAGAAGTCAACATCCAAGCCACATACACATTGCATTGTTCATATACACACCCATACAAAATACAATACAATATACAAGTACACTACGAGATACAAATACACTTCATCATTCATATATTCATGAATTATACAAACTATTGTTCAAGACAAATATCAAGAACATGTAAGCAAGCAAGTAGGTGCAATATAGTCCAATTCATGCATTTATCTTATTAGGTGATCAAATAAGCACACAAATCGGGGTAACCAGATTAGGATACAGGGCATGAAGAAATCATACCTTGTACCGTTGATTTGGACTCACCGACTCCTCTTCGGTGTTCAACTATTCGAATCCTAGCATATACATACAGTTGGGTGGTTAATCATCTATATAACCTTACTTATTACTTTGCTAAAGTTTCCAGTGTTTACTTACTAATTCCTATTATTCAAATACATTTACTTATGTTACTTACTTAAAATTATTCTCTAGGCTTGTTCATGGCCTTAATGACCTTTAAACATCATTAATTTGTCTTAATTATCTTATAATATCATTACCCTTCATTACCCTACCTTAGATTAGCTTTAAAATGGATTCTGTGAAGAAAATGGGGTGGTCCTGGTTTGTGTCCTGGTTTACAAACCCGGACCATCTCTTCAGAGACGTTTCTGTCAAGTTTTATGGTGGTCCGGGTTTGTGTACCATTTACAAACCCGGACCATCACTTTAGAAACTTTCTGTCATATTTTAAGGTGGTCCGGGTTGTGTACTTGTTTGCAAACCCGGACCATCCTTCAGCGATACTTTCTGTCAAGTTTTTGAGGTGGTCCTGGTTTGCGTACTGGTTTGCAAACCAGGACAATTCCAGCGAGAAAGTATTCTGCCCATTTTAAGAGGTGGTCCTGGTTTGCGTACTGGTTTAAAACCAGGACAAATCTAGTCTGTTGCAAATTTCCAGTTTTAAAGCTTTGTTTCAACTTCAAACTTCTACCAACTTCTTCCACAATATTCCTACATATAATCTAGCATTTTAGCATTGATTAGGCACTTTAACTAGCCTAATCCACCTCTATCCAAATCTGTTACAATCACCCATTACTGTAAGTTTTCCTCTCCTGTTACCATTTTTCCTTCTCCAATAAATGCTACAGGTTTTTCATTTCTTTCTCACTGACTCAATGATTCTCAATTATCCTTACTTAGTTAAACAACTCCCAATACACCATTTACAACTACTCAACTACACTCTTTCTTCCTGTTACAAACCAAAGTGAAATCCCATATTTCCTCTCTGCACATCTTCCTTTTCTTTCCTGTCAAACGCACTAACATCCACTTAATTCCTAACCAAAATTTGACAGAGTTTTTACTTTCCTTAGTATTCTCACCACACCAATTTGCTCACACAACACACTTCATAACCTGCTCAATTTATATACATTGTTCACAACATTCTAAATACTTGCCACAAGTTATTCTCACTTAGCATTTATTTGGTTCCCAAAGGCTTCAAACTAAATACCATATACCCATACTCTTCCTACTGTTATGGTGATTTCTAACCCATTGTTAAAACAATATACTCATACGTATACAAACATAAAAAAAACTTTACAGAGGCATCTCCTCACCTTGTGTTCTTTGTTTCCTTTTTTTTCTCCTCTTCTTCTTTACAGCTCCTCTTTTTCTTTGTTTTCTTGATTTATTCAAGCCAAGCTACACCATGTAACAAGGCACACACATACACACCAAACTAGTAAGTTCCTACGTAGGTTTTTAACCCTAGATTAGATAACCATTTAAACTCTAGGAACTCTTACCTTGAGCTTCTAATGGAGTTTTGAGTAGAAAATGACAAGGCTTCAACTCCTCTTTGAAGTGCCATACGGCTGAGTAATGAAATAGTGGTACATTTCGTGAGTTTTGTATTTTTTGCAAGGAAAAGATGAAAAGAGTGAAGCTTTGGTCTACTTCTTACCTTAGAACATGGAGAAGAAGATATCTTCAAATGGTGCTCTTGAAGCTCCTAACCGATAATACCCTCAAAACTAAAGTTGGTGGTTTTAGATTTTTGAAGGGTGGAGAATGATCTCCTTGACGATGCGAATTCAACGGTATGGTTTTTGTAGCATTTGGTGGTGGTTTGAGGTTTCAAAAATGGAGAAGAAGATGGCTCTGTGGAGGGGCTCTCAAATCGCCATCGTTGGAATCAGAGAGGAGAAGAGAAAATAGAGAGAAGAAGGAGATGTGCAGTACGTGAGTGAGAGAAATGTGAGGAGTGAGAGAGAGTTTTACTTTTTGACTTTTATTTCTTGTGTTTTATACATAGAGGGAAATTAGAGAGTGTGAGAGAGTAGTGTAATCGGCTACCCACACAGCCATATGGCTTTAAAATTTTAATTGCAATAGTGGACACACTAGTTTGCTTATTTACACTCTCACCACAACTTCTCGATTTTTAAGTTTTTACTATTTTCTCATTTAATTGATTTTATTGGTTAGACCTTCATTAATGTTTATTAATGACTATTTGTTGACCAAAATTGTTCGAGTCTATTTAACCCGCTCGTAAAGCGGTTTTCCCCGGTTCCTCGAAAAAACGCGCTTTAAGGTCCGTTGTTTAAATCCATTTTAAGGATCCGTTTTCTTTGGAAATTGTTTTCCTTATATTATTAGGCATCATTAAGCCTTAAGAATTCATATAATACGCTAACCGAGGTCTCGTACCTCCTATGGTCATTTACGCTTATTTAGCATTTTCCGCTTTTTAAGCGTTTCTTTATTTCTTTTGAATTTATTTTTCCTTACCAATATTACTTAGGAGTTATTAGGCCCTTAAATACATATTAGAATTATTTTAATCACTATACTTAAGTTCGGGGTATTTCATCTTGTAATGCCTTGTTCTCTTCTTTGTTTGAGCTTGGTTCAACTCTCCAATGGTGGAGGAACTCTCCTTTGTATTCAAGGCTTAGAAACCCCTCTTGAAACTCCAAGGTAAACCCTAACTTGCGGTAATTTAAACCCTTTTTAATTAGTGGTGTTATAAGAGGTTAGAAGTTTAATTATATTCTCCTTATGTAATTTGGGTGTTGGGATGGAGTTTGGTAACTCCATCCCCCACAAAACCGATTAGGACAAGAAAGAAGAGAAAAGAAGAAGTGGAAAAGAAAAGAGGAAATAAGAGCTTAAGGTAAGAGCTCTCTCTTGAATGCTACATTTAATGCATTAGAGTAATGGGAATGGGTAAACCAATTTAAAGAACCCAAAATATTGTATTGGTAATGTAGTATTGGAATTTTGGGTATTTGTGAACGTATGTGGATTATAGGCCTTAGGGCCAAGTGTAGTATATGTATTGGTATTGTGGATTGAGAAAGTATTGAGGAATTTATATTTGTATGTGTGCTGGTAGGACCCTTGCAAGGGTGTGGCTAGATTAGGAATGAAATAAGTGAGATTGTGTATGTGTGGCTAAGTAAGAAAAGTAGATGAACTATGGCAAAATTTTGGTAGGAATTATGTATTTAAGAATGATTTGGTGAATGGGAGAACCAAGGTATGTATTGGGATGAGTAAGGAGATTTAGTAACCATGGAATGGTAGTGTGGTATGAGGATATAAGGATGTAAAAATCTGTAGCAAAGAGGTATCAAAATGCATTGTAGAACTAAGAAGAAATTAGTGTGCAGGATTTTGTAAAAAGAGTGTTGGAACTTGGGTGTAGGTAGTGCAATGGCTTGGGAATGAATTGGCATGGTAAGGAGAAGTATATAGAATGCTAGGAATGACATTGGTTAAGGAAGTATTGGATGAGAGGATTGAGTTTTAAAATCTGTAGCATAAGTGTAAAGGAAACTGCTACATGTGTTGGAAAAGAAGTGAGGATAATGGTGTAAATTGATTGATGGATTTAGTAATGGATTTGGTGGATGAATTGAGGAATTTTAGGAAGCCTAAGTGGCACTAAAACATGTGGGATTACATGTAGGAAGATTGGGGAAGCAATGGGTAAAGTAGCGAACCGAAAACAGATTTTTAACCTGAAGTACTGGGCCGGACCGGACTTGCGACCGGACTTGCAAGTTCGGTCGAGCCCAGAATCACAAAGATGGGAACCTTCTGGAATGGATCGGACTTGCGACCGGACTTGCAAGTTCGGTCGGACCAGAAAATTTTCCCGTCTGAAACCTTCTAGAATGGACCGGACTTGCGACCGAACATGCAAGTTCGGTCGGACAAGAAAATTCTCCCGTAATGAGAGCTACTGGAATGGACCGGACTTGCGACCGGACTTGCAAGTTCGGTCGAGTAAAAAAAAATAAAATAAAAATAAAATAAAAAATAAAATAAATATTTTTATTATATGATTATAATCATATGTATATATGCCTATATACATATGTGCATATATATGTAGTAGTACGCTATAAATGGAGTAGTAAAGGTAAGAAAGTAAGTATATGAGTAGGAAAACAAGTATAAAAAGTAACCAAGTAAGTTGAGAGTATGAGAACATTAAGTACACCGGGATAACGGGTAAGTACGGGAGTAGTAATTATTTGTGTATCGTAAGAGTATAGTATTAATAATAATGTTGGAACATTATCAGTGGAACAAATGTGAACCAAAGGAACAAGGGAACGCCCGCTAGAGTAAATCAACGGTGAAAGGTATGATTTCTTCATGCCCTGTATCCTAATCTGGTTACCCCGATTTGTGTGCTTATTCGATCACCTAATAAGATAAATGCATGAATCGGACTATATTGCACTTACTTGTGCTTGTTTACATTGTTCTGATATTTGTCTTGAACAATAGTTTGTATAATTCATGAAATATATGAATGATGATGAACTGTATTGGAATCTTGTATTGTACTTAAGTATTGTATTGTATTTCGTATGAATGTGTATTGAGCAATGTATTTGTGTATGTGGCTTGAGTGAATGACTTCTACTAATTCCTAACCACCTAACTCCTAACAAAAATACTAAGTAAATTGGAATGAGTAGAAGTCCGATATAGCTTCGGCCACGTGTGAGGATGAGGAGACACAAGAGGTTGGATCCGATTCCTGGTTCTTAAACTGGTCCACGGCCCAAATCCCTTAAATGGGTAGCATCCTGGATTGGTGAACCAAGTAAAGCCTAGTGGTGGGACGGCGTAGTCCCTGCCCAGAGGTCATTCCGACTCAACATGAGTAAGAGTAAGTAAGTAAGTATGGATCAGTAAGTATGTATGAGTATGAGTGTGTATGCGTAAGTACTGTGGAACGAGTAAAAGAGTAATCTCCACCCGATTAACCCGGGTGGACCAACATGAGCTAACAAGGATGGTGTATTGTGTAAGTATTGTGTATGTATGTATATGAATTGGGTATTGCGGACCTCGGAAAGGTAAGAACGTATCTGATGGCTTGTATGGGTTACCATGTATGTATTGAAGTGTGTGTATTGATGTGTATGTATGTATTCCTTGCGTAATGTACTGTAATGTGATGTATAAGGGCATGTATGCATGTATGTTTGAATGAAATCAATCGCATGTATTCGACCAAGTGGTCGGCGTACCCTCACTAGTACGCGGGGTATGCGGTTATCATGCGCAGCGAAAGCTGACCCCCTAGGGGGAACGTTTTTAGTGTGCAGGTACCCGAAGAGGATATGGTCAAGGCACGAGACCGGTGACTACATTTGGATAGTTAGTAGTAGAATGTAGAGGTGTACTAAGTAGCACACCCCCCCTTCACCTAGGGAGCAAGTAGTTTGTGAGGAATGGGTAGTAGTTAGACTCGTAATGAGCATGTATGGTATTGAAAGAGGTATTCTACTTGTATAAGGATCTTAGTAAACTCGGTATATTAACATGTTGTAGAACTTATGGAGTATTGTATTGAATGGGAAGTTGTAATACCTAATTGGTAATTGTAGTGAAGCTTGTATTTGTGTAGCACTCGGATATTCCGGTCCATCAGACCGATGCTGTATGTAGAAGTAGTAGCCTTGTTAGTCACGTGGGTGACTAACGACATTGTATCACCCACTGTATGTAAGTAAGTATCCGCTGCGTGACTCGGAAGCACGATGAGATTGGACGGTAATGATTGTATTAATGGTAGGGGTGTTACAACAAAACTCGCCACATATTTTATATTATGTTATAAGTATCATATATTATAACATTCCAACCTTATAATAAAATATAACCCATGGTTTTTATTGTTTTCAAATTCTGAACAGACCCTAGGTCTGTTATGATTTTATGTTTTCATTACTCAACATTCCAAAATTGTACTTTTACCACAAATCTTATAACATTAATACATAACATATATTATATCATCATTAATACTTGTAACTTGTATAACATATGGTTTATATGTTTTTATAATTACCGAACAGACCTATGGTCTGTTTTGGTTTATTTTTCAAGCAACATAAGTTCTATATTTTTACAATTACCACATATTATAATAAGTTACATATAGGTTATATTATAGTTTATTTACATTTATAATTGGTATATGATAAGTGTCCAAATGAGCATGATTTTAGGTGTATTTCATATATAATATTAGCACTTTTCTTGCTCATTTCTCCACTTCGGTTAGTTTTCCTCTAGTTTATGTTTTATTGTTTATCTCACAAATTTATTGGTTTAACATGAGGAAAACCAAGCTGGGAGTGAAGTAGATTAAGAGATGAACGTATAGGCGCAGACGGCTTAGAAAACGGAGCCGAAACGAAGAATGTAGAGCCGGTCAAACAGAGTCACGCGAGAGTCACGCGGTGGACTGCTGCAACCGCCCCCTAAGTGGTGGACGTCACACGGACAACCGCCAGGCGGACAGGGCTGAGGCAACCGCCTCTTAACGGGCGGTTAAGGAGGCGGACGTGAGAGCGGCAACCGCCTCGCGGTCAATATAGAGGCTACCGCCTCTTAACTCGCGGTCACCACACAGGCAACCGCCTGGCGGACAGCATAGAGGCTACCGCCTCTTAATCTCGCGGACAACACAGAGGTTACCCCACTTATTGGGCGGTACCAGCAGGCGGACACCAATAACCGTGATTAATTATCAGTCGCGACCAGTATTGCGCCGTCGTCGTCTGCAACTCACACAACTCGTCCACTGCCATATCTATCTACTACGCACCGCCTACCTTAATTTCCTCACGCGTGAGCTTTGTCCCCTGCGCAATCAATGAAGCTGCTCTTCTTCATCTGCAATCGTACGGATCCAAACCTCTATATAAACCCACGCCCTCTGCTCAATAAAATAATTCCCTTCCTCACAATCAAAAGTAGTAGACGTATCATCCCATCCAGTAAATAAACCATCGCTCACTTCCACGATCCATTCCATCCTCTTATCTCCCACTTCTCCATTTTAGTTTTATTCTTCATTCCACCACGAAGCAGAAACACGATAAGAAGAACAGAAGAAAAGGGAGCTGGAGCAGAAGCGAATCGCAGTCCAGTCTCCGCCGGCAGTCTCCAAATTAATGGCTATTTCTGTTTCCTTTTTATTACTGTTAATGTCTGAGTGATTTTACTCGTATCCTAGGATGGGGTTGACCCTAAATAATTCAGACTTATATTAATACCAAGTTTGCTTATAAATATTTGTTTTGTCTCTCTAAATTATTAAATGCTTAACAACTGATTATTTTTATGCATTTACGGTTTCTCTTATTTCAATGATTTTGTAAATCTGAGAATAGACCACAAAGAGAGAAAAACGTTAGATATTCTCCTTGATTAGCAGATAAAATCCATCGCTGTTATAAAAGAATTCTTGCTTAAAGCTAATTAATGATTTTAGACTTCTTCTGATTGCAAGAGTCTATTGAATTAATTAAGAGTTGTCCTTATCTATGATTTAGGAAGGCCACAAGATAAATTCTTAAACAGACAAATAAGAGCAAATTAGGATTATAATTATTTTCTGCACTTAAATAAATATTTATCACCTGTTTCACTTATTAAACTTGTTTTAATTCCTTTCAGCAAATATTGTTATATGCTTTAGCGTGACAAACTACTGCATTTATTTGCTATCAACATATGATTTTGAGATAGTCAAAGTACCACAAAGGAATTAACTTTAGTATTTACACTCCGGTTTGAGCAGGAAAATACTAAGGCTATTATTAGGAGTTCGTAACTGACAATTATTAACTCTAATAGACAATAAATATTTGAGACAGGATTATAAAATTGTTTAAGTAATTTAGGAAATTCCCCCGCTATCCTAGGATACCTTTTTCCATCCATTTACTTTATTTTACTGTTTTTATTATTTCTGTACTAATTCTGTAAATCAAGCTTGCCTCCGGCTAAACCCCAATTTATATTTTATGCACTTTAATTTATCTTTTTGTACATTTACTAAACTGGATAATTAATTAGACAGTTGCGAAGTCTCTGTGGATACGACCTTGTACGCGGTGGACTGCTGCAAACCGCCCCCTAAGTGGCGGACGTCACACTGACAACCGCCAGGCGGACAGGGCTGAGGCAACCGCCTCTTAACGGGCGGTTAAGGAGGCGGACGTGAGAGCGGCAACCGCCTCGCGGTCAATATAGAGGCTACCGCCTCTTAACTCGCGGTCACCACACAGGCAACCGCCTGGCGGACAGCATAGAGGCTACCGCCTCTTAATCTCGCGGACAACACAGAGGTTACCACCACTTATTGGGCGGTACCAGCAGGCGGACACCAATAACCGTGATTAATTATCAGTCGCGACCAGTATCGCGCCGTCGTCGTCTGCAACTCACACAACTCGTCCACTGCCATATCTATCTACTACGCACCGCCTACCTTAATTTCCTCACGCGTGAGCTTTGTCCCCCTAAGCGAAAACTCAGTAAAATTAAAAACTACCAATTAACCTTGCCGGAGGTCCCCGGCAACGGCGCCAAAAACTTGTTGGAGAAATATGTGACTACTTCTTCAACCTAGGCAGTGTACCTAATCGTTTTGCGGAATAGTGGAAAGGTGGGTTGTCGTACTCTTGGGGACCTCGCTGTGGATAACTGATAGTGTAGTAAATTGACTGAGATTTCTATAAACAGATTTTATCTTTTGAGGGAAATGATTATCAGCTAAATAATAAGACAATAATAAAAACAATTAATTAAAACAGAAAAGAAATAGAAATTATAAATCTTTTTGGTTTTAAAGAAGCATCCCGGGTTGTTCTGCTCACCTATTTTATTTAATCATATTAATATAACTTTCCCACTTTAGCAAATAAACTCAAGAATCTTAATTAGTTTATTGACCGTTCCCTGTCTAATAAACCCTGATTAATTTAAACAACAAGCGCAATTCCTTGTTCAAGTTATTAATAAATTAATCGCATTATTAACAATCCCTATTGGAGATAGATTAACCTATACGGCGAGGAATATCGCTTCTAGTCGTTAACCCATTTGACTTCCTGTGTCTAGAACCTTGTCTCAGCACTGCATTTTAACAAAGAACTACAAATATCACTTTAATAATTGTACAGGAGAATTAAAGCGCATTAAGTGGAGGAATCAAAATACTGCTTAAATAAATTATACTGGAAAGCTTATATAACACAATTATATAAAATAAGCTTGCTTCCTAACCCGGGAAGCTAGATTTATTAATCACACATAATTAAACAGTAAAACAAACATAAGAAATAAAATAACAGACAGAACGAAGAAGAACGATGGTACGCGGATACAGATCAGGATATGGACTGGTTTTGTGCAGATCGTCTTCTTCGTTGGCTGTCTGTAAAATAACAGCGTAAGTTTAATGAACTTTGGATGGAAGATTGTGGTGAACTGTGGTCTGTCGTGGTTTGAACGGTGGTGTTTGGATTTTGAGGAAGGGAGTAATTATTTTTGAGCAGAAAGCTCGTAGAATTTATAGAAGAAGGAGAAGGAGAGAGGAAGGAGAAGGTTGGAGCACACGTGACCAAGTGGCCAAGTTGAGGAGTAGATGGATTGGGTTTGCAGAAGATTGGGGTTGCAGACGCGTGAGGACTGTCGGTAGGCGCCTGAGATAAGTGTCGGTAGGCGCCGCGAAGAAGGAAGAAGAAAGCGCCGCGAAAAACGAAGAAGAAAACTGTTTCGCGTTGATTTTAGTCACGTCCGCCTGCGCGTCCGCCTGGTTTGTGCGCGGACGTCTCTGTCTTGTCCGCGAGGCGGACGCCTGTGTGTTGTCGCGCCATATCATGCGGACGTCTCTGTCTTGTCCGCGAGGCGGACGCCTGTGTGTTGTCCGCGCCTTAACCAGGCGGACGTGTATGTTGTGGGCGGTTGTTTATATATATACACGACTGTAGTCTAATCTTCAATTGGCTCCAGATTCTTCGTTATAAGTCCGTTTGACTCGCCGTTTGTTGCGTTGGAAAGCTTGTGAGATAAACTATTTGATTCCAACACTTTTCCTGTATTTGATACATAAAATATATCAGTCCATATCAAGACATAAATCTTAGGAAAAACATACGATAAGTGAGAAATATTATCCTGAAAGTGCACAAGTATAAGGTAAATTAAACCCTTAAATGTCTATGTATTTCTCACTTATCAAACTCCCCCATACTTATCTTTTGCTTGTCCTCAAGCAAATCCATGTACCCAAGCAAGTAGGGAATGCTCAATATTAACAAATATTATTATTAAGGGTAGGATAAAGAGGTAAGTACAGTGATCTTTAAACTTTTCGAGGAGTGTGATCCATCACCTACTGGTGGCATAGGTGTGCTCAGGGTCAAAATAAAATAAAGAGTTTCGGGGTATGATCCGGAGTGCTTCAATGCTTCTTTAGTTAAGGAGACTTTGAGAACTTTTACCCGGCCAACTTCTCTCAAGAATGGGCATTGAGGAGAAAACAAAAGGAAAATAGATTTATGCATTTGTTTCACTTTTGCATAAGATGAGAAGATAAATGTGGACATTAAGCCTTTGTTTTTAAGAACACTCAACTCTCATTGTTGGTTGCCAATGGTGTCTCGCAAGTCCCTTGTTTATTATTATTTTTCTTCTTTTTTTGACAGAGAAGCACCCCTTAGCAATCCCTAAGAAAGAAGACAGAACGAACCCCTAAGCGATAAAAATCCAACCATTTCAGATCATTTGGTCACACCCCATAAAAATGCTCCTCAGAACGGGCGGAGGCTGTCTGGAAAATAACAGCGTAAGTTAATGAACTTTGGATGGAAGATTGTGGTGAACTGTGGTCTGTCGTGGTTTGAACGGTGGTGTTTGGATTTTGGCGCCGTTGCCGGGGACCTCCGGCAAGGTTAATTGGTAGTTTTTAATTTTACTGCGTTTTCAGTTTATAAATTTGTGATATATTTTGCTTCTCTTTAATTTTTGTTTCTGTTATATTTTGTTTCTATTATTCTGCTAATATTTTAATTGTGTAAATTTTCTGTTATATCTGTTTAATTTTCTTTTATTTTTGTTTTATGTAATTTTACATACCGTTTTTTTTATATATTTTATTTTAGCAGTTTTATTTTATCTCTGTTTTGTTTCATATTTGTTTTTTATTTAGTTAATTTCCGTTCTTGTGTTTATTTTCTATTTTTAGTTCTATTCTACTTGGTATTTTTATTTTTTTGTTTTGTAGGATAGTTACTGATTATGGAGAGCGGCGACGATGAGGTGAAGAGATTATTGATCAATTTGGAATGGACTCACATGCAAGAGGAGATGTCCTCATATCAAAGGTTGGTCAAGGATTATCAATCACTTCAACAGTCAAATCGAGAGCCGTATTGGTGGGAAGTCGACCAGGCTAATACACAGTACCAAGAAGCTCAGTTGGGATACTGCTACTTTAATCAAAATGAACAGCAATCTACACAAGGGCCAGACGAATTCCTCCCGAGTCAGACCAAGCCTCTAGACAAAATTCCAGTGGTGAGTCAGATGAGTGAAGATCGATTCGAGCCAGATATTAATGAAGCTGCAAGTTCTGATGAGGAGATAAAGAGACTTATCAGGACATTTTTCTCTAACGCTGAGTTAGAGCAAATGTCTGAAAGTTACAATTCTCCCCCATCTCCATCCCCAGCACAAGAGGAGCAATTAAAATTTGAAGATATTTTGTGTGAGCCTCATCAACCGGAAGAGGATATTTATTTCTCGAATCTGAGGAGAAAGCACTACCACCAGTCTCTCATAAACTCTCACCCTGCCTCCGTAAGCCTCAACAACAAAGAGAGGATGTTTACATCCTCCAATTTGAGGAAGAAAATTCATCACCACCTGGTCTCTCTGTTAGAACTACGTTACCGGCAGTACCTCCTCAAACACCAGGTTTTGTGGAGTATACATTTTCCTATTTTATTTGCCGAGTTAACGTTCTATTTTGATCCAGGTGGTTTGCTCTTAATTACTGCTAACTACGTTTTCCTGGCAAAGCTATTGTCTACTTTATTTTTGATCCAGGATAACGAAGCGGGAGTCTAGCCAAAGACTATAATTACGGGCAGCTTACTGGGAGGCAACCCAGTGGTTAAATATTATTTCCCTACTATTTTTGTTTTATGTTTTGTCTTTCATATTATTCCTATATATGTTTTTTATAAATAAAAAAAAGGAGAGAGAACGAGGGGAATTAACTTGAGTTCTTCTGGCTGTTTAGAATATTTATTACAGGAACATCTTGCACATTTCTACAGCTGAACTCAAGTGTGGGGGAGCTCTGTCTAAACACTCTGCGAACTCTGGGGAGTACATTCTCTTTGCTTGGCACTTCAAATTTTAAAATACTCCCTACTGCTTTGAGTTGTGTGAGGTACTCTGATAGATTGCATGTCCTCGTCAATTTAATTCTTCCTACGCAATGAGGACATTGCTCCAATCTAAGTGTGGGGGAGGACTCACTCTCTATCGCTCGTCTTAAGTAACTCTTAAATTGACACATTACTTAAAATGCTTAATCTCTCTGCTTATCTTGCGTTTTTCCAAATTCAATATCATGGACCCTTTATATGTGGGTTGTTCTCTTTAAAAACAAATACTGTTATTAATTGTGGGATAAATGGTACAAATTTTAAAAAAATTGATTGCTTCTGAGGAGCATTTTTTGCGGTGTGACCAAATGATCTGAAAAGATTGGCAATTACCTCTTCTGTGCTCTCCTTACTTGATTATTGTCTGTTTAACTTGTTTAAACATTATGTCAGAAAGATTTGCTTGAGGACAAGCAAAAGATAAGTGTGGGGGAGTTTGATAAGTGAGAAATACATAGATATTTAAGGGTTTAATTTACCTTATACTTGTGCACTTTCAGAATAATATTTCTCACTTATCGTATGTTTTTCCTAAGATTTATGTCTTGATATGGACTGATATATTTTATGTGTAAATGTAGGAAAAAGCCATGTTAATGGATAGATAATCTCATGAGCTTTCCAACGCAACAAACGGCGAGTCAAACGGACTTATAACGAAGAATCTAGAGCCAATTGAAGATTAGACTATACCACCGTGTGAGACAACCGCCCACAACATACACGTCCGCCTGGTTAAGGCGCGGACAACACATAGGCGTCCGCCTCGCGGACAAGACAGAGACGTCCGCATGATATGGCGCGGACAACACAGGCGTCCGCCTCGCGGACAAGACAGAGACGTCCGCATGATATCGCGCGGACAAGGACAGAGACGTCCGCTTCTTATCTCGCGGACAGCACACAGGCGTCCGCCTCGCGGACAAGACAGAGACGTCCGCGCACAAACCAGGCGGACGCGCAGGCGGACGTGACTAAAATCAACGCGAAACAGTTTTCTTCTTCGTTTTTCGCGGCGCTTTCTTCTTCCTTCTTCGCGTCGCCTACCGACACTTATCTCAGGCGCCTACCGACAGTCCTCACCGTCTGCAACCCCAATCTTCTGCAAACCCAATCCATAGGTCACGCGTGCTCCAACCTTCTCCTTCCTTCCTCTCCTCTACTCCTTCTTCTACCGGAGTGTAAATACTAAGGTTAATTCCTTTGTGGTACTTGGACTACTCAAAATCATATGTTGATAGTTACCAAATAAATGCAGTAGTTTTGTCACGCTAAAGCATATAACAATATTTGCTGAAAGGAATTAAAACAAGTTTAATAATGAAACAGGTGATATATTTATTTAAGTGCAGAAATAATTATAATCCTAATTTGCTCTTATTTGTCTGTTTAAGAATTTATCTTGTGGCCTTCCTAAATCATAGATAAGGACAACTCTTAATTAATTCAATAGACTCTTGCAATCAGAAGAGTCTAAAATCATTAATTAGCTTTAAGCAAGAATTCTTTTTATAACAGCGATGGATTTTATCTGCTAATCAAGGAGAATATATCTAACGTTTTTCTCTCTTTGTGGTCTATTCTTAGATTTACAAATCATTGAAATAAGAGAAACCGTAAATGCATAAAAATGATCAGTTGTTAAGCATTTAATAATTTAGAGAGACAAAAACAAATATTTATAAGCAAACTTGGTATTATAATAGTCTGAATTATTTAGGGTCAAACCCCATCCTAGGATACGAGTAAAATCACTCAGACATTAACTAATAAAAAGGAAACAGAAATAGCCATTAATTTGGAGACTGCCGGCGGAGACTGGACTGCGATTCGCTTCTGCTCCGCTCCCTTTTCTCTGTTCTTCTTATCGTGTTTGCTTCGTGGTGGAATGAAGAATAAAACTAAAATGGAGAAGTGGGAGATAAGAGGATGGAATGATCGTGGGAGTGAGCGATGGTTTATTTACTGGATGGGATGATACGTCTACTGCTTTGGATTGTGAGGAAGGGAATTATTTTATTGAGCAGAGGGCGTGGGTTTATATAGAGGTTGGATCCGTACGAATTTGATTGCAGATGAAGAAGAGCAGCTTCATTGATTGCGCAGGGGACAAGCTCACGCGTGAGGAAATTAAGGTAGGCGGTGCGTAGTAGATATATGGCAGTGGACGAGTGTGTGTGAGTTGCAGACGACGCGGCGCAATACTGGTCGCGACTGATAATTAATCACGGTTATTGTGTCCGCCTGCTGGTACCGCCCAATAAGTGGCGGTAACCTCTGTGTTGTCCGCGAGATTAAGAGGCGGTAGCCTCTATGCTGTCCGCCAGGCGGTTGCCTGTGTGGTGACCGCGAGTTAAGAGGCAGTAGCCTCTATATTGACCGCGAGGCGGTTGCCGCTCTCACGTCCGCCTCCTTAACCGCCCGTTAAGAGGCGGTTGCCTCAGCCCTGTCCGCCTGGCGGTTGTCCGTGTGACGTCCGCCACTTAGGGGGCGGTTGCAGCAGTCCACCGCGTGACTCTCGCGTGACTCTGTTTGACCGGCTCTACATTCTTCGTTTGTCCGTTTTCTGAGCCGTTGCGCTATGCGTTTCTCTTAATCTACTTCACTCCCAGCTTGGTTTTCCTCATGTTAAACCAATAAATTTGTGAGATAAACAATAAAACATAAACTAGAGGAAAACTAACCGAAGTGGAGAAATGAGCAAGAAAAGTGCTAATATTATATATGAAATACACCTATAAATCATGCTCATTTGGACACTTATCACACCCCCACACTTATCTTTTTGCTTGTCCTCAAGCAAAACTACGTACCTAAGTAGGGAATGCTCAATATTAACAAATATTATTATGAAGGGTAGGATAAAGAACTCAATAGTACATGATCTTAAACTTTTTAGAGGAGTGTGATCCATCACCTACTGGTGGCATAGGTGTACTCAGGGCAAAAATAAAAATAAGAGTTTCGGGGTATGATCCGGAGTACTTCAATGCTTCTTGATTTAAGGTGACTTTGAGAACTTTTACCATGGCCAACTTCTCTCAAGAATGGGCATTGAGGAGAAAAACAAAAGGAAAAATAGATTTATGCATTTGTTTCACTTTTGCATAAGAGATGAGAAGATAATATGTAGGCATCAAGCCTTCGTTTTAAGAACACTCAACTCTCTTGTTGGTTACCAATGGTGTCTCACAAGTCCCTTATTTATTTTATTTTTTTCCTTTTTGACAGAGAAGCACCCTTAGCAATCCCTAAGAAAGAAGACAGAAAGAACCCCTGAGCAATAAAAATCCAACCATTTCAGATCATTTGGTCACACCGCATAAAAATGCTCCTCAAAAGTAATCAAATTTTTAAAATTTGTACCATTTATCCCACAATTCATAACAATATTTATTCCTAAAGAGAACAACCCACATAAAGGGTCCGCGATATTGAATTTGAACAAACGCAAGATAAGCAGAGAGATTAAGCATTTAAGCATAAAATGTCACCGAAAAGGGCACACTCCCCCACACTTAAATTGAACAATGTCCTCATTGTTCACTAGAAAAACAAGGGAAAGATTCAGAAGGCCTTTTCGGTAAGTAGATAAAATAGAGAGAACACGAAGCTCACGAATATTCATTTAAGCATATAAATTCTCCTCTGCATATTTTATTTAAATAAAAGCAAGTTTAAAGAAACTGGTACTCCCCTGATTTTATTTTTGCTAGCGTGTTTTGGACTTCCCCCACACTTGAGCTTCAGCCTCAAGTAGCGTAGCTTGGTTGCGGTGTAGACATGAAATTGCACCTGCATAAGACACTAGAAGCAACCATACTATAAACGGGGTTAAAAGTTAGCAAAAATAAACTTTAAAGGGAACCTGATTATTAAAATAGCATAAAAGCATATAAAAGATAAGTTCGTCCGGGTTGCCTCCCGGAAAGCTGCCCTTCTTTAACGTCTTTGGCTAGACGCCCGCTTCGTTATCCTGGATCAAAAATATAAGTAGACAATAGCTCTGCCAGGAAAACGAGGTTGGCAGTAATTAAAAACAAACCACCTGGATCAAAACAAAACGTTACTTCGGCAAATATAATAGGAAAATGAATACTCCACAAAACCTGGTGTTTGAGGAGGTACTGCCGGTAGCGTAGTTCTAACAGAAGACCCGGCGGTGATGATTTTTCTTCCTCAAATTGGAGGATGTAAATATCCTCCTCTTGTAGGTGAGGCTTGTAGAAAGAACGCTTGATATCATCTTCAGAGAGAACTGATTCTTTGAAAGTGATAGTGGCGTTTTGTTTGGATATTTTGGTGGGAGGTGGTGGCAATTCCTTCTCTTCATTTTCGAGGATATAAATATCCTCATCTTCTGGATAGAGCACAGAGAAGGAGGGGAAATAGTAGTTGACTTCAGAGGGAGGAAACTCCATGAAGTCTATGGAGAAACTCTCTTCTGAGGGGTTGTCTTCATAATCAAGCTGATGGTTGTTTGGTGATGGATTCTCTAATTCGAATAGTGGAGGAGGTGGAGAGTAGCTTATGTCCTTAGCAGGTTGTTCCTCCTCATGAACCACTTCATTCAGTTGTTGAAGCGGTTTTCCATGCGTTCGATCTGATCTAGCGTTCTTTGCTGGATCCTTTCAAACTGTGAGGTAAATTCTGCCATCATTTCCCTTAAAATGGCGTTGTCTCTCTCTATTGCAACATAGGACAATGGGAACTTTCATGGTCTCCTCCACACTCTTGGCACACAAAGATGGGGATAGGCTTGAGAGATGACTTGTAATCCTCCAAGAGAGCTCTCAATTCAGCATTTGGGTCTGAACATTGGGGGCTTTCATGGTACTCTCCGCACCTTTGACAACACTCCATTGAATGTAGTCCGCTGCGTCATAGGGGTAACCATACCAATTTCCTGCTTGATCGTAGTGACTATCCATCAGAATTAAGTACCTTTAAAAACAAAAAAAAAATTATACAAAAAGGGCAAATAACGAAAAAAAAAGAAAAACTAAACAGATAATAAACCAGATAGTTGGACCGAAGTCCCCGGCAACGGCGCCAAAAACTTGTTGGGCAAAATAGTAGTTAAACTATCTTGCTAACTATGGGCAGTGAACCCAATCTTTGTAGTACAACAAGGTCGTATCCACAGAGACTTCGCAACTGTCTAATTAATTATCCAGTTTAGTAAATGTACAAAAAGATAAATTAAAGTGCATAAATATAAATTGGGGTTTAGCCGGAGGCAAGCTTGATTTACAGAATTAGTACAGAAATAATAAAACAGTAAAATAAAGTAAATGGATGGAAAAAGGTATCCTAGGATAGCGGGGGAATTTCCTAAATTACTTAAACAATTTTATAATCCTGTCTCAAATATTTATTGTCTATTAGAGTTAATAATTGTCAGTTACGAACTCCTATAATAGCCTTAGTATTTTCCTGCTCAAACCGGAGTGTAAATACTAAGGTTAATTCCTTTGTGGTACTTTGACTATCTCAAAATCATATGTTGATAGTTACCAAATAAATGCAGTAGTTTGTCACGCTAAAGCATATAACAATATTTGCTGAAAGGAATTAAAACAAGTTTAATAAGTGAAACAGGTGATAAATATTTATTTAAGTGCAGAAATAATTATAATCCTAATTTGCTCTTATTTGTCTGTTTAAGAATTATCTTGTGGCCTTCCTAAATCATAGATAAGGACAACTCTTAATTAATCAATAGACTTTGCAATCAGAAAAGTCTAAAATCATTAATTAGCTTTAAGTGAGAATTCTTTTTATAACAGCGATGGATTTTATCTGCTAATCAAGGAGAATAATATCTAACGTTTTCTCTCTTTGTGGTCTATTCTCAGATTTACAAAATCATTGAAATAAGAGAAACCGTAAATGCATAAAAATGATCAGTTGTTAAGCATTTAATAATTTAGAGAGACAAAACAAATATTTATAAGCAAACTTGGTATTAATAATAAGTCTGAATTATTTAGGGTCAAACCCCATCCTAGGATACGAGTAAAATCACTCAGACATTAACAGTAATAAAAAGGAAACAGAAATAGCCATTAATTTGGAGACTGCCGGCGGAGACTGGACTGCGATTCGCTTCTGCTCCAGCTCCCTTTTCTTCTGTTCTTCTTATCGTGTTTCTGCTTCGTGGTGGAATGAAGAATAAAACTAAAATGGAGAAGTGGGAGATAAGAGGATGGAATGGATCGTGGGAGTGAGCGATGGTTTATTTACTGGATGGGATGATACGTCTACTGCTTTGGATTGTGAGGAAGGGAATGATTTTATTGAGCAGAGGGCGTGGGTTTATATAGAGGTTTGGATCCGTACGAATTTGATTGCAGATGAAGAAGAGCAGCTTCATTGATTGCGCAGGGGACAAAGCTCACGCGTGAGGAAATTAAGGTAGGCGGTGCGTAGTAGATAGATATGGCAGTGGACGAGTTGTGTGAGTTGCAGACGACGACGGCGAACTGGTCGCGACTGATAATTAGTCACGGTTATGGTGTCCGCCTGCTGGTACCGCCCAATAAGTGGCGGTAACCTCTGTGTTGTCCGCGAGATTAAGAGGCGGTAGCCTCTATGCTGTCCGCCAGGCGGTTGCCTGTGTGTGACCGCGAGTTAAGAGGCAGTAGCCTCTATATTGACCGCGAGGCGGTTGCCGCTCTCACGTCCGCCTCCTTAACCGCCCGTTAAGAGGCGGTTGCCTCAGCCCTGTCCGCCTGGCGGTTGTCCGTGTGACGTCCGCCACTTAGGGGGCGGTTGCAGCAGTCCACCGCGTGACTCTCGCGTGACTCTGTTTGACCGGCTCTACATTCTTCTTCGTTTCGGCTCCGTTTTCTAGCCGTTGCGCTATACGTTCATCTCTTAATCTACTTCACTCCCAGCTTGGTTTTCCTCATGTTAAACCAATAAATTTGTGAGATAAACAATAAAACATAAACTAGAGGAAAACTAACCGAAGTGGAGAAATGAGCAAGAAAAGTGCTAATATTATATATGAAATACACCTATAAATCATGCTCATTTGGACACTTATCACACCCCCACACTTATCTTTTTGCTTGTCCTCAAGCAAAACTACGTACCTAAGTAGGGAATGCTCAATATTAACAAATATTATTATGAAGGGTAGGATAAAGAACTCAATAGTACATGATCTTAACTTTTTAGAGGAGTGTGATCCATCACCTACTGGTGGCATAGGTGTACTCAGGGCAAAAATAAAAATAAGAGTTTCGGGGTATGATCCGGAGTACTTCAATGCTTCTTGATTTAAGGTGACTTTGAGAACTTTTACCATGGCCAACTTCTCTCAAGAATGGGCATTGAGGAGAAAAACAAAAGGAAAAATAGATTTATGCATTTGTTTCACTTTTGCATAAGAGATGAGAAGATAATATGTAGGCATCAAGCCTTCGTTTTAAGAACACTCAACTCTCTTGTTGGTTACCAATGGTGTCTCACAAGTCCCTTATTTATTTTATTTTTTTCCTTTTTGACAGAGAAGCACCCTTAGCAATCCCTAAGAAAGAAGACAGAAGGAACCCCAGCAATAAAAATCCAACAATTTCAGATCATTTGGTCACACCGCATAAATGCTCCTCAAAAGTAATCAAATTTTTTAAAATTTGTACCATTTATCCACAATTCACAACAATATTTATTCCTAAAGAGAACAACCCACATAAAAAGGGTCCGCGATATTGAATTTGAACAAACGCAAGATAAGCAGAGAGATTAAGCATTTAAGCATAAAATGTCCGAAAAGGGCACACTCCCCCACACTTAAATTGAACAATGTCCTCATTGTTGACAGAAAAACAAGGGAAAGATTCAGAAGGCCTTTTCGGTAAGTAGATAAAATAGAGAGAACACGAAGCTCACGAATATTCATTTAAGCATATAAATCTCCTCTGCATATTTTATTTAAATAAAAGCAAGTTTAAAGAAACTGGTACTCCCCTGATTTTATTTTTGCTAGCGTGTTTTGGACTTCCCCCACACTTGAGCTTCAGCCTCAAGTAGCGTAGCTTGGTTGCGGTGTAGACATGAAATTGCACCTGCATAAGACACTAGAAGCACCATACTATAAACGGGGTTAAAAGTTACCAAAAATAAACTTTAAAGGGAACCTGATTATTAAAATAGCATAAAAGCATATAAAAGATAAGTTTCGGTAAGGAGGCGGACGTGAGAGCGGCAACCGCCTCGCGGTCAATATAGAGGCTACCGCCTCTTAACTCGCGGTCACCACACAGGCAACGCCTGGCGGACAGCATAGAGGCTACCGCCTCTTAATCTCGGGACAACACAGAGGTTACCGCCACTTATTGGGCGGTACCAGCAGGCGGACACCAATAACCGTGATTAATTATCAGTCGCGACCAGTATCGCGCCGTCGTCGTCTGCAACTCACACAACTCGTCCACTGCCATATCTATCTACTACGCACCGCCTACCTTAATTTCCTCACGCGTGAGCTTTGTCCCCTGCGCAATCAATGAAGCTGCTCTTCTTCATCTGCAATCAAATTCGTACGGATCCAAACCTCTATATAAACCCACGCCCTGCTCAATAAATAATTCCCTTCCTCACAATCCAAGCAGTAGACGTATCATCCCATCCAGTAAATAAACCATCGCTCACTCCCACGATCCATTCCATCCTCTTATCTCCCACTTCTCCATTTTAGTTTTATTATTCATTCCACCACGAAGCAGAAACACGATAAGAAGAACAGAAGAAAAGGGAGCTGGAGCAGAAGCGAATCGCAGTCCAGTCTCCGCCGGCAGTCTCCAAATTAATGGCTATTTCTGTTTCCTTTTTATTATGTTAATGTCTGAGTGATTTTACTCGTATCCTAGGATGGGGTTTGACCCTAAATAATTCAGACTTATTATTAATACCAAGTTGCTTATAAATATTTGTTTTTTGCTCTAAATTATTAAATGCTTAACAACTGATCATTTTTATGCATTTACGGTTTCTCTTATTTCAATGATTTGTAAATCTGAGAATAGACCACAAAGAGGAAAAACGTTAGATATTATTCTCCTTGATTAGCAGATAAAATCCATCGCTGTTATAAAAAGAATTCTTGCTTAAAGCTAATTAATGATTTTAGACTTCTTCTGATTACAAGAGTCTATTGAATTAATTAAGAGTGTCCTTATCTATGATTTAGGAAGGCCACAAGATAAATTCTTAAACAGACAAATAAGAGCAATTAGGATTATAATTATTTCTGCACTTAATAAATATTTCACCTGTTTCACTTATTAAACTTGTTTAATTCCTTTCAGCAAATATTGTTATATGCTTTAGCGTGACAAACTACTGCATTTATTTGGTAACTATCAACATATGATTTTGAGATAGTCAAAGTACCACAAAGGAATTAACCTTAGTATTACACTCCGGTTTGAGCAGGAAAATACTAAGGCTATTATTAGGAGTTCGTAACTGACAATTATTAACTCTAATAGACAATAAATATTTGAGACAGGATTATAAAATTGTTTAAGTAATTTAGGAAATTCCCCGCTATCCTAGGATACCTTTTCCATCCATTTACTTTATTTTACTGTTTTTATTATTTCTGTACTAATTCTGTAAATCAAGCTTGCCTCCGGCTAAACCCCAATTTATTTTTATGCACTTTAATTTATCTTTTTGTACATTTACTAAACTGGATAATTAATTAGACAGTTGCGAAGCTCTGTGGATACGACCTTGTTGTACTACAAAGATTGGGTTCACTGCCCATAGTTAGCAAGATAGTTTAACTACTATTTTGCCCAACAGTATAACCTATAGTTTTGTGTACTTAATTTCCTAATAGACCCATGTCTGTTTTAAATTTCTTTTTTCGCCCTAAGTTTTCCTTATTTACATATTGACCACAAGTTATACTATATACTTCCTAATGTCATCAAAGCCATATATTATACACTTTTCTTTGTAAAATCATTTATATAACTCTAAAAATTCCCAAACTTTTTATTAAGGATATAAACTGTTATATTAACCATCCCAACCCTTAACTTTTGGTAATTACCATTCTTACCCAAATAATTTTATAAATTTAACATTTAGCTTATAATGTTACTATAAGTTCATAAATTAATTATTTCTCATTAAATTTGGTCAAGGCACCCAACATAGTCTATATTGACCTATAGACTTACTGGTTTGACCAAGAGTTTCATTTATTACGGTTTTGACCCAAAACTTTTTAGAAATTACATTTTTGCCATAAAATTTTATTAACTTTTATAAAATTAATAGGATAAGTTTTTAATGCCTAATTTTCGTCTATAACCTACAGTTAGTCCCCAAATTTTATTTTAATTACCTAATGAACCTAGAAAATTTCCGGTAAAGTTTATTACTACTTTAAATTCATTTTAAACTTAATATAACATAAAATTAAATGGCCTAAAGTGCATGGCCTTATTATAACATTAACATATAATAAAAATTACACTTAAATGTCATATATGACATAGAAACCTTACGACTTTATACTGTAACCTCCCATTAGTTTCTAAAATTGCATTTTTGACACATAAATTATTCCCTTGACCTTGTATGTCATTTAGGCACTAAGTTAATTAACCAAAATGTTATAAAACATTTTAATGCCTAATTAAGCTATTTATCAACTTTAAACCCCACGGCTGAAATTAATATGTTACAAAATTTTATAAAACCGTATATAACATAAGGTAAGATTTCCTTACCTAGTTTTGAGTCACCTAATCCACCAAACAGCTCCTAGTATTCTCGGCCTAATTACCAAGTAGTTTAGGTTAATTTTTTGAACATTAATCGACATATGAACTTGGTTAGTATAGCATTTAAAAGGTAAATTTCCTTACTTTGCTAGGTTTTCTCTTATGCTTGACTTCTACAACTTTTGTGCAGAAAAATCCCACGGTTTCCAGCACACATCAACGGCATTTTTGCAAGGGAAAACAAGTGTGTTAGGTGTGTGGACATAACCAACTAATTAAGGACAAAATCAAGCTCATTTAGCATGGATTTTTACCTTGATATGGTGGAGTATTAGAAGGTGGTTCACACCTGAATTTAGAGGAAAAATAAGGTGTTAAAAAACCATTTAAACCATGGTATATAGCCGGTAATGACAAGAGTAATAACCTAGGGTTTTACCTTAAGAAATGGAATTTTTTGAAGTTCCTTAACTCCAAATGAGCTAACCCTTCATGGAGTTGGTATCTCCTCTGATTTTTCATGCAAGAAGGAAGTAAACAAGCTTAGGAATATAAGGGGAATTTTCAGAAATGAAGAAGAACAAGGATCTCATGCATTTAGCATGTTTTTACCTTAGTTTAGCAAGCTTTGAACTTCCCTTTCCCTTCTGATTTTTCAACTATAAAACCCCTCTTCTTCAAGCCCCAACTCGGACAATATGGCTGGATGAAAATGGAGGTAAGTAACACCATTGGAAAGAGGAGAAAGAGATGAAGATTATGATCATAAGGATGTTCCAAGAGCTTACCTACAATCAAGATGAGTGACTTTGAAGCTGGGTGCTGCTCACAGTTTTGAAGAACAAAAGAGAGGGTTTGGATGGGTGTTTACGGCTGAGAGGAAAGGTAATGAGAGAAAAGAAGAAATTTTAGCTTATACGGAGATAATGTCATATTTTAGTAAATCGTCAAGGATGAGTCATCCTTAGATATTTTAGAAGATTGCCTAATGCTGAAGAAAGCCTATAAAGCTGGCGGCAAGGATAAAGCAAGGGTAATAAGTCTTCTTTTGACTTAACCATGATTAAGTGTAAAGATGTCATAAAAACCTTAACTTAAGGAATAGTCCTAGATAACTCATTACTAGCTAGGTTAAGGTTGCTAATGGATGGGGATGACTCTTTTGGAAGGGAAAATGAGTAGTCAAGGTAGAAGACTTTGCCTTGACTCAATTATGTTTGCAAAGTAAAGTAAATCTTACTTTAAGGAATAGTTAACCATGTGTCATATATATGTATATGGAGCCGGCTCACAGGTAAGGAGATACCACTAATCAAGCGGCAATATATGTTCAAATTCAATGGAGGAGTTTTGACCATTGATTAACTTGGAAGATTAAATGTTAATTTTGCACTATTTGAGTACTATTCACAAACCAATGCACATATTTCTGATTTTTTTTTAAAAACTTTAAATTTGGCATTATACTATGGTACATTATGTCACATTAGTATATTTAAGGGTATTCAAGGCCCTAAGCACAAACAAAACTCATTTTGAAGACAATCTCACAAAAATGTGCTTTAAGGGAATCTTTGAGCAATTTTGTGTCTAAGGTGTTTTGAGCTTGGTTCCTTTGATAACGGTTTTAATTGTGTTCATTCATGGGTTATAATGCTTAGGACATATATTAGGTCTAAGAGTTCATTTGGGCATGTATTTACCCTAAAAGGTCAAAGGGTGTAATTTTTGCTTTCTAACAAACATTGTTGTGTTTAAATGGGTTTTTAAGGCATGTTTAGGCCTTAATTTGATTGATTATATGTTTAATCAATATTTAATTAGTTAGGAGTATTTCAGTCTACCCCCCTTAAACAGACTTCGCCCCGAAGTCGTCTTTCTCGAATAGTTTATGATAACTACCCATATAGCCCATAATGTACATCTATGTGATGTAGAATTCACACATAATGTGTTGTGATTAAATCGTACATAGCCCTCAATTGTGGCGTTACTTCAAGTATGTTATATTTTCCTATCATTTCTACAAGCTCTGACAACCTCCCCGAGGTGTCCATATCATTCAACATTTCACGTTCCATCTCTATGATTCAATCAGTATCTAAATGAGACTATGTTCGTTATCTAAAAGATACAACATGAACGGAATTTATAAGAATTATATGCATATATATTATATATATATATATAGATATATATATATATATAATATATAATATATATATATATATATCATCAAATGAGTCAGTACCATACATACACAAATGAGTATCTCATAGGATACTTACATACATACATACAAGCACACAAGCATACACACGTGCGCAATGCGCATACAACAACCAACAAAAAAACGTATGCCCCGCATACAGAACACAAAACCTAGTGCACACAAGTGCACAACCAAGAGGCTCTACCCCCCTAAAAGAGGGTTACGCCCCTGTACCCCAGAAGTATCCACAAACGCTACTCAAAGAACGCTGAATACTTGGCTCTCATGGTGTCCTCAAACTCCCAAGTGGCCTCTTCGACCTCGTGGTTAGACCAAAGGACTTTGACCATGCGGACAGTCTTGTTCTTGGTCTCTCGCGTCTAGAATGCGAGGGGAGTCTCCTCGTATCTGAGAGTCGGGTCGAGCTCTAAATGCTCTAGCTCCAAAACATGCGACGGGTGAGGCATGTACTTCTTCAGCTGAGAGATATGGAATACATCATGCACTCTCCCGAGCTCAGCAGGTAAATCAAGCTGGTAAGCTAACGGGCCCACTCGCTCCGTAATACGGTACAAACCAACATACTTCAGACTCAGCTTGCCCTTCTGTCCGAATCGGAAGATGCCCTTCATAGGTGACACTTTGAGGAAGACTCGGTCGTCGACTGTGAACTCGAGATCTCTCTATCGGACGTCTGCATATGACTTCTGTCTATCCTGGGCAGCCTTCATGTTTCTACGGATCTGTAAGACATCCTCCTTTACCTGCTCAAGGTTCTCGGGTCCAAGGAATATATTCTCGCTGGCCTTGTCCCAGTAGAGAGGTGTCCTACATGGTCTACCATACAACGCCTAGAATGGTGGCATCAGAATCGATGCATGATAGCTATTGTTATAGGCAAACTCAATCAAGTGTAACCAGTCAATCCATCTCTCCTCGAAATCTAAGGCGCATGCTCGGAGCATGTCCTTTAACGTTTGAATGATTCTCTCACTCTGACCATCTGTCTGTGGGTGAAAGGTGGTACTTAGCTTCAGCTTCGTACCCAATGCTTCCTGAACTTGCCCCCAAAACCGTGATAGGAATCGAGGGTCTCTATCTGACACTATCGTCTTCGGCACGCCATGGTGTCTGATGATCTCTCGCTGGAAAAGATCTGCTAGCTTGGAACTTTCCAGGTATCCTTGATAGGAATAAACTTAGCCACTTTCGTGAATCTGTCGATGATTACCCATATGGTGTTCGAACCTCCCTTAGTCGGTGGAAGGCTGACAATGAAATCCATGGATAAATCCTCAAACTTCCAATATGGAATGGGCATAGGCTGTACCAAACCTCCTGGTCTTCTGTGCTCGAACTTGACTTTCTGACAAGTCAAGCAGAGGGTGACAAACTCTGCTACATCCTTCTTCATGCCACTCCACCAAAAATGAGTCTTCAGGTCTTTATACATCTTTGACGATCCCGGGTAGATGGACAAGGAAGAGCAATGAGCTTCATTGAGTATCTTCTTTTCAACTCTAGGCCGGACTCTGGGATGCACAATCTGCCATTCAATCTGATAAGCCCATCATCACTGAGTATGAAATCATATTTCCGCCCCTTGAATGTGCCGTCAACTAACTACTACCTGATGGTCTATATGTACTGGTCGCTCTCCTAAGCACAACGTACTTCTTCGACTAGGCTACTACTCGCTGACATGACATGTAAAGAGTGAGCTCTCCGGCTCAGGGCATCGGCTACTATGTTCTCCTTCCCCTCCTTATACTTGAGGTCGATGTCGTAGTCCTTCAAGAACTCGACCCATCGCCTTTGTCTCATGTTCAGATCTTTCTGCGTGAATAGGTACTGAAGGCTTTTGTGGACGGAGTAGATCGTCACTGTGACTCCGTACAAGTAGTGTCGCCATATTTTTAATGCAAAAACAACTGCTCCCAGCTCCAAATCATGTGTCAGGTAGTTCTCCTCATGTTTCTTCAGCTGTCAGGAGGCGTGGGCCACGACCTTCCCATGCTGCATGAGTACACACCCTAGCTCCGTACCTGAGGCATCACAGTACACTTCGAACCCGTCAGTCCCTTCAGGGATGGTGAGTACGGGAGCCGACGTCAGAAGGTCCTTCAGTGTCTAGAAGGAACGCTCGCAATCAACAGTCCATACAAACTGAGCACCCTTCTTCACCAGGTTCATCATCAGCTTGGCTACTTTGGAGAAGTCCTTAAGGAATCATCTGTAGTAACCAGCCAACCCCAAGAAACTACGGATGTCTGTCACTGTCTTCGGTCTTGGCCAGCTCTTGACTACCTTGATCTTCACAAGGTCGATAGATATCCCGCTGGCTGAGATGATATGCCCTAAGAATGCCATGCTATTCAGCCATAACTCACACTTTGAGAGCTTGGCGTATAGCTGGTTCTCCCTCATAATCTACAGAACTCGTCTGAGGTATGCCTCGTGCTCCTCCTTAGTCCTAGAGTAGACTAGGATGTCGTCGATGAATACTACAACTGATGTGTCGAGCTGCTCTGAACAGACGGTTCATGAGGTCTATAAATACAGCAAGTGAGTTCGATAATCCAAATGGCATCACGGTAAACTCATAGTGACTGTAACGCGTTCGAAAATCCGTCTTCTCGATATCTCCCTCTGCAATGCGTATCTGATGGTAGCCTGATCTCAAGTCGATCTTCGAGAACACTGATGCACCTCTAAGCTGATCAAAGAGGTCATCGATGCGTGGAAGGGGGTATTTGTTCTTGACTGATACTGCATTTAACTCTTGATAGTCGATGCATAGTCGCATGCTCCCATCTTTCTTCTTGACAAACAATACTGGCGCTCCCCATGGAGATATGCTCGGCCTAATAAATCCCTTGTTCAGTAGATCTCCTAACTGAACCTTTAATTCCCTCATTTCGGCTGGAGCCATCTGGTAGGGTGCCTTAGCAATAGGCCCCGTTCCCGGCATAAGGTCAATGGTAAACTCCACCTCTTGCACTGGTGGCCTGCCTGGTAATTCCTTAGGAAACAGATCCGGGAAGTCGGATACCACTAGTATATCCAACTCCATCTGCTCCTCCTGTCTCATGTCGTGGACGTAACATATATATGGGGTGTGGCCCTTCCATATCTCCTTCATTAAAGTTAAAGCTGATACTATTTTGATGGTGGGTTCCTTCGGCACACTACGGTAGGAAATAGCTTTGCCCCCCGGGCTCTTGAGTAACAGTCGGTGCTCGGCACAATGTAACCGGCCCTTGTGTCTCTACAACCAATCCATACCGATGATGACGTCGAAACCCAACCCTTTGAACTCAATCAAGTCGACGGGGAAAATCTCGTCCCGTATCACAATCTGCAAGTCGGTGTCGCGTCCCATGCACCGCACTCTCTCCCTAGATGGTAATGTAACGAAGAAGTCGGAGAGGTGCTCTGGGGTCAATCCCAACTTCTTTGCGAAAGAAGAGAAAACGAAAGAGTGAGACGCCCCTGAGTCGAATAAGACTGATGCATCGGTGCCATTTACAGGGAAGGTACCTGTGGTTATTTTCGATTTAGATCAGCATTGCTGTTATAAGGGTTATATGTACTGGTCAGTTTATTACGAGTCTTACCAGTGATGATGTTGCCAATCTTTGTGGCCTGCGCCACATTCAAGATATTGAGGGTTCCTCCTTTCTCGGATTCATGGCCTGGATTATAGAGTCGTATAAGAACAGGACGGAAACAAATGTATGAAAGAACTCGAAAACTCCACTTTTATTTATTCATCATGGCATTACATTTTGCTTGCATACAAAGCTAGTAGCTTACAACATTACATCAAAACTCTCTAAATGTCAAGTTTAAACGCCCGGTTTGATGTGGGTAGCATTTACTAAAGCTGGTGGTGCGGTGTTTAACTTAACTCGCTTGATTCCGTGGTACACTAACCTCGAGTCTCCACTGAATATTAATACATCTCCGGACTTGAGGACTAGCTTGCTAGATAAATCCATTCTCTTCTGATGACCGTACAAAAACTCTGCTTCATCTCCAATGGAGAACGACACTACGGGAATACCCTTTGCGATGGACTCGGGTGTCTCATCCTAGTCTTGGTGTAATCCCTGTCGTCCACCTTTTTCGTAGAAGTTTACAATGCAAACGTCGGCATCAATGCCGGGTACTGGTTCGTCTTCAAATTGCTGCGCGGTCTCCACCACCTTCAGTGCTAAGGTCTTGAATCTCTCGGGTATCCTAGGTACTCTTGCTCCATCTAATTTCCTCACTTCCTGGTATGTCCTAGTCTATGGGTCCTAATCCCTGCCTAGGCACATCATGTGCAGCTTCATCTTAGATCCACTCGTAAAACCTGGAATGTAAAATCCACCTAGTTCTCTACCCAAGGCTCTACACTCTTCTATGATGTTGGTTTGCTCGTCTAAGGTCAGGAATTCTCTAAGCAGAATCATGCCCGGTTGGATGACTTGGCTATTCTCTTCTGGATGCTTCCGTCTTTTGGCTATGGGTCTTGGTGATCTTGGTCTTGTAGGTAGGGGTAACAGATGTCGTAACTACCTAAGATATGAAAGTTCTCCTAAGGTAAGTTACTTCTAAAGTCGATACTCAATATATCACAGAACATGCTTCAAAGCGTTTAACAGACACACAATGGTTTCAAAACAATAACAGTTGGGTATTAGGATTACCTGTAGCGCGTTGGGCCCCCGCCTCAGCGCCCGAGGTTCCCGCTGAATTCAAGGTGTCGCGTCCCTGATCAACTCCTTTCCCTTTCTGGAAGCGCATGTCAGAAGACGACTGGCCCCCTTTGCCACCCCGTGGTGCTCCAGATCCTCCAGCAGAGGTCTTCTGAGCGGCCTTCGGTCCCTTGTAGTTGCGGCTGTCTAGGTTTGAGTAGCACTCGAAGTCACGGTGCCCCATCTTCCTGCAGTAACGGCACTCTACCTTGATGCCGTTGCAATCAACGCCTGGGTGGTCTTTCCCGCAGCGCTTACAATGGCGTTGGGGCTTTCCGGTGCCTGTTTGCAACCGTAACTTAAATTAATACAAAGATATACACATTGTAAGATAAACGAATAAATTTACGGGGAGGCTATTCTCACCCTTGGGAGATGCCGATCTCAGTGGCTGGGCATCGATGGGCGGGCCTGTCACTCTTGGTACGGGATCTTTCACCTTGGGACCCTGCTGACTCTGCTGCCCTTGCTGCCCCTGCTTTCCCTTCTTTTTAAAGAAGCCTCTGTTAAACAGTTTTGGGGTTAGCATTCACAATAATTAAACAATGGGCAAAATCAACAAATGGAATAATTCCTTACTTTCCCTTCTTCGAGCCCTCGCCCCGGTTCACTCCCCCGTCCTCTGACTCCTTCTCGGGCGTCTTTCTTTTCTTCTGCTCTAGAGTCTCATCCCGAGTTTGGAGCATCAGCTTCGTTCTAGAGGCAGCATCATAACACTCCTAAAAATTGAATTGGTAAGTCTTCATACATTCACTGGATAATCGAACAAGTAGGATATTTAGTGAGATTTGACGGTATTCATATTTATACCTGAATGGTAGTGTAAAGTGTAGCGCCCACGGCTGCCTGGATGCAGAATAAAAGTCCTCTCGGAACTTCTCGACCTTAAGGGTCTCGGAGTAGTCGACTTCGGGGATGAAGTCTAGAATATCGATGAAACGAGCGTAGTACTCGTCCACGGACAAACTCTCCTAGGACAATGTCTCAAACTCCCGACGCTTCTTCTATTTGAGGTGAGCGGGGTAGTACTTCCCTCGTAGGATCTCGACGAAAGAAGCCCATGAGAAGTCAGGTGTGGCTAGGTGCTGATCCTTCACTAGTCACCACCAAGTACTGGCTGCGTTCTTCAAGTGGAAAGCAGCAATCGTGACCCGCTGGTCAGCTGGCACTCACAAGGCTTCGAAGGCCTTCTCATGCTCGACGACGTGACGCTCCAGGGCAACGGGGTTCGACTCCCTTGAATAGGTCGGTGGTCGTGTCTTGGACACTGCCTTCAGCCAGTTCATTTCACGAGCCTGAGGTGGGTGGGGTAGTGCTCCACCAAGTAGGGTAAGGATGGCGACAACCGCCTCAGTAACACCTGGGATGCCGGGGCCACCACCGCCCCCTCTGCCAGCTCCGCGGCCTCTAGGTCTACCACACATCTGTAGTATAGATTGCCGCATTACAAATCGGTAAATATACCGTAAACACTCAATGGATATTGGATTGCCTTAAAGGCTAACAAGTACACACGTATTGTGTTATTTAAACATAAATTCATCTAACGAGTCGTCTCGTACCTCACAGACGTATCCTATGTTTCCCCAATCCTAGGCTCACTGTTTGAATCCTAGTATCTCGTCGTCAGAACGGTACTCCATTCTGATACCACTTTTGTAACACCCCTCTCGGTAATCACTTATTAATCTCTCACGTAGCAATAATAAACACGTCTCACAACGGAAGGAAAAACGATAAAGAATACTCACACGGGTGTTACCTTCCATCCCTCGCCCATGCGAGTGATGAAGCAATATGAAATACAATAACAGAATAGCAACATTAAATAAACTCCATGGTGATAACGAGATACCACCTATACAACAGTTTAAGTCCCAAAAATATATACAACGTCAGTGAGCATCTAACCGTAACCCAAATAAGTGCAACATCACCATAAGTAGATTAAACGTCTATCCTAATATAGTAAGAAGTCCGTGCGGAAATAAAAAAGCAAAAGCCCTACTATCCGAGTCCCACACTTCGGCTTCATCAGTAGTCATCCACCTGCAAAATGCCGTGCAGGCTCTGCGATAAGCGCTAAGTATGCCAGGTTTGGACCCTAGTGGTCACTTAAGTTGTTATTAACCGTCTTTGCATTAGGTTCATTTCATGCTTTGCCAGTTTACAGTTTATTTTGAAAGCTGTAAAAACATAAGTAAACGTACAACATTCATTACAGTTAAAACACACGTCATTGTATAACATCAGGTAATAAAGACAGAGGCGGTAATACGCGCATTGTTTATAATAATCATCACATATCACATCGGTCGACCCCCCAGGCCCTCACATAACGTTGTAATTTGGTTAGCACTATCGGGCGTCAAGTTAGGACAACCCGAAATAACTCACATGGACGATAGTCCCACGTACACACGAAGGTGCTCATAGCGCTAAGGATCAGGAGATCCCGGGGCTTCCACTTTTCCTTTTTAAAGGCGTCCATAATTGGCCGAGGGCCTGGTGCCAACAGTAGCATACTCTGCCTGACGATCTATGACGGGTGTTAACTCTAGAGATCTCTATGCACGACCAATAGCCGGTGGCTATCTAGGTTTAGGTATTTCATCACACTCATTCACACTCCAATTATTTGATTAGTTAATCAGTTACCCGAGTACAGTTTCAGGTATAGAGAATTCACTTATTTATTGGCTGCCCTGTGGGTCTTACACATGCCTACAAGTAATCTAGGTCGTATTCATGTTCGAGTCCAAGCTCTAGAGATCGACGATGTCGTATCTCGTTCCTAAGTATTTTACTTAGGTTATAATTTACATAATTTATAATACTTAGAGTATTATGTCAGATGACGGCAGTCACAAACACATTGCTCGTATAGGTATGTTTATATATGTCGATCTATAGTCGATATAATATTAGCCCGATGGGCATTCATGCAAGATAAAGTAATGCGGGAATTAATAGATATTAACACACTTCATGCATACGCATTCATCACAATCATTACTTAACACACATCAAATATCTAAGCCCGAGGAAGTCCACAGGACATCTCAGATCAAACCTCTATACATACCATACACCTTAGACCTAGGATGCGCAGTAGACCACTAAGCTCCTCGGGCGCCTCTGTCTGAAGCATGATAGTCGGTTCCTCTCATTGGGGTTCGACTATATTTCTAAGGGGTTTGGAGGTCCCTTATCTTACTTTGCTTCTTTCAAGGTTCAAGTTTGAACTCTTATGAATCCTCTAACAGAGGTTACTTAGTTCTTCCACCATTATATGTTTTGTGGCTTAAGTCAATTCGGTTCTCTCACCGTTATCGGGAGTTTACTAATCCCGTACAATTCTCTCACGTTCTAGTGAGTTCGTCGTTTGTGTTACCGTATATTGGTTGGATAGTTTGGGTGTGTTCCACATTTTTATTATCTCGCACTTGACTCTTCCTACGAGTCACTACGCAAACAAGACCCAACTATGGGTCGCACTACAATACACAATCACATGCAAGCAACTTATTCACCATTCATCCATTTCATGAATTATACAAACTTTAATTCAATTCTCCATCCAACAACAAGCAATACAACACAAGCACAAGAGAGTACAAGCAATCCGATTCGTGCATTTATCTTGTTAGGTGATCACACAATAAAAGAAGCACACAAATTGGGGTAACCAAGTTAGGATACAGAGCATGAGGAAATCATACCTTTCACCGGGGTTAACTTTGTCGGGTGTTCTCACGTTCCTTGGTTCACACTCGTTCCTTGTCTCTTACTCTTGAACCACTAGTTACATGTCAAATGGTCCAATTAATATTTAAGTGTTACGGTAGGTGCATAATTGCTACTCTCGTACTTACCCCGTTATCCCATTATTTCGGTTTAACTTAGTGTACTTAAACTCACAACTCTTTCAATCACTCCTCAAACTTGTTTACACTTCTTAGGATCTTTAAAGGTCACCAAACAACTCCTAAACAACTCCTAAAACCAATACCATTCAATTCCCCATGTTTAGAACCCTTAAAAACACTCTCTGTTGAATTCTGGGGGTGGTCCCGGACTTGGTCTGGACCCAAAGTCCCGGACCAACACTTCTGCTAACTCACGGCTTGTTTTACTACCCTGGTCCAGGACTTGGTCCTGGACTAAGGTCCCGAACCACAACCTGTTTTAACTCTCGACATGATTTTTAATGCGGTCCGGGACTTGGTACATATCCTAAGTCCCGGACCCTGCTAAAAACTGCTATTAAGGTGAAATACCCCGGATAATTATCACTTTAAAGTGGTGAAGTCTAGATTGAATTATGAGCAACAATTACCATAAAACACTATGATATTTAAATTATTGATCCAAGCGGATACTTATACGGCATGTACATATCGGGACGTAAATAAATACCATTAGTGCGTCCCAATGAATTGTATGAACACCCCATATACCCTAGACAAATTATAACGTAAACGTAAACCTATATATATACGAATGCGCACTTCTAAACCGAAAAGTGTTATACAAATACAACCGGTGTTACGAACATAAATCACAAACGTTATTTATATAAGTGACAACGGGGAAAAATAAAATAGTCGCGTATATAACTAATAACGCGACTTAATATATATATATATGTATACAAAAATAGGCACGTATATATGCTTAAAAAAAAGAGAGCAAATGTGCTCTGGCCGGGATTCGAACCCGGTACCATTAGTATCTCTAGTGAACGCCTTAACCAGTTGAGCTGAGCTCATATTCGGTAATGAACTGCACCGATTTATACAAGAGTAATAACACCTGTCATTAGATAAATTAAACCACCATACACCAAGCCATACTACCGAGTTCAACAGATAAAACAAATCAAACCAAATCTTACCTATGCCATTATGTCGGTATACCTTGTTGTAGTACTAACTTTTACATGCCCCCACATGCCAAACAGATTCTACATGTCTCGGAAATTTTCACATCACACACACGCTATTCCTTCTTCCTCACGCGTGTATGTCAAGGTGTGATAGCCACTCAACTTCCTCACCAAAGCCCATATGCTTCACGGTCTGCAAGTTCAGACCGGTGGCACATAATTCAGGGTCCTTCAAGTCTTCCCTGCAATGCCTCGATCAGGAAGCAGTCAGCTCCTTTCCCACTTCCCCAACTACCTGATGTTTTGTGCCAGTCCAGAGTATGGCCTTTTGCTAACTCTCACGTAATGTCCCCCACAATATTAACCATCTTCCTGTATGCATTCTTCTTCTACAGCTTCTGCATTCAACCCAGGACCTTGCCTTCTCTCTCGCATATGTGTGTGTGTGCCATCGGTTATTAAACCCACTCAGCTTCTTTTCTCACCTCGCCAATTGTTTCACATGTTGCACCAGTCCAGAGCAAGACCGCTAACTTCCTACATTCCCTGGTGCAAGGCACTCCAGATCCTGGAAACCTGAAGCAACACGATCAGGGAAGGAAACAGCAAGAAACTTCCTCCATTCTCCCCTGTTGTCACACGATAGGTAACGTTCCTTCCTCCACGTTTGGCTGTCTTGAGTTATATCTATTTCTGAAACCTTTACTCCTTGATCAGTAACTCAAGCCCTCCTAATTCTCTGCTGCAAGCCGATTTAGTGCGTTTCAACTCGGGAAACCTGAAGCAAATCGTTTCAGAAAAGAAAAGAAACCGCCAGGTAAAACTAAAACAAATTCCTTCTCCCTCTGGTTTATTCTTGTGTTCAAAACACTGCAGAATCACTCACCCAACCCCCTTGTGTTTCCTTCCATGAGTAACTTCATCATGCAGCCTCCTGAGTCTGATTCGAAGGTCCTCTTTGATTAAGACTACTCAACTTCTAACTGAAAATTCAACCTGGAGGTAAAATTCTCCAAATCTGTTCTCGGGTTACTCCAGTTCATTTTCTTGTCTCTGGCTTACCAAACCTAACCTGGTGTTCTTAGTAGCTTTCGAACAACCCAAGTGCTGGAAGTTGCACACTGCGCCAAGAAACAACCAAGGGAGACCGCTATGATAAAGAGGTGAGCCATCTCTAAACTTAATACATCAACAGAAAATGAAAGAAAACATCTGTCATGTAGTTGTTAGGTAATTCAAAACTGTAACATTGGTGTTCTGCATACTAACCTTCAGAGGGAATGTAGGGGTTGTATTGCCTTGAAAAAAATAAACTTAAAACTATGCTAACACACTAGGTTTGCAAGCAAGTTAAAGAGTACTGAAAACCATACTGAAACTGTTGGAATCTGTTGCTCGTTATGTCCTCTAAAAAAACCTGATAATCATTTCAAAATCTTGCCATTGGTGTTCTGGCTACTAACTGTCCAGAAGTAATATAAGGTTGGTATTGATTTGTCAATAAACTCAAAACCTAGCAGAAGCACTTAATCAGTTGGGTAAACACTCTGGAGGGAATGAAAAACTGGTTTAGCACATTAAGAGATGGAATACACAAGAACTGATGCGCATAGTTTATAACTTTGTCTTTCAGTATAAAGGGACCCCAGTAGAGCTAGTAGTGTGTTTTGGTTTGTCTTAGAGTTAGAACTGTATTAAAATACATAATTAAGTAACTAAACTAGTTGAGGGAAAACTTAAAGACAGATTTGTGAACAAACAGAAATAAATCAGAGAAGAGGCATCAGGTTCTTACATTTCAGTTTTCGGTTTTCCTGAAACTGTTGTTTTTGTATAACTGAAGTGCAGACAGGTCAAGAGTGTTGGGGTGGTTTAACAAAGAACTCGAAACCTAACTAAAACACATAACTTAAACTGTAAACACTTTGGGAGAGATTTGAAGACAGATTGGTGGTCTAAATCAAAGAGAGGATTAGCAGTTCCATGATTTCAGTTTCTACAATATTCAAGTTTCGGTATGGGGAATTTTTAAAGGGTTGCTCCTGCTATTACGGATATGTTTTTAATCTAAAACCAAGATAAAACGCTAAACTTACTTAGTACGCATGGGGAAGAATTGTAAGTCAGAATAATGAGCACAAACAAGAAATAGAATAGAGAGTATCAGATTGATGTTTCAGAGTTGCAGTTTGTTTTTTTAGTTCTAGAATTTTTTGTTTCCGTGTAAGGATGATTCTGTAAGGTTAACATGTGGTATGGGATTCAAAATTGTAATAGAATAATTGACTACGTGAGTTATCAATGAGGGAGAAGTTGGAAGACAAGTTATTATACAGAAAGAAAACAACAGAAAAGAACATGCTTCAGTTCATACTTCAGGTTTCAGGTTCTTTGCATTTTTGGTTGGGGACATTCTAGTAGCTTGAACAGATTGTTTTGGGTTATCTTTGAGGTTGAAACCTGGGGTAAACACTTAAGAAATTGACTAAGAAGGTTGGGGAAGGATTGAAGGTCAAATTCATGGACAAAGAAAAAGGAAAGAATAAGTTGTATCAGTTTTATATTTTCGGTTTCTGCAGCAATGCAGTCTCTGTATAATGGATTTTAGTGGCGTTAACAATATGGTTGTGGGCTCATTTTGAGGATGAAATTATATTAAGACCCTTAATCAAGAAGCTAAACAACTTGAGGAAGTAAGAAGTCAGATTGGTAACAAAAGAAAAGACATATAAGGGGATGTATCAGTTTCAGGTCTTGGTTTTGGCAGTCTTTGTCTCAGTTCTATATAACCATTTACAGAGGGGGTAGAGAGGGTTGTACTGAGTGGCTAATGAATCTAAAACCTCTATAATCCACGTGAGTGAGTTATAACTGCTTAGGGAGAAACATAGGGGTCAGTTCATAACCTAACAGATGAAAAAGAGGAGAGTTGTACAGGTTTGTTCAGTTTTTTTAAAACAATTACTTCAGTATACCTGAGTTGCAGGAGTGTTGAGGATGTCGAATTGGTCTGTAAAGGGGCTTGAAACCCTGTTATTATATCTACCTGCTAGTGGGAACAATGAGAGGAAAAAAAGAATTGAAGACAGTTAATGCATTTGAAGAGAGGTCAAATGAAAGTTTTACAAAGGTTGAGGTACCGGTTTCTGAAACTTACGTTTTCAGTATGGTCAACTTCTAGAGGTGGTATAAGTTTGGTGTTGGTTTAATAATGACCCCAAATCATAACTAATAGATATAGCTAGGTTAGTGAAACCTGTTGAGAGGTTTAAACATCAGTTGCTACATTAAAAGTGTAGTTAGATAAGGTAATATATGGGAATTGTGTTTCAGATTTTGAAACTTTTGGGGTTCTGTATCAATAGGTTTTAGGGGTATTTTATAGACTACATTATTATGATAATAGGCCTAAACCATTGCTAACCCATTTAGTCTGAGAAGGGAATGCATCTTAGGCAAACTAAAATCCTTCTTAGATAAACTTGTTACATATTAGTGCTTAAAATACTGTAACAACAATAGTTAGAGAACGAACTTATCTAATGGGTAAAACGTCGACGTAAATGCCCTAGGAGTAAGATAAAGTTTAAGGTTAATACTTGGAAAGTTCTAAAGGCTAACATAAGTTGAACATTCAAAATTCACCTAGGGAACAACCCCGATAAAATGGGATAGACTAGGAAAAATGTTACAAGGGTCGTCACATGAAATTATAAACTGACTAGTTGTTTTAATTACCGTTAGGGCCATGACAAACGCCAACCGGGACCCCGTATGTGAGATAACTCTTCCTTCTGAATAAGGTATGGATATGTGTGGTCCGTATGTTGCCGTGTTACACGGCTTGTGTGTTGTATACCTTGTTTGACAATGACCATAAGACTAAAGCATGAAATTGGATTGCTTGTTATGACTTGCTTATATGCGTGTTATATATCATTGTTGCATATTACTTGCGCGCACACAGTAGTGTAGTCCCTTCTCGTTTATGGAACTTTGAGGTGGAACATGAAAAACGACATAAACAAAACAAGAAACTCTATAAGGGGAAACTCCTCTCTAACCATAGAGGACTTAGAATGACACCCACTATGGTGTCTATCTATTAATGATAATGATGAGTAAATATCAACTGGTGGATCATATGGATAATCCGGGAAGAAGGATTCTCGGGCCGCGCGGTAGGGACGCTCGGGAGTTGGTATCTGAATCAGATCCTTCGACTGACTATGGTGGAGCACATCCTGGGGTCTAGAGGTGACCCCTCTTTCTCGACGCATGATGCCAGGAATGGAGGATTGGCGATGGAGAAGACGTTCTCCAACTTGTGGTGATAAGAGAATTCACGAACCATCCTTAAAGAAACAAGAAATGATTAGCACCTACATAATAAAGTCTCGGGATCTAATCTGTATCCCCTGACTCGGTGCCAGAGAATAAAGGGAAACTTGTGTAATGAGACCAAGCAAATAAGAAAATTCACAAATGTGATCCTTTAAGAAATAAGGGCTAAATAGCACCTACATAATGAAGTCTCGGGATCTAACCTATATCCCCTGACTCAGTGCAAGAGAAGAAAGGTAAACTTGTGTAATGAGACCAAGAAAACAATACGTAATCTCTTGAATGATCCCATAGGGAGGATCATCGGTATAATATACCTACGCACACGTCCTATTATTTACATGATTGTTGTTGTTACGCCAGTAGCTTGTTGTGCTTGGTTGCGTATCTGATGATGCTATGACGCCCGCATGTGGTGCTTGCTTGCTAGTTGGTATTGACATGCTATCTGTAAGTGTGTATAATGCCATGATACGTGTGGTGTGTTTTACCGCATTATTACAGCATGCAAATGGACCTAATAATATTCGACCAAGTAGTCGTGTAGCCCGGCAACATACGGGCTTCACATATTCATACTCAGCATAGTTTTGCTGAGTCCTTTATTTTTATAGGTATGGATCTGGACGAAAGCGGAGCGTAGGCAGGATGACTACCATGGGGGTAGTCCATCTGGGCAAGACTTTTGAGTAGCACATTTAGTGTATGGGTTGTTATTATGTAGAACTAAACCCGGGATGTACCTTTCGGTTTGTGTTGTTAAGACTTGGTAGCTATGTTGTATACACTCGGTATTTGGGATTGTATTATGTGTAATTCGGTGAAGGGTTGATTCCAGCCATACAGACCGTAAATTGATGTTGGTAGAATGGTTATGTCAACCACATGGGTGGTCGGCGTCTGTGACACCCGGATGAAGTTGGGAGTTTATACCGCTGCATAGTTAACCGTGAAATTGTTTAAGTGCGTTGTCGTACTGCTGGATGTTTATTCGGGGGTGTTACAAAGGTCATTTTTTCACCCCAATTTAACCCTTAATCCACCCCTAATCTTTCCATAAAATTTCCACAAGTTTCCTACATAATTAAACACCTCAAAACACTCCTTAAACCACCTCAAATCCTTGGTTCAATCCACCACCCAATTCTTGCCCAGATTCAACAAACTCAATTTTCACATTCTTGCATTTTGCACACTTGTGTATTTCTAACTCCTTATTTCTAGTTTCTACCTCTTACCAACCTCACCAAATCCATCAATGGCCATTACAAATCATTCCTACATAAATGCACTTCTAAAACCCGAGTCCAACTCTCATTTCCTAAGTCTTGCACACTAGCTCTTTTTCCTAGTTTTCCAATGCATTTCAATACCTATTTGCTACAGATTTTAACCTTCTTCCCTCTAGTTCTCCAAATGCCATTTCAAGGCTATCACTCAACTCTAAACAACACTACAAACACCTAGGTTCTCCGATTCACTAAGTCATCTTTAAACACTTATTTTTCTACCAAACTTTTGCCATAACTTCTCCATAAACCTAACATCTCCTCATTCATCATTTTCACCATTTTCAATCCTAATCTAGCCGCACCCTTAAAGGGTCCTACCAGCACTCAATAATTTCGTCCAAATCATCCAAACACAATATTGCTCCAAATTCAAATGCAATGGCACTTAGGCCCTTAAATCAATATAAGATCACAACCTCTCTCAAATATCCACCAAACCCATTACTAGCACAAGTTTTTGGGTTTCATTCCTTTTATTACCCATTCCCGAAATTCTAAAGCAATCAAAATACATTAAGGTGGAATTCTTACCTTAAGTTTCCAAGCCCCCTTTTAATTCTCCTCTTCATCTACCTCCTCTCCATTTCGGTCAAGTGGGGAATGGAGTTGCCACACTCCTTTCCCAACATTCCAAGAACACAAAATACACATAATTAAAATCCTAAACCCATGGAATTACACTAATCCAATGAAGGGCTTAAATCACAAAATTCTAGGGTTTACCTTTGAAGTTCTATGAGGGGTTTGAGCCCTTGATTCAAGAAGATGGTTCCACCACCATTGGAAGGTTGAAATGAAGCTCAAAAGAGGGAGAAAAACAAGGCATTACAAGGGTGAAAAGGCGGTCACCAAAGGAGGGAGAACAAAATGAGTATTTCAATGAAATTTTTACCTTAGGAGAGAGAGAGGACTCCAAGCTACAAGATGATGTGCTTTTCTCTTCAAATGGGGAAAACCCATATGGATGAAGTTCAACCTTTTCGGATTTTGAAAAGAGAGAATGATAGAGGATGATGAGAGGAGTTCAAATATGTGATTTATTTTTGATTTGGAGCTTTATCAAAGCTTGGGCATGTAGGAGAATGAAGAGAAGTCATGGAAGGAGGGGGAGAGAGCTTCAAAATCGGCTGCACCAGAGGGAGAGGGGATAAATCGCAAGGAAGAAAGAAAGAGAGGAAAGAGAAGAGGGAAAAGAAAGAAATGGAGGAGAGAGAGGGAAAAAGGTAGTTTTGTACCTTTTTGCTTTTCCTTTCCTTTCTTTCTTTTCTTTCTAGCTTATTAGTGTGTGTGGGGGGATGTTTAATATTTAAAAACCGGCCCCACATGTATGCACCAGCTGGAGCGTTTTTCGTCTTTTACAGAAAACTCTTGTTTATTTACCCGGTTTAGCACTATTCACTAACCGGGCCCGTTTTCCGGAATTTTCTCGTTTCTTTAATTTTAATGGCTCTTAAGCTTCCATTAATGTTTATTTATAGTTATTTGATGAACTATAATTTTTACGGGTTCGTTGACCACTTAAAGTCACGTTTTCGGGTTTTCTTGAAAAACGTGCGCTAAAGCTTTATTAGCGTTTTAATACATTATTTGGATCCGTTTTCTTTGGGAATTGTTCCCATATATTATTTAGGCCTTATTAATCCTTTTAAATTCATCTAAAACCCTAGTCGAGGTCGTATTCCTCCTAGGGTCACTTAACGCTCAATTTAGCATTTTTCGCTTTTTAAGCATTTTTCTTGTTTCTTTTGGATTTATTCTTTTTACCAAAATTCATTAGGCACTAATAGGCCCTCAATATCGTATTTGAGTAATTTAATCACCCTAATTAAGTTCGGGGTATTTCACTAGTTCTTGAACAAGAAACCGGGAACAAGAAAGAAAGAAAGAAGAAAAAGGAAAAGAAAGAAATGAGAAACTAAAATCACAAGGTAAATGATCTTACCTTGAGCTAGTTGTATGGTATTGTATTGCAACAGATTGTGTATGTTAAAATGAGTAATGAATGTAGTTTTGCGTAGTAGTTGTGTTATAGTATAATGAGGAAGAGAATAAAACTGTTTTGAAGTTTTGAATGATGAATTAAAAGCTTGGGAAAACCATGGGGAATAAATGTGTATGTGTAGGAAAAATATAGTGTATTGTAGAGTGTGGAATGTGGTGGTAAAGTTAGAAATGTGTGCATTAATGTCTTGGGAAAACAGGTGTGCTAAGTGGCAATGAGTGAGTGAACCCATGTGGTGAGAAAGTGAAAATTATAGGGGAGCCTATGTCAAAATTTACATAGAAACTAGAGAACTTGAAAGCTTAATGTGAGTAGTTAATCACTTTGAAAACAGATTTGAAAAGGGAGTTAAGTAGTAGAAAGAACTAGGATGTAGAATAATGTATTTAGAGTGCTAGGAGTGGCATTGGTAGAGGGGGTATTGAATGGTAAAGGTTAGAACAAAAATTTGTAGCATTGAAGAAAGTAAATTAGTATAAGTGCTGGAATGAAGTGAGAAAAATTGTGTAAGTTAATTTAGAAATGAGTAACGAGTTTGGTGGATGAACTAAAGTGATTTAGAGCATCAAAATGAGTGTTAAACATGTTGGGAATGTATTGGTAGAGGTTAAGAAGCAATGGGCAAAGAAAGAACTGAAAACAGAATTTTAAACAAGTGTACTGGGCTGGACCGACCTTGGGACCGAACTTACCAAGGTCGGTCGAGCCTTAATTTTCAAAGACGGATGTCTACTGACTTCGACCGACCTTGGGACCGAACTTGACAAGGTCGGTCGAGTCGTAAAATGTGAAACCAGAAGTCACTGACTTCGACCGACCTTGGGACCGGACTTGGCAAGGTCGGTCGAGTCATAAATTTCAAACCCAGTAACACACTGACTTGGACCGACCTTGGGACCGGAGTTGCAAGGTCGGTCGGGTCTGAATTTTCCAGTAATGTAACTCACTAACTTCGACCGACCATGGGTACGACCCTGGGTAAGATCGGTCGAGTCATATAAAAAAATGTAATCATAGTGATCATATGTATATGTATATATATATGTATAGGTATATATATAGTAGCACACCATTAATGGAGTAATAATGGTAAGAAAGTAAGTACATGAGTAAGAAAGCAAGTTTAAGAAGTAGTAAGAAATAAATGATTTTTATAATCAAGTATGAGATGTAAAGAACTAGTAAGTATATAATGGAAGTAGTAATAGAAGGATAAGTTGGGTCAATAATAGATCATTGACCACACAACTCTATGTATGAATAGGACTTGGATAGTTGAACACCGAACGGAAACCGGGAGTACGAGTACGACGGTGAACGGTATGATTTTCTCATGCCCTGTATCCTAACTTGGTTACTCTGATTTGTGTGTTTATGTGATCACCTAATAAGATAAATGCACAAATCGGATTTTAATGCACTTACTTGTGCTTGTGGATATTGTTCTTGTTGTAATACCTTGAACACTTAGTTTGTATAATTCATGAAATGATTGGATGAGAATGAAGTGTATGTGTAACTTGATGTGTACTTGTGTAGTGTATTAACCCTTGGCATGGAAGTAATGACTTCTACTAATTCCTAACCACCTAACTCCTAACCTGAGTAATGAGTAAAATGGAATGAGTAGAAGTCCGATATACTTTCGGCCACGCGTGAGGATAAGGAGACACAAGAGGTTGGATCCGAATCCTGGCCTTAACGCTTTCCATGGACCAAACCCCTTAAATGGGTAGCATCCTGGATTGGTGAGCCACCCTAAAGCCGGTGGTGGGATATAGTAGTCCCTGCCCGGAGGTCATACCAACTTGACTTGAGTAAGTAAGTAAGTAAGTAAAGTATTGTATGAGTAATGATCTTGGCTAGTGTAAGTCATTGACCTTGAGTAAAAGAGTAATGTACACCCGATTAACCCGGGTGAGTAAAGAAGCTAACAAGCATTGTGTATGTATTGGAGAAGCGTATCTCCGTAACGGTAAGTGTGAATGGTTGACTTGTAATGTCTTCCTTGTATGCATTGAATGGAATGTGTGTATATATAATTGTGGTATGAATGTATTGTACTGTATAAAAGCATGCATGTATGTATGATTAGAACGAATTGCATGTATTCGACCAAGTAGTCGGCGTACCCTCGCTAGTACGCGGGGTATGCGGATTTCATATACAGCGTTTAGCTGAGCCCCTTGGGGCACTGTTTTTATTTTACAGGTACCCGTGAGAATTGAAGGTCGATTAAGGACCGGGATGAATTCTTTTGGGAGTAGTTAGTAGGATATGAATGGTGTACCGAGTTGTACACGGCTTAAGCCTTTTTTAGTAGCCGGTGTACCATGTGGTACACCCTTTTTGGATTTTGAGAATGTGAACTTGGTAAGGATGAGTAGTTGTATAAACTCATAATTTTGAATAGACTTGTAGAGTTGGGATGTAATTCATATACTTTTGGATACTCGGTAATCAAGGTTGCAAGTAAGCTTTGGAAGTGTATTGTAAGTATTTTGTTACTCGGTATATTCTAATCTTCAGACCGATACTGTAAGTAGTAGTAGCCTTGTTAGTCTTGGAATGGCTAACGGCGTTGTATCACCCGTCGGGAGTATGTATGTATCCGCTGCGTGTAGGAGTAAGTACGGAGACGATGAGAGGATAATTAAAGGATTAACGGTTGGGGTGTTACAATTTAAAACTATAGGTTAAATAAGAACAATAACATAATTGTAAACATTGTAAAACATATAGGGCTAAAGTTAAATATCTGAAAATCTGAGGCTGGAATCCGATTTAGATAGTATAGAGTCTGTTTGGATATTTGAGGAAGATTGTAAGTGGAACTTTGGAATTAATAAGTGAGAAATGAGAACTATAGGTTATAATGGTTTAAGGAATTAAATTGTAAGCATTTTATGACATTTGCGGTCATAATGTAATAAAAAAAGTTTTATAGGTGCAGTCATGAAGTTCGTGACAGAATTAGGAATATTAAAGAATTAGTAAGATTGTTATGTCATTAGGAAGAATAACAATATACAATATACATAATAAGTATATGTGTATACATGAGGATTATATTATATATAAGAGAATAATATAATATATGGTGTTTTGGGTGATATGAAAACCTACAATTATATAAATGAATACCTAAGTATATATGTAACACCCCTACTCTAATCGGCTCCTAATCATCTTACTTAACATTGTAATCGCAGCGGTAATCTCAACAATTGAACTACTGGTGTCACCGTTCTCACTCGCCCGTACGAGTAATAACGTGCTTACTGATATATTCATAAATACGAAACAATTTCCCACAGTGACAACAAGAGATAGATCTAACCTTCCCAAACCGATATAAAATACATTCACAGTGAGCATTCTGAGTATCCCAATCCTATACACGTTTCTAAGTTCGTATCAAAATGCAACAGTGCATATTAAAATAACTGTAACTAAACTACCCAGCGTGCCCTCTCTTTGTCGACACCGGAAGCCGCATACCTGCAAAATGGTTGTTTGTGATATGGAATCAGCCCCTGCTGAGTATGTTACTACATGACTGTCATGCCCCCTCGGACCCTCAGTTAATTGGTCGAGAGCATGCAATTCATTTTCATGCAAATAGTTTAATATTAAAATTGTAAAGCAACAATATATATTGCAGTAAACTCAATTAGCAAACAAGCCCCCGGCTTCACACATCGCATCGTAATAAACCACTGAAAGCGTTACAACGCTTATACGAGTACAAAGACTCCATTCCAACAACACCTGATAGTTCATAATTGAGTACGGCGACTCACTCGACCAAACAATCCACCATAATCCACACATGAGTACAGCGACCCGACTCATCCAGTTCACGACATAGATATAAGTACAACGACTCAATTAAACCAATTCACAACACACATATAAGTACAACGAATCATTTCAACAAAACCACCAACATACCACACATAACCACAAAGCATAACCACTGAGCAACAAGGCGAAACAACGAGAATTATAAACAAGTATAATTTCCCGTCTTTGGCATACAAGCCCAAATAATGTTCGCCTAATGTACGAGCTAATATAGTCATTTGTAATTGTTCAGTCATGCCTAATGACAACGTCTCGTTAGAACGATGTGTCTCTAAGTTACCCATCTCCTATGGCGGGTCACCCACGGCAGTAGCCACTCCAGCGGTAGAGCCTCCGACCGACGAACCATCTGTAGTCCGTTGGAAATTTATCCAGATACTTACGGTTACCACATGGTATCCTAGTATCGTTAATGGATCACAGTTCACAGCAAGAGCCACATCCTCTTGATAAACTTATCTATTCCATCGCATCGTTTCACTATTTTTCCTAACACAGCAGACTAAGGTCGTTAGTCCAATCCTGAGAATGTCGACTCGGGATCCAGTGTTAGATACGAGAGCGGTGTTAAGAAGGCCAATGCTCCGTATATAAGTCTCGGATAATATACATATATATATATATATCTTATTATCCTAATGCTACAACGTTTTACTTACGTTCCTTATATTACACATATAAGATAGCATCATTGCCGCTAGTTCGTTTTATAATATGTTCATATATATGAACGGTACTGTTATCGTACAACAGTAATAATAATAAAGCAGCATTAATACGCAACTCAAGCATATTAATTCACACAAGCAGACATTCAATCTTAACACAGATTTTCACACAATGTCTGAACTGAGGAAATCCTCAGAGACAATCAAGCCACATAAATAACATACCGTGCACCGGGATTATAAGACCGTGGAGTATGAATCTGCTAAAATCTTTGGAGATCCTCGAGACGCCTCTAACAATCTATTAATATGCATCACACTATGCATCAGCATCTCATATTAACAATACACTACGGCACCCCGTACCGTTACTAATCCATCCCGGTTTATTCCCCGTTGCTAACTGATAACGTTTGTCGTGTTTTCGGTTTAACTCGGGATTTAGCAAAAACGTCATACTTCATGCGTGGTTACGTCGAGTATATTAATATACTTAACTTTAAACGTTTATTATCGCATGTAATTCAATTCCCCTTTGTGTATTATATAGTTTACCACTATATTGTATGTATAATCTTATTTATATATTATACATCTCACCTTAGTATTTATTTCCTAAGGTTAGTTTTTCCAAGTGTAATGTGTATAATCCATTTTTTGAAAGTACTTTGAAGTATATAACTCATTATTTCATGAACAACATAACATTAGAATTTCCTTATCCAATGTTTATAATTCTTTCTTTTTATGCTATATCATTTTAACTATGATATTATATGGTTATTTGAACCATATTATATTTTCCACTCCTTAACATATATTTACTTATATATATGTATTATTGGACCGTTTAATATATGGTAAATCTTTATAATATATTCATTCTCTTTTAATGAGTATTTCTTATATTATAAATGTTATAACCTTTATAACATTGAAAACCATATTATAAATTTTTGTTCTAAAATCCCATTATTTCCGAACAACACCCATGTTCTTAAATATTTACAAAATCCACCACATAATTAATATAATGTTATATTATAGTTATATAACATATATTATGACATTTATGTCATTAAAACAATCATAACTAATAGTTATAAATTGTTATAAAATACCAAATATACCATAGTATTCTCGGTTTTATTTAATTCCACCATACTTTCAGATTTTACAAATCAACCCCAAATTATATTCCATTGTCACACTTATAATATATACCTTATATTATAATCCTTAAACCTTAATATAATTATAACCTATTGTTTTAAAGGTTTATAATTACCGAACAGACCCTAGGGTCTGTTTTAATTAAATTCCTTCCACCTAACTTTGTATAATTACCAAATCTCCCCAATTTATAATATATAGTTTCCTTATGTCATTAAAACCATATATTATACATATATCTTTAATAAACCTTATATATAACTCCAAAAATTACCAAACTACACCAAAAGGTTATAAATATCATTCCTAACCTTATACTTTCAATATTTACGGTTTCCACCATATATGTTACCTATATGTAACAATGATATAAAATATCATATATTATACTTATATAATCCATATTAACTCCAAATTTAACCAAATAAATTCCTAAAAATTCCTAATAACCCATAGGTGTATAAAATACCATTTTATACCCAAAACTTTCGGTAATCACGCATATACCCTTATGTTATGTAATTTTTACATTTTAATACATAACTTAGTATAATTTGATAATTAAATTAATAAATTATCAAATCTGGTCAAAGTCTTTTGCTTGGTCAATGTTTGACTTCCAAACATCATTTTGACCCCACTCTCTTGGTAATTACATAGATTACCCCAAACTTTCCAATATTTACAATTTCACCCAAAAACTTTATAAAATCTTATAATTTTTATTTAAATACATTTTAAATCCCAATTTTCGGCTATATTCATCTACAGCCCTCTAATGTTTGATTAATTATGGCTTTGACCCCTTACTTAATAGTAAGTGCATAAAATAAATTAATTAAGCTCTTAAACTTAAATAAAATGGCCTAATGACATGACCTTATTACAACTTTGCTTATAACATAAAATTACACATAAATAGCTCAAAATATAACATAAGCTCTCGGCCTTACTATAGCTTATTTATTTTTCCACATAATGTCATAATTTGACTATTATGTTTATTAAATCACTTAAATGACTAGCTTAATTTATCTTAGTCATTTTTTTCATACTTAGGTTAAAATCACCATATAAATACCTCCACTCTCGACACATAATTTATATAAGCCAAGAAATCATAATAACATAAGTTTAAGGTGTTTATACCTTGATTTATGTACTTAAAGCCCTTATACCCCTTCGGCAGCTCGGAGGAAAAATCACCACAGCACTCACACATGTTTAATACACCAAAATAAGATATGGTTACACTCCAAGCATGAGCTAACCATAAAGAACAATTAAATGTAAGATTTAAGGCAAAAATCACCTTAAAATGCAAGGAAGGTTCCAAAGGGTTTCGGCCTGAATTAAACACACCACATGGTGTTAAATTCACAATAATAACATAGGAAATAGCTAGACAACAACAAGCTGCTATGGTAATAGGTTTTACCTTGGCAAAATGCCTTAAAGAATGGTATTTCCTTTGATTTTCGGCCACCCTTGCTCCAAATGGTTAACCACTGAATAAACATGTAAATATGAATATTATGACTGAATAAACTCATAAAAATCAGAAGAAGAAAACTGGATGGAGAATAGAAATCCTTAAGGTATGTTTTTACCTTATAATGTAAATTTTGACCACCTTGGTCCCAAGACTTGCTTCAGCCGAGAATAGCTCTTGTTAAAGGGTTAAAATACTGATATTAAGCCATGGAAAGTGATAGATTATAAGTTCCATGTGTAGGTGATGAAGAGATGATGAAAAAGAGCTAAAATAAGCCTTAAACCATTACCTTAGGTGCAAAAGAGATTGATTTTCCTTACATACTCAAGAACACAGCTTGAGAGGGTTTGGAAGAGCTGATTTCTAAGCTGTAATGGGACAATAACAAATAGAAATAAAAGAAATGTGATTTAATGAATGAAAAGTAGAAAATGGAATAGTAAAATGGTGATTCACCAAATTAGCTAGATATTTAGCACTAAAGTTGAATGTGTTGTCTTCCATTCTCTAAGGCTGCCGACTTCCTATGGGTTAGGGTGGTCATTAATTGACCACTGACCACTCTTAGTCAATTTTGCTTAAAAATGCACTATTTGGGTTACGATTCACAAATAAATGCCATATTTTCGATTTTTTTTTTAATCTTGGATTTAGACCTTCTATTGTGGTAAATTATAGTACATTAGTATATCAAGGTCTAATCCAATGCTTAACACCACTCAAAACCCACTCAGAAAGTCAATTTTCTCAAAAACGTGCTTTAAGGAATTTTAAAGCACATTTTGTGTTAGAACATGTTTTAGAGCTTGGTTTCCTTTGAGAATGGTTTTATAATGTTCATTACTTCATTAGAGTACTTAGGAATCCACTTTGGATCCTTTTTGAGGTCATACAATCTTTATGGTGCTTTAAGGCACAATTTTGGCCTTACCGATCTTAAGGCATGTTTTTGCCTTGTTGAGATCTTTTAGATTGTTCCCCAATGGTATTAAGATGTTTATTAACCATCTTAGATCATTAATAGATCATTTAATTATGTTTTTAAGGTTAGGGTTATTTCAATCTACCCCCCTTAAAAAGGCTTCGTCCTGAAGTCCTTATTCATCAGTTCACCTAAGGAATCCAGTTCACTAAGTAATCACAGACAGATCATCACTAGGGAATATATCCCACTACGTTCAGACCAAGTCTATATGTATCACATTTGATACAGCATTAATCTCATTCCATATAGTCAGTAATCATGCACATTCATTCATAAACAGCACATAAACAAGGTGCAAAACTCTTTCATACACAGCACTAGACAAGGTGCAAAGCTCAATCATACACAGCACTAGAAAAGGTGCAATCTAAACAGAGTACTCAAAGGTGTTTGCAAGGGATGCTTCATGCATCCCTATCTACATGCTAGTATCTCGCGAGGATACTCACACATCATTCCACATGTATGTGTGCACATATATTAGCGATGGCAAAATCAGCGGGAAGCAGTCTTAAAGACCAGGACTTGACGATCCCCAACCACATGCTAACCAACGTCTACTACCCGTGGACACACCGGTTTAATAACGAAGGGCACTGCGGTCCACGGCTCCTCGGATAGTACCACCTAATTTCCTTAATCTCCCGCAGCACACACCGGTCCAATGACAAAGGGCTCTGCGTCCACGGCTCTTTGGGTGATGTCACTAGCAGACACACCGGTCTAATGACGAAGGACTCCACGGTCCACGGCTCTTCGAGTGACGCCCTAAATTCCAATTTTTATTCATATCTATGTCCACTTGTAGGAAGTTTCGAGAGTCATTCAACCCCGACGTGGTCGGAGTCAGTGTTGAACTATCTCTCACCTCAATTTGTGTTCGGTTTCGCTTGATCGGACGACAGGATCAAGTTCAACTTCCCACGTCAATTTCAATCAATCAATTGTTTATTCACTTCTAATCTTGTCTCCTCTTGATATTTGCCACCTTGTGTTCCATAGATACACAGTCAACTAGTGTAATTAATCTAATCATTAGCATATAGGATCATGTATCCTAACCATGTACCAAGTTTCCCTCGACTTATAATTATTCATACAACTCCTAGAGGTTTTACCTCCACTAGGTTACACATCGGTCTCATGCTGATTCACTCATCGCATTTCAATAATCAGTTTCATACCGAGTCACAAATCATATGCTATGGAGCTTTCTACTCCTTCTATTTGGAATCTCCCATCGGAGCTACCAGATAGACCTACTTGCACTCACATCCGGAGCTAACAAGCTAGGCGTTTATGTGTTTAATGTTCGCAACGTTTGCATAAATAATCAGAAATAGGATAAGAACACTCTATTTGTTCTCCCTTTCCTATTCCCACAACTATTGCGAACTAATATATATAATATGTTCATACACATAATACATCACAATATTACCTCAAGTAATATAACACAATCATAATACTGTACTCTACGTACAATAATAGTTTGCAGCATGTGTACCATGCGCTACGTACTCCTACGTACGGTATATTTTAGTGTGCGAAATCGCTCTACCTACCCCCCTTAAAAATGATTACACAACCCATGTAATCTACGAATATATTATCTTGAAGTAATAAGTTCAAGATGTTCCACTCCAGTGGAATTATTCGTGCACTAATGTGCTACATATTACATTACTCATTTTCTCTAGGGTCGGGCTTTAGCCCCTCTCTGGCTATACTGCCTATCTCGGTTAGGTGTATGTATATTCATATACGGTTTGATCGGGAGATGTAAACACATCATTTGTTTTCCCCAAACCTGCTAAGTACGTCAAACCTAAGTATGGGCCCCACTCGCTCCGCAAGTAGTATGCCCAACTACTTGATGGTTAGTTTACCCTTTTAGGTAGTAGTTTCATGCTGGTTTCAACTCCCCGTGACGGTGTTTTCTACACGGTCTTCCCCATAATTATGGGAATGGAATAAATTATTTCACTGCGTGGTATCGTTTGTCACACACGCTTATTATTTCACTGGCTATTCTATTCAGTCTTCCTGAATTCTATACATGCTCATGGTATAGTATTCTCAAGAGTTCATGCTACCCTACCGAACTAACCTTCGGTGTAAGGGTTGTCGAGCTATGCTTTAGCACCTAGTGCTTGCAGTAATATCCCTAAAATGTCAAAACGAGTCTGATATGCGCAACTAACTGGTGCCTCATGACTCCAAGTTATTTCCCTCAGGAATGAGTTCATTCCTTAGGTACTTGTAGGTCCTCTTTGCTGGTGTGAACTCGTATCCCTCATGTGTTGGTATTAATTGTCCACACATATGGTTGATCCCTACTCTCAATTAGAGGAATCCATTGGTATCTGATCTTCCACGTTCTGCTTCTCACCAACATAATTCGGTTAATAGTTATTATGATGGTCGCTTTGTTGCGCACCATGTACCTTCGATTAGACGGTTATCCGTTATTGCGGTTTGCATGGGTATCTAATCTCCAGCTTAGAGTATCTCTTGTAATGCTCGCTTTTGCCCTTCGTCTGTTGTAAACATGCAATACGACTGTGGGTTTTAGTTGGGCGTTCGTTTTCTGTTCAACCCTAATTGGTACTAACATACTAACACTTTATGGCTTGAGCATGTGGTTGTTATTGTTTAAAATGCGACAATCATTGCAGCGCCCTTCGCATTATATAACTCTTCTTTCTGTGCCCCCCTTTTTGGGTAGCATCCGTAATCTTACAAATGTTTCTCTAATATAACTTCCTAAGATACCACAATTCACCTCTCATTCATGGGTTCACCTCGCATCTACCATAAAATAGGCCTTGGCTTCCTCGTTTACTAAAATCTTTACAACTTGTGCTCTAACTCATCCATTGTGGAGTTGTGACCTTATGTCGTTTTATTATCAAGTTATACTTGATTTTTTTTTGACCTTTTTAGTTTGACTGAGATCTCTCTCGTCAATTCTGGTTTACCTAGTCAGGATTTCAATCACTACTTAGACACAGAGTTGATTACCTCCTGGGTCCTCGCACCACTCGTTTACATACATGGGGTACCATACTGATACATTACTACTTACCCAACTAACTTAATGTAAATTTCGTTAGGCCCACAAGCTCCTAAGAGTGTGGTCGTCCCATGTCTCGTTTAGTGCACTTGTAGTGTTCGTACCCGGTGGTTATCATACTCTTAGTCCCGGTAATTTTTGTTGAAGTAACTATGCTGCCAATTCTTAACCTCTCATGTCAGAAGGCCCTATAGGGTTCTCTGGGTTCTATGGTTCCTTTATTAATGTATATTTTCCTTTCCTTATCTAAGGTATGTGTTTGCGACTTATCGCCCTAATACTGGTTTCCACTTGCTCGTCATCTGATATCTGTGAGTGGGGATCCGTAACTACTACTTACTATCTCTCCCGTTCACTCCTAGCCTGTTACGCCTTCAGATATGAGTTTTCAGTTCTCGACTCCACCCAATCCATTGGGTTACAACCCTCTAGTGTAATCTGGACTTCATGATAAGGTTGACACCTCGTGTTTCCCCTGCCTTCTGGTAGTCCCTCTTTAGAGCCTGATATTATCAGTATCTGTGATTCATCACCTTTGTTCTCCTAGTTTTGGGTCATTTTGGTGGTACCCAAGTATCCTTCTGGGCCTATGCCATACGATATTCAGGTTCAGTGCTTATTCTTATATTAATGATTGTTGGTCTTGCTATTTAATTTAATCCTATTGGTTCCAATACCTTCTCCTAAGGTTACAATTGGATACCCACAACTTAGCGGGTTCCGCTAATCATCCTCTCATTGTGTAGTCCTTACTCTTATTCAACTCATATTTCCTCCATCCTCTTCGAGGTAACGGTATCTTCCGTCCTCAGGCAAATTCACTGTTCATTTAATATCCACTTCCCTCCGTATGGGAGTCTACGTAGTATCATGGGTTCACAACACTCCCAGTGTGTGTGGTGGGCGGGCATAACATTGTGCCCTTTTATTGTGGTTCACATGTGCCTAATTTTTTTTTTACAACTACAAAATAGTTTGCCCTGACAGTACTTGTCTATTATTTCCCAAACACTGTATACACCTGAGCCGTTTCTCCTTAGGCCAAACCAGGATGCCAACTCTCCAGACTTGGACGGGGTAAGCAAGTTCAGCGCTCATTGGATCCCATGATACCATGTCCACATCACTTTTTACCCTCACTCTAGTTATAAGCTGACGTTACTCAGCTCGGTTAGGTTTAATTTAAAGTCTTGGCTCGTATAACTCACTCTTTTCCCTCTGGCAATGTTCAATGTAGTGGTTTTAACCACAAGTGTCGCACACTCCCTAAATATGGTTATGCTGGTCCTGGAGACCTCGACACTCCCCACCGGTAATGTTGACGTTTGATGTCCACACCGGCACTGGGGTTAGGCTTGTAGCACTAATTACCGTTATTCTCATTACTCTCCCCTTCCCATACTTCCTTACTAAATGGTGTATTATTTTCAGGTTTAATGGTCAGACCGGCTAGGTCTTCCCGAGGTTTTATCGACCTCAAACCAAGGGTTTCGTACCCCCGCCTTTAAGAAGGCTATGACCTGCTTCATTGCATTACAGACTCATACAAGGTTTAGTTGTTTATTGGTAACCGCCTGGACCACTCGGTCTTTTAGGGCTAGTTTACCGTCGCTACACTTGCTGTAGCAAGTGCGCAAGGCGGTTGAAATTTAATACTTTGGTCAATGTGGGCACTTGCAGTGGCAAGTGCGCCATGCAGACTGAGTCACCGGTACGGGCGTGTTTCAGTGCAGTGCTATATCCCTAGTCGGGTTTCTGCTCTTGTTGAAGAAGTCTTATTCGAACTAAACAGTCTCATTCCCGCACTCGTTCCCACCAGTTTACTATGTGAGTAAGGTCTTACTTCTCTCACGTCGAGGCTGTATGATAGCACTTAGCGAGTTCTTGTTTCTACTACTCTCATGATCTCTCCTCATGCACGTCAGGCCATCTTGAACTTCAGTGTGCATGGTTTTAGAGTTAATATCGCTCAGGTGAGACTTCTAAAGTCATCCTTCCATCTGTTACATAAATCATAACTAATCATTACTCGTCGTTTCCACTTCCTTTCCCCCATTAGTTCTACTACGGGATATTATCTCCTCAACCTTGGGTTTAATATTCACCTGCTACTCGTATGGTAGACATTACGCCATTTACCAGGACCCCCGGTCCTAACATTACATCAAACACAAAGTCTTATTTTCTACATTTCATAATTCTCATATATCCACATCGGGTCTTCCCGATCATGAGAGTTATCTTCGTGGTGTTCTCATTTCATTGCCTCACTATATAGTACTCGAGGTACGGGCTGCGGCAGGTAGGATACCATTGCAAATTTACCGGGATGTTCTCCCATCAAGTGCGAGCGGTTCATACCGTCCTCGCGTTACTTGGGGTTGCTGGACCTCACCACCTTCGCGCTGCTCCGTGTTCTTCCTTAGTACTGTTACCCAGACTCTCTCCCGACATATGTCAAGAGGACGGGTTAGACCTTACTCGGTCAAATACCATAGTCTCGGTCGTTTAATTGAAGTGCCTCTATGGCTATGGTGTGCAAGCCTCTATAGCATTGCATCAACCCGCGCAAGGTCACCTATCCTCCACATCGTTTCCCGTATTCCAAAACCTATGTCACTGTATAAATCCTACTATCTCTTGTCATCAGAGCGGTACTCCGCTCTGATACACTTTTGTAACACCCCTACTTTAATCGGCTCCTAATCATCTTACTTACATTGTAATCGCAGCGTAATCTCAACAATTGAACTACTACTGGTGTCACCGTTCTCACTCGCCCATACGAGTAATAACGTGCTTACTGTATTATTCATAAATTACGAAACAATTTCCCACAGTGACAACAAGAGATAGATCTAAACCTTCCCAAACCGATATAAAATACATTCACAGTGAGCATTCTGAGTATCTCAATCGCTATACACGTTTCTAAGTTGTATCAAATGCAACAATGCATATTAAACTATAACTAAACTAACTACCCAGCGCGCCCTCTCTTTGTCGCACCGGAAGCCGTATACCTCCTGCAAATGGTTGTTTGTGGTATGGAATCAGCCTTTGCTGAGTATGTTACTAATGACTGTCATGCCCCTCGGACCCTTAGTTAATTGGTCGAGAGCATGCAATTCATTTTCATGCAAGTAGTATATATTTAAAATTTTAAAGCAACAATATATATTGCAGTAAACTCAATTAGCAAACAAGCCCCCCGGCTTCACACATCGCATCGTAATAAACCACTGAAAGCGTTACAACGCTTATTACTAGTACAAAGACTCCATTCCAACAACACCTGATAGTTCATAATTGAGTACGACGACTCACTCGACCAAACATCGACATCCACCATAATCCACACATGAGTACAGCGACCCGACTCATCCTGTTCACGACATAGATATAGTAGACACGACTCAATTAAACCAATTCACAACACACATATGAGTACACCAACGACTCATTTCAACAAAACCACCAACATACCACACATAACCACACAAGCATAACCACTGAGCAACAAGGCGAAACAACGAGAATTATAAACAAGTATAATTCCCTTCTTTGGCATACAAGCCCAAATAATGTTCGCCTAATGTACAAGCTAATATAGTCATTTGTAATTGTTCAGTCATGCCTAATGACAACGTCTCGTTATAACGATGTGTCTCTAAGTTACCCATCTCCTATGGCGGGTCACTTACGGCGTAGCCGCCACTTCTCCAAGGCGTAGAGCCTCCGACCGATGAACCATCTGTAGTCTGTTGGAAATTTATCCCAAATACTTACGGTTACCACATGGTATCCTAGTATCGTTAATGGATCAGCAGTTCACAGCAAGAGCACATCCTCTTTAAACTTTCTATTCTATCGCATCGTTTCTATTTTTCTAACACAGCAGACAGGTCATTAGTCCAATCCTGAGTATGTCGACTCGGGATCCAGTGTTGGATACGAGAGCGGCGTTAAAAGGCCAATGCTCTGTATATAAGTCTCGGATAATATACATATATATATATATATATATTATACACTAGTAAAATCAGATTTTTTGTTACAAAGGTTCTGACAACGATTAAATTCGTTACCATAATTGTTATTAGTGACAAGTTTTTCGTTACCAAAGATAATACTAAAGATAAAAAAATTAGACTATAGTAACGCTATAAATGTTAGAAATCATATTTTTAGTAACGATATAACTTTAGTAACGAAATAAAAGTCGGTACAATAAATAAATTGATCTTTGGTTTACGCCATCATCTCGTGTAACGATATGTAACGACAAAATTGTTACAATAAATTAGATTAGTAACGATTTTGGATTTTTGGACGATTTTTTATTATTACCGTATTTTCGATTTTTTTTTTGAAATCTTGGATTAGACGCTTATATGTGGTACATTATAGTAACATTAGTATATCAAGGTCTAATCCAATGCTTAACACCACTCAAAACCCACTCAGAAAGTCAATTTTCTCAAAAACGGTGCTTTAGGAATTTTAAAGCAAATTTGTGTTGACATGTTTAGAGCTTGGTTTCTTTGAGAATGGTTTTATAATGTTCATTACTTCATTAGAGTACTTAGGAATCCACTTTGGATCCTGATTTGAGGTTATCACTCTTATGGTGCTTTGAAGCACAATTTTGGCTTTACCAATCTTAAGGGCATGTTTTTGCCATTGTTGAGATCTTTTAGATTGTTCCCCAATGGTATTAAGATGTTTATTAACCATCTTAGATCATTAATAGATCATTTAATTATGTTTTTAAGGTTAGGGGTATTTCAATATAATACATGTACAAAGGGAATTAATGCTATATAATGATAAGAATTATAATAGCATACAATAATTGAGAAGATTATTGTACAAGTAACTATATATATAAGTTGGTGGAATAAGCAAAGGAAACCTATAAACATAAATAATTATAATATAAGGATATAATTCCTAAATACTAAGTTTTCATGGGTTAAGGTATATAAAATAATACCTTAAGTGTAACATAGTTATGGAATAAAAGAGTCAACAAATGTTAGAAGATAATCTTGTAACTCACATGAAATAACGACCATGAAATACTAAAACGTTTCATGAATACGAGTAAACGTTATTGCAAACGATTTATTTGATATATTAAAAGCTAAGAAGTAATCCTAGAAATTAACAAATCAACAGACCATCGGGTTGCAAAAATCCCGGTCACAGTAGTATAGCAATTAAGAAGCAACCATGTATCAACTCCAGGACTTGAGGTAATAAGTCTAGCCTAGGCAATGGGTAACTAAAGAGGGGTTGTTTTGGTTTTGGGATCAATAATAGACAAGAAAATAAATAGCAGATAAATAAAGTGATAAGTAGGGAGTGTGAACGGTACTCTAGGTTCAGGGAGTTGTTTTACTAGCTAGGTTGCATATTCTAGCTACTTAAACGGAGACTTGGATCGGCTTGTAATTCTTAATTATCATTATTCTGTATTAAGTCCTATTCCAGTAGCTCATCTAGACAGGGCATTTAGTTCTAGTCAAGACTTAGCAAGTATATCTAGTGGTTTTATCGCACGAGAATTACTAGTCTGGTTTGTCCGGACTAAAGCACCTAACTGTAATGTAATCTATCCTATTGCAATTAATCATAGGTAACAGGTTATAGGACCGTCAATGCTAATCACCTTATCTGATCATTAACATGATTCGAGGGCTTATAATAAATTCATGACGTTTATTAAAGCACTTAAAGCATTAACCGAACAATCCAAATAGCTCAATAAAGTAGTAAAATAATGCAGAGTTTAACTAATTACAACATCCCTTCCCCCAGAGTATATCATCCTAGCTAGAATAGCAATTGAAAGCTAAATAAGAGAGAGTAGAAGAAATCATCTGTTACGAAGATCCTCTTGCTTGCTTGCCCTTTGTTCTTACGCTATGCTGGTTTGGAGGTTGGATTTGGCGACAATGGAGTGAACTGTGTGTGAAATGGAGCGAAAATGGAAATTTGGAAAAGTTTGTGAGACGTCCGGCTAAGTCGGGTCGGACGTCGATCCGGACGTGGTGATGAAATGGGTTTAGTCCGAATCCGGACGGAGATCGGACACGGCTAAAATGATGTGCGTGAATGCGGGCTGTGTGTGTATGTGAGCGATGATGATTATGAAGGAATTTGATGAACGGAGATGGAATGAGTCATGAGCGAGAGGATATGTAGAGAGGGAGAGAATGAGTTAGACAGTCAGTGGTACGAATTCAAATGGATGCTGAGTGAGGTTTAAATAGGCTTAGAATTAAACATAGGTTGTGGAGTTCGGTACGAGCATGGGCATAGGCTTAACATATTGAGTATGGGGTATGATAATTAATGCTGTGGTATGGCATTACCGCCGCTTCGGCTGATAATTGAGCCGACAGCCTAAATTATCACAGCGATCTTTTTAATTTTTCGTTTCTGTGTGACGTCGGATCTGTGTCCGGATCCGGACGTGAGACAGCGGTTTTAGATCTGAAACTCGGGCTAGTCCAGATCTGTGTCCGGATCGGAAAAACACAGAACTTTTGGGAGCGGATCTTGGGTCATTCCAGCTTGCGTCCAGATCCGGACATGTGACGTCCGGATTTGCGTCCGGCTATCTTGACCCGGACGTGACCAATTTTTGCGTCTCTTCTCCTGATTTGTTCCCCGTTTGTTGCGTTGTAATCCTTATGACGTAAAATCTTTATTTCCATGGGATTTTCCTATATTTAACACATAAAATGCATCAATTCATATCAAAACATCATTCTTAGGAAAAACGCATAATAAGTGGGAAACATTGGCCTAAATTGTTGTAGATTATAAGGTAATTAAACCATAACAAGCCTATATGTTTCACACTTATCAACTTCCTCACACTTACGCTTTTGCTTGTCCTCAAGCAAATTAAGGAATAAGAATATCTCTAAAACCGTCACATAATCTCAAGATCAAACAAGTGCAGAGGGAAATCAAGCGAAGTGACAAATGAAAGAATAATCTTGCTCTTTAGAGGTAGGGTTTCATAAACAGTGAAGGAAGAACAATTTTTGTAAAAGCATAGAGAAACTAGATTGTAGAAAACAAGTTAACTTAGCTTGGGACTTTCCACCAATTTTCATTCCTCTGACCTTTGGATGACAAGGGGTGTGAAGTAATGCCTTATTCCGCAATACCTTTCAATACCACGCACTCATGATCTAAAGCATAAATTTAACTACAATTATCCCTTCTGTAAGCGAAAGCATTCTTCTTCAAGAATTATGTATAAAATAAGCTAATATTGAAAACTTTTGCAGAGTTATTCCGTAACCCAGACTTTTCTCTCTATCCTTGATATGGTGTTGGGCCAACTATCCCAGATCCCGAGACCTTAGGTAGATAGGTGTTAAAGCACCCTTAAGACTTAATAACCGGATAGACGAGGCCTGCTATTGTTAGGAAAAAATTTTGATCAGCGGAGTACCTTGCCTTATCCTTTTCATTCCAAACATTCTCTTCATTTCCAAAATCCCAAGCTAAAATAATCTGGTTTCCACAACTAGCTAATCCACCTGGTTTAAGTGAAAATAAAGTATTTTTGAAATTAAATTATTTATCCAAACCTCATCAAGCAAAACGATTCTTACGGTTGTCACTTGGTTTAATTTCAAATGCTCCTGTAATTATTTTATTGGTGTGCACAGTCATTAGAGCAGCAAAAAGCAAATATGGCATTAAAGAACAACTAGCATGTTTTCAGGGAAAGGTCTTTCCTTCCCCACACTTAAGAGGAGCAATGTCCTCATTGGTCATTAAAGAAATGGAGGTAAAAGATCTTTCAAAACATGCTATAGTCATAATCGAAGCATGTGCAATAATTAAACCACAACGCAAGAAAGGTGGAACAACAATAAGTTGAAGTAGGAACTGAGACTCCCCTAGTGTCATAGATTGAGGAAGATGTCCTTCCTCACACTTGAAGTTTTGCAGGGGTCGAGATATTCCTCATGAGTCATAGATAGTATGCATTTTGTGCAGAATAACGGTTGCTAGTTTTCCACTGGCAAGTACGACCACAGAATAAAGTGCATTAACTCGAACAACAGGGAATATTTGAATCGTATGAGTAATGTTAAAGACAGAATACTCCCCAGAATGCAAGCTTAGCAGACGGTCAAAAGTAGTGTGGTTCCAGTTCCTGTACTTATACCCGGTTGTTTCGCAGTAGAGGTGTCATGTAAATTAATCATTTATGAACGCTGCACTGCTCAGAGAAACAGGAAATTTAGGAATTTAGAATTTAAGTACTACTAAATATAAACACCATCACTTCACCTATCAGTCTCGTGTTTTACCGTTAGTTTTAACAGACAAAAAGTAAAGCAATTCAGAAAAACAGAAAAGTACAGAAAAATAAATAAAATAAAAGAAAGCAGTAAAGATAGGATGGCTGTCACTGAGGTGGCGGTGGTGGCGGGGGTCTCGCGCCCAGCTGGGCAATGAGCATCTGCATGAGCTGGCTGTTCTGGGCCTGCTGAGCGGCTGCCTCTGTCATGAACAGTGCGGTCTCTCTCTGAAAAGCATCACTGCGCTCCAAACGCTCTGTGAGCGTAGTCTGGGTGTCGCGGAGAGAAGTCTGCTCTGCCTGGAGGTGCTCCTGAGTCTGGCGGATATCATCGATGTGTCCCTCCATGCGCACCTGGCGCTGCTGTACATCCCCGACCTGCTGCTGCACATCTCCGACCTGCTGCTGCACATCTCCAAACCGCTGCTCCATACCCCCAAACCGCTGCTCCATCCTCTGCTGTTGCTGGAGAATGGAGTCCATCATAGTCTGCATCTCTGGTGGGATGCTCATCACTGGGGGCATTGGAGGCGCCATGGTAGCAGTAGGCACCGAAGTAGAGCTAGAGCTCGCAGAGGTGCTGGTGGACCCTAGACCCAAGCTGCCCCTCACCCAGCTGCCGTCATCAAGACAAATGAGGCCCCATCTCCTGAAGGTCCCAATGGAGATGGGTGTCTCTCCCTCCCTCACCTCGAGACCGGTGAAGATATCCTCGGGGAGGGTGGAGACAAGAAGATGCTGGATAAACATGGGGAAGATGGGGTGATCTTCTTCTTCTTCGTCCTCAGATAGGTCACCACCTTATGCAGCTGTCTAAACATCACGAAAGGGAGCGAGAGCTGCTGAGATGGTGGATGTGGTGCAGCCAGGAGGTAGTCGAGGAGAACACAATCCTCGTCAGAAGCATCATTTCCGGCCTGAGGATCTCTGCAAGGGTCCTCTGGGGAAGGGAGAGGAGGAGAGCATATGGAAGTACGGTCTTAATTTCCTCACCCCGTCGGCGAGTAGTACTCCCGACCTCTTGTAACCACCTAGACTTACTCTGCCTAAGCTCATCCTTCGTAAAATCCAAATGGGTAGCCTCATTATCCGGGAGGAATAAAATAACACTGAAAGTCTCAGGGGTTACCTCAACCGGGAGCTGGTGCACATAGGAGGTGATGCTGTTCGTCGTGTCTGATGCCACAGCATTGGCGTAGAATTCCCGTACCAGGTCCGGAGAGAAGACACCCTCGCCCATGCGCAAGATGTTGCTGGCGCCTAAACCATCGAATATGTCTGAAAGACTAGTGGCAGCTGATGCCTCTGCGGTGATGCGCCTCTCAATGACGAAGGACCCGCCCTGCTCATACCAAGTCCGGGCGGCAGCAGATCTGAAGCCATCAGGGCGTAATGGGGTAAAGGCTGGCTCTGACTGGTCGTCGGGGCGTGGGTTCCTCGAAGAAGAACCCGTGCGTGTAGCACCTCCTCCTCTAGTTTGAGCCATCTAAACGATAAACAAATGTAGTAAGAAACCTAAACAGCAAGAAAAGAGAAGCAAAAGACACACCAATACCCGAAACCGATCGAGCAGCATGTTCTATTTGAACATATTTTTGAATATAGTTAATCTATGATTACCAAGGCCTTAAAACATCGAAACATAGCAAATAATAGCATTAGACAGTATAACATTAACCTAGAAAACAATTGCAGAAAAATTGGAAAATTTAAACATGTCCGGATCTACGTCCGGGTCAACTTAGCCGGACGCAGATCCGGACGCATGTAAGAACCCTAGAAAATTCGCGCCGTGAACACACTTTTTAATTTCACACAAATTCAACCTAAAATCACCCAAATTTCACACATAACCCCGCGTATTCGCATCTTAACACTAAATTAACAATATAAACTGTAACACCACTACCTAACCTACCGTTACTTGACAGAAATTGATTCGAAAGTGTTAAAATCGAAAAACCTGTTGTGATTTAGGGTTTTCTGGTCGAAATGGGGAAAGCGCGCTACGGTGGTGCAATGGAGTCGCGGCGGTGGTCCTGGAGGTCGCCTGCGTCGGAACGGTGCTGCAGTGGTGGTGTTTTTGGTGGAGGCGGAAATGGAGGAGAAGAAGGAAGTTCGGGTGCGAGTTCGAGTTCATCGGGAGGAAGAAGAAGAAAGAAAGAAGAAGAGAAAGAAAAGAAGAAAAGAAAAAAAGAAAGAAAGGCGTGTGGCGATTTTAGTCACGTCCGGTTTTCCGTCCGGATCCGGACGGGTTAGGGTTTGCAGATGTCCGGCTTTGCGTCCGGCTGGGTTTAGCCGGACGCGTTGAAAAACTCTTTTTTTATATATATATATTAAATTAAATTAAAAACCATTAATATAAAACACCTCATTTATTTAAAAATAAAAAGGAAACATTACCATAAATAATCAAACAAAAATAAAACAAACACAAGAAATGTAGAAATGAAATAGCAAGAGTGTAAAAGGGCTCTCTGATCCGTGGTGAACAACGCTGTGATATTCCCCCACACTTAAGTTCAGTTTAGCATTAGAGTGAAGTGCCTGAAAGATTAAATCTGCAAAACCAGAAGAACTCAAGTGGAACCAGGCAGAGTTATCTATTGAAATAGGGAAGTCGGGGCTCTTGCAGTAAAATAATAAAAATTCTCAAGAGATTAAAAGAAAATTTTATCAAGCAATAGGAAAGTGTAAAAGAAATACAAACCCGTGGGTTTCCTCCCACCAAGCTACCCGGAGTTAGAGTCTCTGGCTAGACTTTGCAGGTAGTATCAAGGAGGGCCGCCACAGCAACTAGCAATAACCTTCTTCAGTCTGAAATACCATTGCGAGTGCGGATTCTTTGATGCTTTTGGAGTGGGTGCTGCAGTACATATAGCAGAAACAGAAGTAATGGAATAAGAACTTTCAATCAAGGATACACCTGGTGTAAGAGGCTGAGAAAAGGTATCGCCTAGGTATTTCTTCAGTCGAGCACCATTCACTTTGAATACCTCTCCTGACTTGTTTTCTAGCTCGTAGGCACCATAAGTAGTGATCCCCACAACCTTGAATGGGCCTGCCCAATGGGATTTCAACTTACCAGGAAAAAGGTGCAGCTTGGAATTGTAGAGCAACACCAGATCCCCTACTTTAAATTCTCGCTTCTGTATCATTTGATCATGGATTCTCCTTGTGCGCTCCTTGTAAATTCTGGAGTTGTCATAGGCTTGTTCTCTTAATTCTTCAAGTTCAGACAGCTGAAATTTTCTTTTCTCTCCTGCAGCATGTAAGTCAAAATTTAGGGCCTTCAATGCCCAATAAGCTTTATGTTCTAATTCTACTGGAAGGTGGCAGGCTTTCCCATACACAAGCTTGAACGGAGACATCCCTATAGGAGTCTTAAAAGCAGTCCGATATGCACATAGCATCATCCAGCTTAACTGACCAATCCTTCCTTGATGCATTAACAGTCTTCTGCAAGATCCATTTAAGCTCACGATTGGTCACTTCTGCCTGACCATTAGTTTGAGGGTGGTAGGGTAATGCTACCTTGTGGGTCACCCCATATTTAGTCTTCAAGGAGTCGAAGGCTCGGTTGCAGAAGTGAGAGCCACCATCACTGATGATCGCCCTGGGCACCCCGAATCTGGTGAATATGTGTTTCTTCAGAAATTTCACCACTGTCTTAGCATCAGCAGTGTGGCATGGAATAGCTTCAACCCACTTCGAGACATAGTCTACAGCTACTAGGATGTATTGGTTTCCATGGGATGAAGGGAAAGGGCTCGTGAAATCTATGCCCCAAACATCAAAAAGCTCCACCTCAAGAATACCTTGCTGAGGCATCTCATGCCTTCTAGAGATGTTTCCCATCCTCTGACAGGGGTTACAAAAGGAACATAAGTGGTGGACATCCTTATGTAGAGTGGGCCAAAAGAATACACACTCTAATATCTTCGCAGTTGTTCTTGTAAAACCATGATGGCCACCCGCCTCTTTAGCATGACAGAATTCTATTACACTCTGGATTTCCTCATCTGGAAGGCATCGCCTTATCAAACCATCAGCACAGATCCTAAACAGATAGGGATCCTCCCAGATATAGTGGCGGGTTCCTGATATGAATTTCTTTTTTTGATTGTAGCTGTAATCGTGAGGAATCAACCCAGAAGCAAGAAAGTTCGCCAAATCTGCATACCAAGGTTCTTTCACCTTTCCAATCATGAACACCGTCTCATCAGGAAAGAACTCGTTGATTGGGATTCCATCATCAGGGATGTCAAGCCTAGACAGGTGATCAGCAACTCCGTTCTGCTTCCCCTTTTTATCTATAACTTCCAAATTAAATTCTTAAAGAATCAAGATCCACCTCAGAAGTCTAGGTTTTGATTCATTTTTCTGGAAAAGATACTTGAGGGCCGTATGATCAGTGTGGACAATCACCTTGCTTCCTAGCAGATATGGTCGAAACTTATCCAGAGCGAACACCACAGCTAGCAACTCCTTCTCTGTAGTATAATTTTTCTGCGCGTTTATCAAGGTCTTGCTAGCATAGGTTATTACTTTCAGCATCTTATCTTTCTTTTGACATAATGCGGCGCCAACAACATAGTCACTCGCATCTGTCATGATCTCGAACGGTTCTGACCACTCTGGTGGGACCACAATTGGGGCTGAGCAGAGCTTATCTTTGATGGTCTGAAAGGCTGTCAAACACTCCTCAGTGAACTGGAACTTGACATCTTTCTGTAGCAGGTCTGACAGAGGTTTAGAAATCCTTGAGAAGTCCTGAATGAATCTCCTATAGAATCCTGCATGACCAAGGAACGACCTGACATCCTTCACTGTAGTTGGTGGGGGAAGCTTCTCTATCACCTCGACCTTGGCTTTGTCTACCTGGATGCCCTCTTTAGAAACCTTGTGACCCAGTACAATACCTTCACGTACCATAAAATGGCACTTCTCCCAGTTCAGCACAAGGTTCGTTTCCTCACATCTCCCCAATATCTTATCCAATTCCTCCAAGCACACCTCGAAAATCTGCCCGTAAACTGAAAAGTCATCCATAAAAACTTCAATGCTCTTCTCAATGAAGTCATTGAAGATGGCCATCATACACCGCTGGAATGTTGTTAGGGCATTACAGAGCCCGAACGGCATCCTCCGGTATGCGAATGTCCCATATGGACAGGTGAATGTTGTTTTCTCTTGATCTTCTAGGGCAATGGGGATATGAAAGTATCCACTGTAGCCATCGAGGAAGCAGTAGAACTCTTGGCCGGCTAACCGCTCAAGCATCTGGTCAATGAATGGGAGCGGGAAATAGTCCTTCCTTGTGGCGTTGTTGAGGCGACGGTAGTCGATACACATTCTCCACCCGGTAGTCTACCTCTGAGGAACCATCTCCCCCTTCTCATTGGGAACTGCCATGATCCCTCCTTTCTTTGGGACAACCTGGACTGGAGACACCCACTGGCTGTCAGATATCGGGTAGATAATGCCTGCATTAAGAAGCTTCAGCACTTCAGCTTTGACCACCTCTTTCAGATTAGGGTTTAATCTTCTCTGAGGCTGCCTTACTGCCTTATAATTTTCCTCCATATAGATCCGGTGAGTGCAGAAACCCGGATTAATCCCTTTGATATCAGCAACCGACCACCCCATGGCACCTTTATGCCTTTTGAGCACCTCCAGAAGTCTAGTTTCCTGCGAAACAGACAAAGATGCAGAGATAATAACAGGCAGGGTGCTACCCTCTGCCAGAAAAATATATTTGAGGTGGGAAGGAAGAGATTTGAGTTCAGGGGTAGGAGGCTTCTCTACTGAAGGGATAGGCCTTTGAATGGGTCGATCCAGCTTTTCTACTGGAGGAGTGGAGGAGCGAAAATATGACCTTCCTTGATTAAGCTGCTGGACGACTGTAATACCCCAACCCGAAATCCAATAAACTGAACGGCGATCACTCCCAAATAAAATACAACTGCAGCGGAAATAAATACAACAACCGGGCGGTATTACAATGCCGTTGGCCACCCTTGTGACCAACAAGGCTAAGTCCAAATACAGTCCTCAAATGTCACGGTCTGGAATACAGATACAACCCGAGATACTAGGAATCAAACTCTAATGTAAAATACTTAAGTAAAATAAATGTCTAGAAGAAGACTCCCATAGCTTGAATCTACCCCACCTACACTCGGTGTGGTAATCTTCTTAACTTCAGGTACCTGAAAAATGGGGGTGCCCCCAAAGGGGCTCAGCAAACAATGCTGGTATGGAAAACGTGCAGCCCATCGTCTACCGGGCCACACCAACTACTTTGTCGAACACATGCAGTTCATTTTTATAAAGCTGTAAACAAGCATAGTCTGATAATAACAAGTATCCATACAAGGACAATAATGTCACATAGAACAAGACACAGAAGGTCGAGTTAGCTGAACTGAAATTCTTTACTGATAGTCGGTCCACACAATGGGACTGACCGTTATAACTGAATATCTGAAATAGTGGAGGTATAGTGACCTCGTTATAGAGAAAGGTTGGGTATAAAAACCCCAGGAGATAACGTAGTTAAACCCTGAACTGAATGGCGTGGGAAATAAGAACCCACTAGAGGAATAAAGTCTTCCTCGAACTGAAGGGCATTTAAATCCCGGAAGGAATAAAGTCTTCCTCCCAACTGAATGTTCCGTCGCGACGTAGTAGGAGACGACCTGAGACAGGTACAACTCCTGTAGCATGCATGGCCAGATCCAACTGGGCTCCTCAATCTCGAAGTATATAATTGTTAAGTGTCATATAAAGACGTTAAACAAGAACACAATGTGTATTGTCAATTATCACGTTTAGGATAATGACGTTTGTTATAAACTGAAGTTAGTGAGAGACTTGAGTACAAGTCCTCGGTATACTGAAACGCAGGTATTTAATCCACTGGTATAGTAGTGTTTGTATGCTTGGGACATACACGTTGTAGTCAGCAACAATCACGCACATGAAATAATACAACAGTGCACAAGAGTAAAACAACATTTTACATTAATTATCTTGGTCGTTATTTCAAACAACAGATAGCACACAAGCCGGTGTAATCCGTTAGAAAACAGGTTGCAAGAATCCCATACCGTTCACCGTAGACTGTACTTGTAAATTCCCGGTCAACGTCTGGTCAAACAAAGTCCTAGAATAGGATTAACTGAGAGGGTTAATTTATGTTACCCTTATATAATAATTCTATTGGATCTTTTAACAAATTTCATATTGTTATTTCATGTGAGGTTTATTTCTTTTAATCACCTCATGATTTAATGTATAACTTATTTGTTATCCCTTTTGATTTATTTATAAATCCTTTAATGCACATATATGTGTTTATTGCATTTGTTGTTTATTTTATTTGTCTAGGTGACATAACAACTTATAATCTCTTAACTATATTTATATGTCATACATAGACATAAAATTCTTATAGTTTTATTATTCTCCTTTTAACCATAAATAATATTTATTGTTTATCTTTTAATTCCTTATAACCATGTAAGCCATAGTTCCAATTCCCTAATTCCTTTAATCAAAGTTCTTTCTTCTAAATCCTCCAAATATCCATATAGGACCTATATTTATTTAAATCTAAATTCTTAAACTTGTATTTCGGTTATTTACAAAACAACCACATTAATTCATAAACTTTACTCTTAAATTCTAATCTCTGTATATTATAGAGTTTTAACTTCTTATTTAGCTAAATTGCAAAGCCATCCCTAATATTTTGGTATATAGCTTTTAAATATTATAACTCTCAAAAATTACAACTTAGCCCCTTAAATTCTCGGCTTTAATAATTTATTTCTTATAATTACAATCTAACCACAAAATCTTATAACTTTTTCACAATGTCATGTAAACTATAGTTTTAATTTTAATTCTCCATAAATGCCGATTATATATTTATAAATTCCTAAATTACCAAACTAACCCCAAAGAATTCGGCTTTGGTCTTGAACTTTCCATTAATTACATTTTCACCCCAAAACTTTCTATTAGTTACTTAATAACTTATAAACTATAGTCTAAATATTTAATCCCTTAAAATTTCGAAAGTGAACCTAATAATTCTCTTAATTATGAATTCGCCCACTAATAAATTATAAACTTTCATAACAACTTTTATAAATTACATAATAGCCCAAAACTTTATAAAAAGTTATTTCAAAGCTTGTTTAAATTATCTAAAATTCTTAAACTTAATTCCTAACCTTATATTATATTATAATTACACCAAACAGCCCTTTAGCTCTCGGTTTTTAATATAAGTACACTAAACTTTGTAAAAATTACATTTAATCCACATAACTTAATTAATTAGTCATTTAGACACTAAAAGAATATTTTTAACTCACCAAACTTTATGATATAAATTTATATACCTAAGTAGCTCATTAAAACTTATTTATCAAGTAGAACATTCGGCCATAATTTAAATGAGACCTTATGTTATATAAAAGTGGATTTATATGTCTAAGTAATTATAAATAAATTCATAGGAGTCATATAACTCATGTATAAATTATTGTAATGTCTTATATAAATTCTAAGCTCAAAATAAAGCATTTTTGCCTAAGACTTTTCGGCCTAAATTTATTTGTAACATAAATGAATTTTGTGACACAAAAATGTGTCTTAAGGTAAATATTTTCTATATATGTTATAGTTTATATTTTGGCATATAAAACCATATAATTTCGGTATTAATAAACCTAGGAGGTGTACATAATTTTTGTACAATTTTTAGAAGCTTAACAAAGCTTATAATATAAAGATTTATATAGTAAACTTACTTCTTAACAAGGTGGATAAGTGCTTGAACTTCTTCTTGAATCTCCAAGCTTTCTCCAAGGTAATATAGATGCTCCACTTCGGTTATATGCAAGTGGTGAAGGAGTTTTAGGAGTTAGATCTTGAATAAAGATCTTAAGTAGATTTGTAAGTATTTTTACAAGAGTTTACCTTAGACTTTTCTCCTTATGAATTCGGCACTCCTAAGGTAGATGAAGAACAAGGTTTCCTTCATGAAAATGAAGAAGGAAAGAACCTTAGAAGAAGTAGAACTTGGTTACACATAAAAATGTGCTTTAAGGATTTACAAGCATTAAAACTACCTTAAGATAACCTTGAGATGCTCCTTGGTTTAATGTTGGTTTGGACAACCTCCTTGGAGAACTAATTGATGTCGAACACTTGTTGTTAAGCTAGGAAGAGTTTTGCTTCAAGGCTTGACAAGAATTGCTAAGAAATTACCTTAAAGATGAAGATAGAAGTTACATCTCCATTAATGGACTTAAGAGCTTCAAAGGAAGAAGATGAAGCTTAGAAGAGAGAGGAGAGAGCTTACCAAATTCGTAGGTGTGGAGTGCAAGAGGGGAAATGACACTAAACTTACGTATAAGGTAAGAGAGTGCCTTAGAATTTGATTTTTGTTTTGTTAATTTTTAATGTCAAATGACTATACTTTTTCCTTAGTTTATTACATGGTTTATTGGCTCAATAAATGCCCATGTTCTCTGCATAATTTCGGACATGTGGTGTGTGACAAGGCAAGAGTTGGAAAGAAGATGATTGTGAGCTAGAAGACAAGGTAATTTAGGTAAGTTATTCTTTTGATTTTTCTAAGTTAGGCTTGTCTTCTTCCTCCCTTGTAGAGTCACGAATTCAAGGGTCAAATGGGGTGTCTTAATTGATATTGAAGAGCCAAGGACAAGCATGTTAGGTCACATGGAAAAGAAGGAATCTAGAAAAGTGAATTCTAGATCCACTTTTTACTTTTTCTCATTTGTTTTTGTTCTAGCTCACATGGCCTTATTCCATGGCCTAATTTCGACAGCTTGCTGGTCAAATGAGACCTACATACTTAGACATTAAGTAATATAACACATGGGAAGGTGAGTCACCATGTTCTATGCTTTTCATAAACTTTTAATGCAATTTTTATACTAGTTTTTGCTCTCAAAATCGGCCCCTATAGAGAGTCTTGTTGACTAGTCACACCAACTGATTTAGAAGGTCATTTTAACCCTTTTTAATATTACCAATTCGTGGTATGTCAAAAACTACAAGGCAATTGCGTAAAACGCGTTTTCGTGACACCCGAAGGTGTGTTTTTGTGCTCTAAGGAAATTTTGGGAAACAAATTGTTTTTATGAGTTCCAAGTGTTTGTAAACACTTATTATAGTAATTAAACATATATTAAGATGTTACATTGAGTTATATGGGGTTATATCAACCCGTGACATAATTTACGGGCCATCGGGACACTCCCGGGCCAAAAAGGAGCGCTAAGAAATCCTCCTTTGGTTTTTGCTGAATTTTGAGAAACCACTTCGTGGGTTATCTTTAGAATGATAAATAATGATGTTAGGAACTCTAGGAATTAATTTTATAGGAGTTCGTGCCACCTCGGCACTCCTCCGGACTTTTCGTGCTTTAAGGAGCGGGTGTGAGCACTCCCGAGCATTTTGCGTATTTGACTGAATATAGCTTAGGGAATATATTTATATATTCATATGATGAGTGTATGACCATTTGGTTGGAGTTTTAGAAGGTCATACAAGGTCATGCTTGATCACATGTTTCTAAGGCGTTTTAGCGTTTGTGGTGAAATGACTATTTTTACGTAACGTTTTCATGCATGGGTTTGCATGCGTACGTGAACTGATTTATGTTTGGATTATATTCCAATAAATAATGATTTAATAATATTATTTAGATTTGGGGTATTTCAACGACCGAGGCCATCTCATAGCTTTCCTTGTCATCCTCAATGGATAGGCTCAATACTTGCTCTAAAATGTTAGAAAACTTAAACAAAGAATCAGAAGTATCAGTACTCCTATGGATGTAGCCATCTTAAAAATCATAAAAATCTTCAATTAAATCAGCAGGGAAAATAGCATGAGAAGAAGTATTTTTCTGCATCATCTTATTAATATCAAAACTTAGTTCTTCATCATGAAATTTCAAAGTAATCTTTCCTTTATCAACGTCGATAATAATCTTTGCAGTTCTAAGGAAAGGTCTACCAAGAATTAGAGGTACCTCAACATCCTCATCCATGTTGAGGATCACAAAATCAGCTGGGAAGAAAAACTTACCCACGCTAACAACCACATTTTCTACCATACCTCTCGGTGTAATTGATGATCTATCAGCTAATTGGAGTTTGAAATGAATTGGAACGAGCTCACCCGCATGAAGCTTTTTGAACATGGTGTATGGCATCAGGTTGATGCTCGCTCCTAGATCGCAGAGACCGTATCCACAATCCATATCTCCAATTGAGCAAGGGATAATGGGCTGACCAGGATCACCACACTTTGGAGGCAGCTTCTGTCGAATCGTTGCTGAACAGGTCTCAGTCAGCTGAATGGTGTCCTTCTCCTTATACTTCCGCTTATTCGAAATCAAATCCTTCACAAATTTAGCATAATTTGGCATATGTTTGATCGCATCTATAAGAGGAATATTGATAGTCAGCTTTCGAAAGACATCTAAAAATTTTCCAAATTGCTCATCGAGCTCTCGCTCTTTGAGACGGTTTGGAAAAGGAAGTTCTTTTGCAAATGTTTTTCCTTTTGTATTTTTAATAGCAGTTGAATGAGAGGAAGACGGAATAGGAGCCTGGGTCTCCTCACAAACTACCTCAGGAGGGGCAGGATGCCCTTATGGTGCACCGGCGGTACTAAAGAGGGCTTGGTCTCCTCATCAGTGTGGCTCCCTATCACTTTGTCATTGATTAAGTTCCTTCCACTCCTTAGGGTAACTGCTGCTATCTCTCCAAAATCTTCGCAGTCCTCAATCACTACTGCTTCTGAGACCGACACTGCCTTCAACTGCTCCTTGGGATTGGTGTCTGGTTGGGAAGGCAGTGATCCAGAAGGTCTCTGCTGTAAGAGGAACTGCGTCAACTGGCTCATCATTCCCTGCATCTCTACCATGGCATTCTCTAACTTTTGCTGACCAGCTGCCAGACTCTGATTGATTACAGTTTGCTGCTCCTGAGAAGCCATCAACTTATCCACCATCTCCTTCAGACTGGCATTGTTTGAGCTCAATGATGGTTGCTGAGCTTGAGACTGCTGTGACCTGAATTGATTATACTGAGGCCTAGCAAAGCCGGGTGGTCCTCCCTGGTTCGTCCTCTGAGGCTGCATCTGATGTGAGTTCAGTGCGTTGTTCGGACTTCCGTACCTGAGGTTTTGGTGCTGATTCTGCACCCAGGGTTGCCTGTTGTTGAATTGTCCTATGACATTGGCCTCCTCAGTTTGCTTCATCTCGGCTACCAGTGGGCAGTCCTCATAATCATGTGCATCCCCACACTGAGAGCAGCAGACTTCGTTGGTACTTGTAAAGACTTTCTTGGTGGATTGCCTAGAGGTTGGCCCCATGGTGAGCGGCTCGAGCATTTTTGCCATGCTTCCCATCGTGGTTTTCAGCTGTGCTTGCTTGGCGGCTATTTGTTCCATCATCGGGTCCGGAGCTCGGTTAGAATTGTGATTTATTGAGAAAACTCTTCCCCCATTGTTGCTCCATTGTCGAAGCTCCTCACAGTAGGACTCCATAGATGCCATGAAATCTTCCCCGCTTTTTGCTAGTAGGTTTCCTCCTAAGGCAGATCTCACCTCGCCTCTGATTTCATCTTTTAGCCCTTGGAAGAATCCCTGAGCCAATGAGGTGATATCCTGACCATGGTGAGGGCACTGGCGGAGTAGTTCTTTGAATCGGTCCCACGCCTCGCATATTGTCTCGCTACCCATCTGTCTGAATGCCATCAGATCGGCAATCATATGTCGTGTCCTGGAGATGGGGATGTATTTCTCGTAGAATTTATCCGTCATCTGCTCCCAGGTGGTAATGATGCCTGGTGGTAGTCAGTGGAACCATTTCGAAGCTTCTCCAGATAGGCTGTGCTAGAACAGGCTCAGTCTAGCATACTCCTCCAGTCCTTGTGATAAGCCAAGTGAGTTCAAGTGCACTAGGAATCGATGTACATGGTCTAGTGCATCCGCTGGGTCGGCACCCGAGAAAGTTCCTGCAGGGTGATTTCGAACAACATTGGATTGATGAGAGGGTTTTACCTTTTGCCAATCGGCCATAAGTTCTGCAGTTAGGTCTGGTAGAACCACTGGGCCTCTTCTTGGTGTGGCTGGTGGTCTGTTTATTCTTCCCATCGTGTACTGGGCGATTGGACCTCCTCCAAGCTGGTCATGGTTTGCTTCCATGTTGGAATCAAGCTGCCTTCTTGCTCTCAGAGCTTGGAGGTAAACTCTCTCGATTTCGGGGTAGAAGTCTGTATCCGGGGGACCAGTTGAACGCGTTCTGAGCATCCACTAGGTACTTATAATCAGCCAGAGAGAAAGGAACAAAATGCGTTGAATTTAGAACTAAAGTAAACAAGGGAATACTAAAAATAAAATTGACGAAATAACTAAGACAAATGAACTTATAGTACTTTGAAAATTAAATGACAGAAAAATTATAAACTGAAATTAAATGACAGTAATGAAAAACAATGGTATAAAATGGCACAAAAATAAATTAAACCTTACACACAAATAAAAATAAATTACGATACAAATAATAATAAACAGAGTATTGTAATAAAGTAACAAATTAACTAAGGCTAGGGACTAGACAAATGTCAAGTCCCCGGCAACGGCGCCATTTTGCAAACGATTTATTTGATGTATTAAAAGCTAAGAATTAATCCTAGAAATTAACAAATCCACAGACCGTCGGGTTGCAAAAATCCCAGTCACAGTAGTATAGCAATTAAGAAGCAACCAGGTATCAATCCACGGGACTTGAGGTAAATAAGTCTAGCCTTAGGGAATAGGTAACTAAAGAGGGGTTGTTTTGGTTTTAGGATCAATAATAGACAAGAAAATAAATAGCAGATAAATTAAAGTGATAAGTAGGGAGTGTGAACGGTACTCTAGGTTCAGGGAGTTGTTTCACTAGCTAGCATCTGCATATTCTACTACTTAAACGGAGACTTGGATCGGCTTGTAATTCTTAATTATCTATTCTGTATTAAGTCCTAATTCCAAATAGCTCATCTAGACAGGACATGTAGTTCTAGTCAAGACTTAGCAAGTATATCTAGATGGTTTTATCGCACAGAATTACTAGTCTGGTTTGGTCCGGACTAAAGCACCTAACTGTTAATGTAATCTATCCGATTGCAATTATCACTGGTAATAGGTTAATAGGACCGTCAATGCTAATCACCTTATCTGATCATAACATGATTCGAGGGCTTATAATAAATTCATGATGTTTATTAAAAGCACTTAAAAGCATTAACCTGAACAATCCAAATAGTCTCAATAAAGCAGTAAAATAATGCAGAGTTTAACTAATTACAACATCCCTTCCCCCAGAGTATATCCTCTTAGCTAGACATAGCAGTTGAAAGCATAAATAAGAGAGAGTTAGGAGAAATCATCTGTTACGAAGATCCTCTTGCTTGCTCTGCCCTTTGTCCTTGCGCTATGCTGGTTTGGAGGTTGGATTTGGCGACAATGGAGTGAACTTGGTGAAATGGAGCGAAAATGGAAATTTTGGAAAAGTTTGTGAGACGTCCGGCTAAGTCGGGTCGGACGTCGATCCAGACGTGGTGAAATGGGTTGGTCCGGATCCGGACGGAGATCCGGACACGGCTAAATGTTGTGCGTGAATGCGGGTTGTGTGTGTATGTGAGCGATGAAGATTATGGAGGAATTTGATGAACGGAGATGGAATGAGTCGTGAGCGAGAGGATATGTAGAGAGGAAGAGAATGAGTTAGACAGTCAAGTCTGGTATGAATTCAAATGGAGGCTGAGTGAAGGTTTAAATAGGATTAGAATTAAACATAGGTTAGTGGAAGTTAGGTACGAGCATGGGCATAGGCTTAACATATTGAGTATGGGTGTATGTTAATTAATGCTGTGGTATGGGCATTACCGCCGCTTCGGCTGATAATTGAGCCGACAGCCTAATTATCAGTGCGATGCTTTTTATTTTTTGTTTCTGTGTGACGTCCGGATCTGTGTCCGGATCCGGACGTGAGACAGCGGTTTTAGATCTGAAACTCGGGCTATGTCCGGATCTGTGTCCGGATCCGGACAAGACACAGAACTTTTGGAGCTGGATCTCGGGTCATGTCCGGCTTGCGTCCGGATCCGGACATGTGACGTCCGGATTTGCGTCCGGCTATCTTGACCCGGACGTGACCAATTTTTGCGTCTCTTCTCCTGATTTGTTCCCCGTTTGTTGCGTTGTAATCCTTATGACGTAAAATCTTTATTTCCAAGGGGTTTTCCTATATTTAACACATAAAATGCGTCAATTCATATCAAAACATCATTCTTAGCTAGGAAAAACGCATAATAAGTGGGAAACATTTGCCTAAATTGTTGCAGATTATAAGGTAATTAAACCCTAAAAAGCCTATATGTTTCACACTTATCAGTTATACGGAAGTGATTAATAATTAACGCACTCGGTTAATTGGCTTATAGGAGTGGGATAGACAGATGTCAGCTGAGACTATGCGAGTGTCGTCTACTATGAACGGTATGACTTCTTGCAGCTTCTTTGCTACCGAGTTACATCGGCTTGTGTGCTATTTGCTTGAGTGAAATGGCTATAAGATTAATTCATGGAAATGAATTGTTACGCGTTATTTTATGTTATATTTTACTCGATGTTACTTATGATGTGCTGCTAACAAGAACTTAATTGGTAGATTAATACTCACATAAGAATACTTAACGTTGTTTGGAAGTAACAAGAGGATTAAGTAAAGAGGAATTACCTAATGATTGATTACCTATGAGAATTATCTCACTAACTTCCCTTCAATACATAGTCGACATCTGGATTAACGATGTTCGAACTTACACTCTAGAAGTAGGACGATTGTTCCATTGTAACTTCTAACGAGTTTGGGTTACTGGGGGGGAGTGAGAAGTCTAGGAAGTTTTGGCCATGTATGCTGAGTTTAGGAGGTCGTCATCTGCATCAAATCGACTACTATATTAAATATATGTCCTTCTTGACGGAGGTTGTGGGGGAAGTTTTATACTCGCCCACCGGGTTTAAATTTACTCAATTCAATATACGTCGTTCTCGACGGTGGTTAAGGAAGTTATATACTCACCTACGGGTTTAAAAGTACCCAGTTATATATACATACGAGAGTCTTAATCTCGTCTAATACGGTTTGTTCATCGACTCAATATATGTCACAACGACGGTGGTTTACTAGAGAGTTTTGTTACCCTTCTAACAGTGTTTGAACATACCCAAGATAAGTTAAAATATTAACTAAGGAAGTGGCAATCCCATTGTGCGGATTACCTACGATAAGTAAGTTAAGGTCAATATCGAGGTTCCAAAATAATCACAAGGCATAGGAATGAACAGATTACTGACTCATCATATTGACGTTTTGTTTCTGTTGGGATGTATGATTATGTTCGAGTTGATGTTTGAGTTATATGTTGCATGTTGCATGTTGACTGCTTTCATATGTATTGTTGTAAGAAATGAACCGCATGTTAACGACTAAGTAGTTGTGTGTAGCCCGGTAGCTTGCGGGCTGCACGTTTTCATACTCAACGGTTGTGCTGAGCCCGTTTGGACCTAACATTTTTCAGGTACCTAATGGAGATGTGACCCGACCAAGTGTCGGCGGGATAGATTTTGGACCGGGAGTACTTTTGATTTTGTTTATACCTCGGTTAGAACTTATACTTGATGTATATATTGGTTAAGGAGTAGTAAACTTGTATTTGACTCGGTTGAGTAGAACTAGGTATGTATTTTTGAAGTTTAAGCCGGTTTAAGTTTACAGTCTATCATACCGTTACAGTGGATTTAGTAAGGCCTAGTTTAGTCACGTGGGTGACTAACGGCGGTAACACCGGGATTGGTTGATTTTCCGTTGTGAATTCAATTAAGTTTAGTGTTGTTAATTATCGTTGATTGCGAATTACTAGTTGGGGTGCTACATAAGTAGAGACAACTATAAACTTAATAGTTGTCTTATCTAACTCTTTGTTACCTTAACCCCTATTTTGTATCAAAATCTACTCAAATATTTAACAGTTGTCTTTTAACGGTAGTAAAATAAATTTGTAGTAGAGTAGTGAAAGATGCCATCAAGCCTCATCCTTGATGTGAACCCACCTGAAACTAGACCAGTCAAACGGGTTACCCGTTTGGGTTTTGGGTCATATCTGTTCGGGTCAATATCCGTTCAGGTCATTTAAACTTCGGGTCATTTCGGGTTTGGGTTATTCGGATTCAGGTCAAATCGGGTTCGGGTTGCAACAATGTCAGGTAGAATCAGATTTCGATTATATTCGGTCATGATTAATATTTTTAAAAAATTATTAAATAGATATATACATGATTTCTATAAGAATATACTACACATAGATCACAAAAAATCAATACAATGTATAATTTAAATTTTATTTGGATATAATAAGGTTAAATCAAGCTTTATTTTCATATTTATTCAGGTCGTTCACGTTCGGGACAATTTAGGATCACTATTATTTCATGTTATTTGAGTTTGACTAATTTTTAATTACTATTATTTCGGGTCATTTCGAGTTCGGGTTATAAATTTTTGGGAAAATTACATCGCCCACCTATGACGTTTGGTGAAATTACACAGCCCACCCACGAGGTTTCAAAAATTACTTTGCCCACCCATGTGGTTTCCACAATTTTACATCCAGCAACTTTTCTAATATTTGATCAACTTAAAAGATGGTTAAATGATATCCAAATTTGATGAAATTTTACATGGACGATATTAAAGTGTTATATTTTGGTAAAACGTGAAATCCAACGTTTTTTAAGCTCACATATGATCCGTGGGACCCGATAAATGTGTCTCATGTTTCATTGGGTCCCACAGGTCATATATGACCTTAAAAAACTTTGGATTTGGCATTGAACAAAAATATAACACCTTAGCATTGTCCATGTAAAGTTTCATCAAATTTGGATATCATTTAACCATCTTTTAAGTTGATCAAATATTAGAAAAGTTGCTGGATGTAAAATTGTGGAAACCACATGGGTGGGCAAAGTAATTTTTGAAACCTCGTGGGTGGGCTGTGTAATTTTGCCAAATGTCATGGGTGAACGATGTAATTTTCCCTAAATTTTTTGAGTCATTTCAGGATCAGGTCACTTGAGGTTTTACCCAATCAGGTTTCAGGTTTGTTATATTTAAATATTTTTAGGTTTCAGTCAGGTTTCAGGCTCAGATCAAACGGGTGGGTTTTCGGGATGGTCAATTTTGATAGCTCTACTAAACCAATCCATCAACTGAAGTTAATCCACCACCTAATTGATGAAACCTACCATTTAAAGTCAATCTTCCATAACACATAGCAACAACTAATTGGTGAAGATAAAAAAATGAGTAAATTACTCAGAACCCCCCTGAGGATGGGGCATAATACAATTAACCACCTTGAGGTTACAGTATCTTTGACTATGAGCCCCCTTAACCATAATTCCATTACTAAAACGTTAACCACGTACTGACCCATCAACTTAATGACATTATTAATGACATGCTTGACAAAAAAACAGTGCTTAATCAGCATTCTTATTATCTGAAAAACATTAACCCTAACTCGAAAATGCATCTGCATTTGATGAAGGAGAGTTAAACGATGCTGATTAAGCAGTTTTGTTGTCGAGGCTGACATTAATAATGTGATTAAACTGATGGGCCAACATGTAGTTAATGTTTTGAAAACAAAGTTATAATTCGGGGGCTCATGGTCAGAGATACCGTAACCTCAAGATGGTTACCAATAATTATGATAAACACAAGGGGATTAACTGTATTATGTCCATTCTTCAAATAGGTTCCGAGTAATTTACTCTAAAAAAATTGGAACATGAAGTCAGTCTGACCAAAACAAAGAAGAAATGGGACACGAACCACCACGATATCATATGCCGGGAGAATCAGAATACAACAGAGAAAAACTAATCTCCTAACGTAATTTAATTAAAGGTCATGATTAAAAGAGATCACAAAATTAAAGATCTATTGGTCCTCTTTTCGACCTGTTATGGAAGACAATGAGTTAATTCCTCATGTTCGTCCTGGTTCTTTTCACTTACCAAAAAACATGTCCAAGTTCTTCAGTTCCAACTGCCAATACCTCGCTCAATCTACGTCTCTCAAAACATCGATCCTTTCCAAACCCCCTCGACTCCTTCCTCTTCTCTCGAAGCTTCATAGTAGCTCCAATGTTTCCGAGCTTAACTATTTGGTCGACCAGCCTCAACAAGAACGAACCCAGAATGACCGTGGCAAGGATGATGCTTCCTGGCCTCGTGTTTCGCATCCCTGGCCGGAGTGGGGGGAGCTGATGGAACTGGTTATGAAAAAGGGCTACTTTGAAGTTGATGAAAACGGAAGCCCCTCTGAAAATGTGTTAACGGGTCCCAAGAGTTCAAATTTGGTTCGTACCGCTTTTCTCAATTTTGGGCGTGATAGGTTTGGTCTTATCAGGTAAGTGTCCACTGTCACCTATCATCTATTGTTTATGCTGGGTCCTTTTGGATTGTTTATGCTGCTTTTATATTCCGGCTGGTGATCGTACGCATATTGGGTCTTGCATTTAACATGTTCGATGTTTGGACTGAGAAAGAAAAAGATGTTGGGTTCTTGTAAAACGATCTATTTATCATGACGTTATTGGTACACTATATGATGTATCTTGCGGCATTGAGGTCAGTCTGGTATGGTGATTTCTCCTTCATATATGTAACTGCAACAAAGTTTTTAAAGAGGTAGAAAAATCTTATGTCACTGGATGTCCATTTAAGGACTAACTGAGCATTGGAATATAATTGTTTCCATCTTAATTGTGTACTCATCCAATGCTGTACAATCACTGAAGCTCCAAATTTCGCAATTACTTACATCCTGATAGGAGTCGGCCTATCTTTCACCTATAATCCTCCTAAATGGCCAATGCTCTTGATTACAATATATGGATGCCCCTTCTGTAATCCCCTGGCAACCTACTTATACTAGTTAAATGCAGAACACAATTACCTTTAGCCCCCAACTTAACTAATCAACCCATCAATAACCCTAGTTCTCACACATCCATTTTCTGTAATTCACGAAGCAAAATTCCTTTGGATAGGTTATCAAAGAACTTTTTGCCGTATGCATTAATCTATATCCAAGCTGTGTATTGCTCCGTCTAATGTTGGTTGCTGGACCATTCTCTTTGACCAGATGTATCCTTTCATCTTCTCTTAAGGAGTTGCTGGTGAAAGTGAAACCCAAATCTTACACTACACTTTCTACTACAGGCACCTTTCAAGGCAGGATATTAAGGTAATAGTCGGAGCTGGATGCCCAGATACTGATAGGAAAGTTGTGAATTCAGGAAAACGGCTGCGTGCACATGTCGGAATCAACGAAAGCAATGTACATATTTACTTTGCTTCTGGTGTTCTCTTCCAATATCTTTTGTCTATTATATGAAGAGTGACATATGTTCTCAAATTGTGTGGCAACAATACCAGAGCAATTCATATTGTTTTACTCTCCTTGACATTTATCTCGATTATATCATGGCAGGTCTGTGGCGCATGCCAATTGAGAGGTAGCTGTGAAAGAGCCTATTTGAACCGGCCAGAAGAAGAAAGAGCAAGAACTGTGGATGTCATGCGCATCTTGCTGACTTTCAGTCATGATTTTGCTTCTAGCTCTGTGGATAACAGGCAGTATCAAGACGAGCATGTGGAGAAGTCTGCTAGAGGGTTGATCAGACAAATTGTTGGTTTCTGTCATGAGGAAAGAGATCCAGCTGATTTGAGGGAAGGAGATTCTGTGGGAGATATTCGCACTAGGAAGCTTGAATATGGTCAAACCAAAGCACCGATGCAACAGGGAGACTGGAGTTGCCCCTCGTACGTAGCTACATATGACTATCAATTATTTAGATATGATATCATCTAAGTTTGAACGATACAAATCTTTTGATATGATATCATCTCTATGTTGGTTTCCTGTGTTTTTAGGTGCAACTTTCTTAATTTTGCAAAAAACATAAAATGTTTGCGCTGCAATTGGCTGTTTGAAGATAAAGCAAGGAAGTTTACAGAGGGCCATGATCAGCTACCGCTGAAAAAGGGGGACTGGAGATGCACAAGGTGATGGATTTCCTTCTTACTTAATGTTTTTCTTGCTTTTGGTGGTATATATAGCTTCATGGTTTCACTTTTTTGGATTCATAAATTTTTACAGGTGTAGTTTCTTGAATTTTGCGAAGAACTCAAAGTGTCTATTATGTCAAGAAAACCCGCCAAAACGTCAGCTGGGTCCTGGCGAGTGGGAATGTGACTCGTAAGTTCACCTTGACCACTGATAGTATTATTAAGCAGTGGACTATTTGGAATTGAAATTGATTCCTCACAGCTTGTCCGTCATGATGATGTCCATACTGCGTCTAAGTTCTTACTATTAATCAATTTTTTCTGTCTTAATATCAGATGCCGTTATATCAACTTCAGAAATAACTGTGCATGCTTGAGGTGCGACTATAAGCGGCCAAAAGCTTCAAATTCATCACATCAGTCGGGTGAACCCACAGGCAGAAATATTGACTATCACAGAATGGGAGCTCCTTCAGGTGAAGTAAAGATGGAACAGGAGACGAATCTTAATAGATGGAGATTTGTGGAGGAGAACAATGAAAATCAGGCTCAATTTAGGATAAAAGATGATCCCATAGATTTTATGAACTTTCCAATACTTGGAGGCAGAAGCATGTTATCTCGTAGTAAAGAAGAAATAGAAGAATGGAAATCGAAAATGAGAAAAGGCGGTAGAAGCTTGGTCTGGAATGATGAAAAAGAGCGTGGATCTGGTGTTTCAGTTGGTAGGGAGTGCAGTGTTGATGAAGAGATGGAGGAATGGTTCAGATAGAGGAAGGGAGCGTCAGTGCAGTGTTGATGAAGAGATGGAGGAATGGTTCAGATAGAGGAAGGGAGCGTCAGTCAAATCACCAGTTTTCTCATCCCGATTAGAATCACATCATTTATGAGGGTTTTGTTTCCGTTTCATGTGCCTTTCTGATCTAACCGTGTGTTAATTGCCAACAAGTTTCACACTGGGTGATTAATGCTTTTTCAAATAACCTCCCTTTATTGTATGAGCGTATACAAACAACAATGTCCGGTACGTAAATATTTGGAATTTGTGAAATCAGATCACATTATGCACCTCTTACCTACCAGTTTCATTGTGAAGAGCGTCCTCATCAAGCCTCGAACAGTTTTTTTCTCTGTTCTTTGCAGGTTTTGTTGCAGAAACAGACCTCGCGCAAAGTAGGTTTCTCTTATGGTGGAAGTGATGAACATGGCTATTGAAATCACCGCTCGCGAAAAGGATTGCCAGAACACGATGCTCCCCGCTATGGTTTTCATCACTAACCAACATCTTTAACTGAAAAAAGAGGAAGAATGAACCAAATAATGATGATTGATCATGTTGACAATCCATGTAGCTCGGGAATTGGTCATCGAAGTTGGTGTAAATAGGGGCGGATGACGCAATATGAAGCAGGAGACAAAACATACTCATCTACAAGGAAGCAATGGTTGAAGATGGAGCACAATTGAACATTCACTATTCCGAGACAGGGCAGTAAGCTTCATTTTTTATTTGTTTCGGTAATGCATGTGCTAGAATTCTGAGATTTGCATATAATGACAACAGAAGCAGTCACTGGAAGAAGTGGTCCGAGTTGGAAGGGAGCATGGCGAGAATCCCGAGTTATTAGGAAATGGACTCCGCCTGACAAAAAGCATGCTGCTAAATTATAGGATCCACTAATACACTTATTTAGCCGTTGTTCAAAAGAGTACTATACAAGATTAGATTAAACTTAGAGAGGGATGATGGATAGAGGGTTGCATAAGAGGAATGAAGTTGACTTGATATGTAACTATCCTTTCTTTTATGTTTGTGAGTGTGTGTTAGTGTCTCCTTTTACAAAACGCAGTTAGTCAACAACAATGCACAAGTTTGAGAAAATATTTCGTCTTACAATAATGGAATAAAATAATCATCATTCACTTGACAAATTCAAGAATTATGAAAATAAGTGGCACCATGGGAGTGTAGACCACCATGTAAAACTGGAAGGAAAAAAGAAACATCATCCAAAGGAAAACAAATTACAAAAACATTTGTCGGTGATGATATATCAAATTAAAACTTGGTCTCTTTCTCATCCTCATCCTCATAATCTTGCTCAAGGGATGCTTTCTCAAGCGACATGCCCTTAACCTCTGGAACAGCAAAGGTGCATAGCATGCCGATGAAGTTGATGACACCGAGAATAATAAGAGAATTCTTTTTCCCAACCCCAGCAGGCAATCCAACTCTTCTCTTTGCAGGGTCTTTCTCTTGCGAAAGATAAAGGAATCCAAAAGCTCCAATGATGGCCCCTGCCTTTCCCCATGCAGCAGAAATTCCATGACAAGTAGACCTTAGCCTAGCCGGGAAAACCTCAGCTGGCACGATGAAGGTGGTTGCATTGGGGCCAAAGTTGGCAAAGAAGAAGGTCAGCCCATACATGGCAATGAAACCGATGCGGTTAGCCTTTTGTGACCAGAAATCGTAGGCAAAGCCAATAGCAAACATGAAGACGGTCATGAAGAAGAAACCCATCATCTGAATCCACCACCTCCCAATAATATCAATGAAGGCAACAGTAAACCAATATCCTGGAACAGTACCACAGAGGGCGATGAGTGACTGTGCCCTTGCTACCATGAAGACCTCACCGATTGCGCTCATTTCCTCAGCTTTTGGTAACCAACCAATTGAGGAGAAGATGTCCTTTTGAAAGAGATTTTGACTGTAGAAGGCGATGTCGAGGAGGAACCATGTGCTGGTTGTTCCAAACAGCCTTAGCCCATAGATCTTAGCAAACTCGGAAGTGAAAAGACCAAATTGGCTTTTCCTCTCAGGGGCGTTTTCGGTCTGACCAGTCTTTTGTTCTTCGTCAAACTCAACCTTCAATACCTTTGACATGTCTTTTGTTGCTTTTGACACGTTTTGCTCCACCAACGCAGTGTATCTAGCAGTCTCAGGCATCTTCATACGCCAGTAGTAGGTAAGACCAGCAGGGAGGGCACCGAACATGAGAACAATACGCCAAATATAGTCAGATTGTGGGGTCAATGACAATATTGGGTCCTCCGAGAAGGTTGGAGGCTTGTACTTGCTCTCAAAACCAGAGGAGACGACTAAAGCAACAACTCCACTGGTTAGGATTCCAACACCTTGCATTGCGAACACTGCAGCGATGAAGGACCCTCGGGTCTTCTTGTTTGAGTACTCAGACATGATGGTAGCTGACAGCGGGTAGTCACCTCCAACGCCAAAACCAAGCCAGAACCTGAAGAAGCAAAGAGTGGTCATGACCGCTTTAGATGAGTGGCCAATGGAAAGACCAGAGCATACTGAGGCGAGGACCATGAGGACCAAGGTAATCCCGTAAACCGTTTTCCTCCCCATACGGTCCCCTAGCCAACCAAAGAAGACCTGACCGGCCAATGTTCCACAAAGCGCCACTCCACTCACAGCAGCATCAACATTGATAGGGAGATGACCAGGGTGCTCACCGCCCGCCTCTGTGTAGTACAGACGACCAAGAAGTCTGGTACAAAGTGAGATGCTAAACAGATCGTAAGCATCAGTAAAAAATCCCATCCCAGCAATCACGATTGTCGTGAAATGATACACTTGGGTCTTCGCCGTATCAAGCGCAGTTAGCACCTCTAGTGTTGGCATGGTTGTTTTTTTTTTCTTTTCCTCCCCCTTAGTAATTTTTCCTCCTACACAACCCTTACCTGAAAATATACAAAATAGATTGAGAAGTTCAAAAAATATAATCAGCTAAGGATCATAGAAATGTATGGATAGATAAATGCATGACTGCTAATTAAAATATACAGAACGATGAAATTAAATGTTGGAAGAGGAAGAACTTCAAACGATCAATAGATATACCTCCTGTGTATCCTTTACTATTGCATTAAGCAACAACAGGAAAGGTAAAGAGCTGGTGGAAGTTTCTCTCTTTTTTGTTTTGTTGCTTTAGAGAGTGATGAAGAAATTAGCGGGATTGAAGGCGGCTATTTAAATGCGGGAGCTAGCAAGTTATTCACATCAAGCACCTGGAATCATCTCCGTGATTCCTGCAGAATATCTCCCACCACTACCAATCATGTCAACCTGTAAACTTTGCGCATTGTATACTAGTCGTCATGAATCGTTCTTTTTAATCAGTTTTCTCACGATGAATACTGCATTATGATTACAGTTGTATTCCAAAGATTTATTATACATTCGGGTTGAAGAATCCTTACCATTTTGCACTGGTTTTTGACCGATCCAATTATAAAAAGGGTTACTAAAGCTAGCTGCCGCCATCCGCATCTGAAGAATTAACAATTATTCTGTTTCATTCCATTTTCATATAATGAGACTTTTTTAAGTTATAATTAAGGCTTCAAGGTCAATGACCATGACATTTTTGTTTTTTAGCGCAATTTGGCATCCACGCATGTTATCCGTTTTTCTATCATTGTTTATCAACTAATTTATCAGTTACTTCTTCTTCATGTCCAGCAATATAATTAGTTTTTTAGAGAGATCACGTCCATTATATACTGATTAACAACATTATCATCATTTACGTATAATCTCATCCTATTTGAAACTGCCAAGTCTATGCAAAAAAGTAGCAACATACTTATTAAGTTACTTCCTCACGTCGAAGTTGCTATAATCCCTCTATTTTCTCTTTCGTTTTGTTGGATGCTTGTACATGTTCATAGTATAGCAGGGTAATGAGTGCGGAACTGCTTTTAAGGATGACCCTCACTGGCTATGAAATTGGACCTTGCCAAAGAGGAATATGATTTTTAATTTTGTATAGCGGGGTTCTATTAATATTATGGCTCAGATTAACTTGGGAATTTTTAGCCTGGTAATTAAGCCAGTCACTGTAAACTTATCCCCACTTTTGCCTCTATCTTATACTGTCCGATGCAGCAATTAGATATTTCCAATGCTTTACGCCATGGTGATATCTCTGAAGATGTTTACATGCGCAAGCCTTCGGGATTTGTTGATTCTTCTAATCCCACGTTTGCGTGCAAACTTAAGAAATCCATCAGGCTCCCTGTGCCTGGTTTGAGAAATTCAGTTCCACCCTCCATTCTCTTGGTTTTCAAGCACCTACATCTGATTCTTCTCTCTTTATTTTCTCCTGACCTTCTTTATCTTCTAGTGTATGTTGATTGATATTATTCTCACAGGCTCCTCTTCCTCTCTTATTCACAGTTTTATCACTTGTCTGTCTCAGTCCTTTCCTGTGTGTGACCTTGGACCTCTGTCCTACTTTCTTTCTTGAAGTTCAGGTCACACACAACACCTCAGGTCTGTTTTTTTCACATTCTAAGTATATCTCAGATATTGGTTCTCAACTGTTTCCCCTCTAGCTCATGGCACTTCCCCCTCCCACAAAGATAGCCCTCCCTTTCCTGATCTTACACTCTTTCGCAGCCTGCTGGGCAAACTTCAATATGCTTGACCAGAACTGATGTAACCTATGTAGCAAATAAATTGTGTCTATTTATGCACCAGCCGACACATTCACATTGGTAAGCTTGGAAGCGTCATCAGGTACCTTAATTGTTGAAACGAAGCAACCAAAAAGACTTTCAAGATGAAGGTAAGTGTTTGGATTTGGTAAGGGATGATTTCATTCATCATATTACATGACCTATTTATAGAATTTCTACATCAAGAGCTTCTACTACGTAGTCAAAATAAGAAGGCTACTAAATCTGCTACAACAACCCATGTTCTAGATGAAGTTGTTGTTGATTTTCTTTAACACTCCCTCTCAACACCAGCTTCATCTCTTTTTATTATTCCTAGATGATTATAGAAATTTTCGAGCTTGTTGCCACTCAAGCCTTTAGTAAACAGATCTGCAGCTTGGTTCTCAGTTTTGACATACTTTAACTGAATCTCTTCCTGCAAGACCTTCTCCCTGAGAAAATGATAGTGCACCTCTACGTGCTTGGTTCTAGCATGGAAGACTGGATTCTCCGCTAACCGTATTGCTAATAGATTGTCACAATATTGCACGATGTTGTACTTAATTGGCTGATACAAGTCCTTTAATAACTGCATTAACCAAGTGCTTTCTTGAGCAGCCATAGCTGCTGCTCGGTACTCTGGTTTAGTAGTTGACAATGACACTGTCGGTTGTCTCTTGCTACACCAAGACACTACTCCGGACCCAAGCATAAATACATAGCCAGTGGTCGAACGTCGTGTGTCTGGATCACCTGCATAGTCAGCATCACAGTAGCCAACTAGCTCACAATCTTCACCACTCTTATAGAGTATACCATGTCCTAGTGTACTCTTCACATATCTTAGAACTCGTCGGGCTGCTTCCAAGTGAGGTTTCTTTGGATTCTGCATATAACGACTTAACACACCGACTGCAAATGAGATATCAGGTCGGTTAAGGGTAAGTAGATAAAACTACCCACCAGTTGTCGATACATCGTAGCATCCTCCAAATCTTTCCCTTCATGAACACACATTCTAGCATTTGGCTCTATTGGTGTTAAGATTGGCTTGCCGTTAAGCATTCCAAACTTTTTCAGCAAATCTTTGGAATACTTGAGTTGATGAAGACATATTCCTCTTTTGGTGCGATCAATCTCGAGACCAAGAAAGTGCTACAGCTGTCCAAGTTCTTTCATCTAAAACCGAACTGACAGATTTTCTCTAGTATGAGAAACTTTTTTTTCATCGTCACCAGTGATGATCAAATCATCCACATAAACTAGCACAATAGCTAGTTTCCCTTCTTTTGCTTTAACAAACAAGCTAGAATCTGCAGATGTCATCGAATAGCCATTGTGAGTAAGAAATTCAGCAATCTTACCATACCACGCCCTTGGTGTTTGCTTTAGGCCGTAAAGCGCCTTCCTAAGTTTGCACACATACTCAGGATGATCTTGGCTCTGAAATCCTATTGGTTGGTTCATATAGATTGCTCGATCTAACTCTCCATGCAAGAAGGCATTCTTCACATCCATTTGCCATAGGTTCCAATTTTTACTGGCTGCTAGTGCTAGTAGAACTCTCACTGTAGTAAGTTTTGCAACTGGACTAAATGTCTCATCATATTCCAATCCATATTTTTAAGAAAAACCACGGGCTACTAGACGAGCTTTATACCTTTCGATTGACCCATCTGCATTGCACTTTAGCTTGTACACCCACTTACAAGAGATCGGCTTCACCTCTCTTGGTTTGAGTACCAGCTCCCATGTTTGATTGCGCTCTAGTGTAACCACTTCTTCTTCCATTGCTTTGATCCACTCTAGATCTTTGGATGCTTCCTCAAACGTCTCTAGTTCTTTCACATCTACTTCTTCAGCAATGGCTGCGTTTGCATACTTGGGATTTGGCTTCTTGATCCTACTTGATCTTCTGGGTGATGTGACTCCTTCAGAATCACCTTCTTCATTTGACGGTTGGTGAGTGCCAGTTCTCCAAGGGTTTTGATCTAAGCCTTCTTCAGTACCACCGTCTTCAGGTTCATCTGTCCTTGGTGGATCTTATAACTCATCCCTAGGAAACACTTCACTATCTGAGGACCACCCCGACGAAGACTCATCAAATACAACATTTCGAGATGTGTAGCACTTCCCAGTTGATGGATCACAACACCTCCATCCTTTCCTCTGGTTGTCGTATCCTACAAAGATACATCTAATGGCCTTCTTTTCCATCTTGCTACGTAAGTGATCAGGTACAAATACATAGCATACACATCCAAACACTTGAAGATGACCTATAGCGGGTTTTATCTTTCATAACTTTTCAAATGGTGATAAAAAATCTAACCTTTATTGCGGAATCCTATTGATCACAAAGGCTGCAGTATTCATCGCCTTAGCCCAAAATCTTTCTGGAACATTTTTTGCATGGATCATACTTCGACATATCTCCGCCAGGTGCCTATTCTTTCTTTCTGCTACACCATTTTGTTGTGGAGTGTTTGGACACGTAAACTGGTGTCGTACTTTGCAGTCCTTCAAAAAGATTAAGTACTCCTGTGAGGTGTACTCTCCTCTGTTATCAGTTCGTAGACTACGAATCTGTTTACCAACCTCTGACTCCACTGTCTTCTTGAACTCTTTGAACTTTTCAAAGACTTGAGACTTTTCTTTCATGAAGTAGATCCACACATACCTCGAGAAATCGTCAATGAAGGTCACCATATACCGATGGAAGTTTGCTTGACCGGACCAAAGACGTCAGAGTGAACCAACTTCAGTGGCTCTTTTGCTTTGTAGTTGGATTCTTTGTATGGTAGCTGGTGTACTTTTCCATACTGACAACCTGCACATACAGTATCGGTCTTTACCTCAAGTCAAGGAAGCCCCTTTAACATCAGCCTCTTCATCATCACGTCTAGCTTAGAATAGCTGACATGGCCTAGCCGCATGTGCCACAAGTCTGCTGTCTCATTCTTTCTTGTCTTGTCTATGTATGCAGCCTCTGCTGACATCACATAGATCGACTCTACCTTCTGCCCTTTCATGATGGGCTTTTCAGTGACCTCAAGGTTTCGATATACCTTCACATCATCTGGTCCGAACAAGATAAAGTGACCAGCCGATGTTAACTGTGATACTGAAAGGAGATTTTTCTTCATACCTGGAACATGGCAGACATTTTGAAATACCATCTCATCATCACCAGATTGAGGGGACACTACAGTATTACCGATATGAGTTATCGGCAATTTTGAGTTGTTGGCTGTCACCACAACTCGACTTCCCTTGTAGTTTATCAGGCTCTTTAACTTCTCTTTGTTACCCGTCATATGATTCGAGCAACCGGAGTCCACAATCCAATCATTGTCATAGTCGATTTAATTTGGTGTTGTTGCCGAGAGAGCTAGTTCTGCTTCATCTACTGCAGAGTGGGCCTCCACATCCCATTCATCTTCACTTTTCGAAGTAGCAATGTTGCTCTCCACACCCTTCTTCTTGGCCCAGCAATCTTTCGCCATGTGACCTATCTTGTCACAGTTATAACACTTCCCTTCAAACTTTTGGTTACTGCCACGCTTCTTCCAACGACTGCTCCCTGAGTCTGGATGACTCTTCCCTTTGTCACCGTTCCTCTTGGATCCACCATCATCATGCTGCTTGGAATTCCACTTTCCTTTCTTGACGTAGAGTGCCTCTTCTTCTTTCTTCAATGAGGCTCCTCCCATTTGCTTGGTCAATGCTTCTTGACCGACGAGCAAATTTTCGAATTCCACAAGTGATGGTTGATTTTGCCATCCTTGTATAACAACAATAAAGCTCCTGAATTCCGGTTTCAACCCATGGATAATTATTCGTTTCATCCTGGTATCGCCGATTCGAGCTTCAGAATCCAACTCAGAAATTTCTCGGCACAACGACTTTACTTTATGAAAGTATTGCGCAACCGTCATGTCACGTTGAGCAATTGATAATAGCTCGCTCTCCAAAAGTTGTAGCTTTGTGTCGTTCTTTTTCGAGAATAACTTCACGAGTGTATCCCAAGCATCTTTGGGAGTCTGTGCGTCTCGAATGTGCTCGAGAATTTCTTCTTCGACAGTCGTCTTGAGTGTAAACATGGCTTTACCCGCTTTAATCTTCCATTTCCGTAGCACGTCTTCTCCCATTGGTGGCTTTACTTCGGTGCCATTAACAACCTCCCATAAATCTTGTCCTTGCATATATGACATTATACAAGTAGATCAAGAATTATAATTATTGTTGCTCAACTTTTTAATTCCACCGGTTACTTGAAAATCTGCCATATCTAAAATGCTTGCTAAAATATTTTCACACCTTTCTTTCTTTGATTTTTTTTGACGTGGCTCCAATCCTAGGGATTACAAATTTTTTCAAAAAAAGAAGCTGACCCACTTGTCAGCAACTTGCACCCAACTTTTGTTCTCTTCACTTTTCCAGATTTTTTTTCCTTCATGTGAGTAGCAGGTAGCACTTCTTCCCTTTTTTTCTTTAATAAAATAACTCCACTTGTGAGCTGTACCACTAGTCCACGCCACCTGCTACTATCTCCCCTTTTTCTCTCAGCTTTCCCTTCGTTCTTTTTGTTTTGTATATTTTTTTTTCAACACCGAACACAAACAGCTCTCTCCCTCTCTAAACAACAGCGAGCACTTTTTTTTTTCTGGATCTCTACCGCTCGACAGGGAGCTAGAAGAGTGCTTGCTTCACTATTCAACAATCAGAATTGTTAATTTTTGAGTTTGCTGGTGTACGTGGTGGAATGGGGAATGAGCCTTGGGATTAGTACTGTCAAATGCAAACTGAAGGGGAGGGCAATTTGCTTACTTGTATTACTTTGCTTGGTGCCTGCAGAGACAACAAGCTGTGATAGAGATGGAACTGATTTTTGTGGTTACAAGCACGATATGGGTGAAGAATATGGAATTAGTAAAGATGGCTCTGATGCCAGATTGTTGAAACGAAGCAACCAAAAAGACATTCAAGATGAAGGTAAGTGTTTGGATTTGGTAAGGGATGATTTCATTCATCATATTACATGACCTATTTATAGAATTTCTACATCAAGAGCTTCTACTACGTAGTCAAAATAAGAGGGCTACTAAATCTGCTACAACAACCCATGTTCTACACGTCTGCTTACTTATTCAACAATGGTGGGCGAAAACAGTGATGGACGGTGCCTCCCTAAATCTTCTAGATGAAGTTGTTGTTGATTTTCTTTAAAATTAATGGTAGCAATGATATGCATCTATTTCTTCCTCGCAAGTCCACGGTTAATTTGACTGGTTATACAAATGCCAATTGGGCAACTAGTGTTGATGATCGGGTATCTACCACTGCCTATGCAATCTACCTTGGTTCCTCTTTAATCTACCTTGATTGTAGCCGGTGTAGCTGAGCTTATATGGGTTCATTATATTCTGCACGAGTTATAGATTCCCCTGCCTCATGCTCCCACCATTTTTTGTGATAATTTGGGGGCTACATATATTTAGCTTCCAACCCTGTTTTGTATTACAAAACAAAACATGTGGGTTTAGTTGTTCATTTTGTTCGAGAACGTGTATATTCTAAGTTGTTGTCTGTTAAGCATCTTTCTAGTGACAATCAGTTGGCAGATCTTCTCATGAAGCCACTCCCATCACCTAGATTTCTCCCGCTTTGATCAATACTTGGGTTAACCCATGCGCTGATTGAGGGGGCATGCTAAGGATAGTTGAAATGCCCATGAATTTTGAGTTAGAATAAATATAATCTATAGTTGATGTGAGTAATATTATGAAGAATATGGTACAAATTGATAGTCCGAGATTAGAGTTAACAGTGGGCCCAGAGAAGTTAAATGATTCTCTTATATTGTTTTTCTTCCTCTTCCTAAAATGATTATAATTATTTACAATTCCCTTACTCTTACCGATATTATTATTATTTAAATAATCACTTCAACCTTCTACAGACGTTACAACGTCTTTCTAATCTCAAGAGTTCAATTCTCAACTTACTTCTTCTAAATTAGTTATTTTTAATCCTAAGAGTTCAATTCCAGTTTTACTTCTTAATAAATTTGTAACACCCCTACCGCTAATCCTTTACTTACCGTCTAATCGCCCTAATTATCCTACTACGTCGCAGCAAAAATACTACTACTACGGCGGGTGATACAATGCCGCTAACCGCCCTTACGACTAGGTTTACACTACTTACAGTCACGGTCTGATGTTAAAATATACCGAGCTACTATATTACATGCCACATACCAAAATACCGTAAACTTACATTACCGGATTACCGAGTATCAAGTGTATTTAATTACATCCCTTTTCAATCTCCAAAAATTAATGAGTTTCTACCAACTACTCATCTACCCATCTCACAATGCTTCATGATCCAAAAGGGTGTACCCCATGGTACACCGGCTAACAAAAGCCTACAGCCATGTATAACTTAGTACACCATCCACAATTCATTAATTACAGACAAAAAGATCAAACTTAAACTCTTCATAGCCTTCACCCGTCTCGAGGACCTGCATCATATTAAAAACATCGCCCCAAGGGGCTCAGCAAAAAGCTGCGCATAAACTTCGCATATACCGCGTGCTAACTAGGGTACGCCGACTATTTAAGGTCGACTGTACATGCGGTTCATTATTTTCATGCATACATGCTTACATACAACATACAATCATATACAATTCCATACACAATCCAAGACAGCAGTACAATAGCACACACAATACTTACCTTCACTAGGGTTAGCCAAATTACACATCCGGGTTAATCGGATGCTTATTACTCTTTTACTCATTACACAATACTTTCTCTTACTTTACTTACTTACTTTACCATACTTGTTTACTCATTCTTACTTACTTACTTTTACTCATGTTAAGTCGGTATGACCTCCGGGCAGGGACTACACCGTCCCACCACCGGGTTTTACTCGGCTCACCAATCCAGGATGCTACCCATTTAAGGGGTTTGGGCCGTGGACCAGTTAAGAGCCAGGAATTGGAGCCAACCTCTTGTGACTCCGCCTCCTCACGCGTGGCCGAAACTATATCGGACTTCTACTCATTCCAATTTAATTACCAATTTATTAAGTTAGATTGGTTAGCTTGTTAGGAATCAGTTAGAAGTCTAATCACAATAACATTCGGTCACAATACAATACATCAAGCATACACACATTCATTATCATCCATACATTTCATGAATTATACAAACTATGATTTAAAGAGGATATCCAAACAAAGAACAATCTCATGATAATCACAAGTAAGCATAATATATCCGATTCGTGCATTTATCTTATTTGGTGATCAATTAGCACATAACACACAAATCAGAGTAACCAAGGTAGCATACAGGGCATGAGAAGTTCATACCGTTCACCGTTGTACATGTATCCAACTTTCCTCCGGTGTTCACAATCCAAGTCCTATGACATACATACAGTTGAGTGATTAATCTAACTATCGTTAACTTAACTCGATTACTCGTACATTTCCTAACTCAAACTTACTATATCTTTACTATCCTTATACTTACACATGGTTTTCTTACTCTTTATTACTTTAAAAACTTGTTTATACTCTTAATGGCCTTTAAACATCCTTAATTAGGTCCTAATTAATATACTATCATTACCATTCACTTCCTTACCTTAAAACCCATTTAATGAACTTAATTTTACAATTTTTGGTTGGTCGAGAGTCCGGGTCTTAAGTCCCGGACCAACATGTGTCACAATCCTCGGCCTGATTTCAATTATGGTCCGGGACCTTATACAGAAGGTAAGTCCCGGACCCAAAACTTTGAAAACTCTCGGATGGATTTCTTAATATGGTCCGGGTCCTCTTACTAGGGGTAAGTCCCGAACCTGAACTTGTAGTTACTCTTGGTGTGTTTTTGTGGGGTGGTCCGGGTCCTTATACGGGACCTTAGTCCCGGACCACCTCATGTCTTCAACTCTCTCTGCAATTTCAGCATGGTCCGGGTCCTTGTCCGAGGGCTAAGTCCCGGACCAGCTGCTGTACATTACAGGTTTTGACATTTTCTTAATCTGTTACAAATCAAACTTTGCCTAATTAATTCCCCATTGTTCCTACACTTAATCCTACATATTTAAGTACCTAATTAGCCACTCAAATATGTTTGAATCCATCACTAACCTATTACTCCTTTTATACTAATTCACTCACATATTTTCTTAAGTTCTCATTTCAGCACCTACACTATTTTCCCTTAGTTGCATTATGCTACAGATTTTAACTCTCACTTCCTCCATCTATAGCTTCCTCATCTAATGTCATTTATAAAGCTTACAATGCATTAACTATCTCTCATAACCTAGCCACTAAGTAGCTCAACTCAAAATCTGTTACAAGGGCATATGTTTACCTAGTTTCTAGTTCTTAAGTGTTCTAGTTCTAGGTAAATTTTGACATAACCTCCCCTAAACTCTTACATTCTCACCACATCATTTATTCACACTTTGTTACCCAATTCACCTGTTTTCAACAACATTAATATATATAGCTTTCCAACACAATTACTAAACATTAAACACTCCCAAAATTCCTGCACACTACATCCAATTCCCATCTAGGTTTGACAGTTTTTAAATGTCTTTCAAGCTTCAAAATTGTTTGGTTCTTCTCACACATTACACTACTACTCATTACCATTCCACAATACACATTTTAAACTTCTAAAATCTGTTACATAAACATTTTACAAGACTACACACATGAGTATAATTTACCTTGTTCTTCTTCTAGTTTTCTTTTCTTCTTCTTGCTTCTTGCTTCTTCCTTTCTTTTCCTCTTTTCCCAACAGCTATGAAGATTCAAGCTCTACACTACAGCCCATTACACACCACCATTCAATTCAACTAGCCTTTAGATTATATTAAAGCTTTAAGGTAAATTTCTAGGGTTTAGGAATTCATTACCTTGCAAAGGAGTAGATGAAGCTTAGAATAGCACAAGAGCAATATTTTTACTCCTCCAAGAATGCCAAAATCGGCTGGAACAAAAGGAATAGGAGCTCACAACTTAGAAATTCCTATTTTGAGAATAAGAGCAAGAAGAGGTAGTTCTTTTGGATTTCTTTTTACCTTAAACCAAAGAGGTGAAGAAGGGGCTTCTAATGGTGGTCTCCAAGCTCCAAAACAAGAACACCCATGGAGATGAAAATTCTTGTTTTCGGATTTTGAAAATAGGTTACTGTTCTCCTTTATGAGAGGAACACAGTGGTATAATTTTTGTAATTTTTGGTGGAGGATTAAGGGGTTAACAAGAAGAGAGAAGTGAGGGTTGGTGTGGGATGGCTCAAATCACCACTGTAGTCGCCAGGAAGAAGAATAGAAATAGAGAGGAGAAGAGGGGGCTGCTGTACGTGAGGATAGGAGAGAATAGAGGAGAGAGAATGAATAAAGTAAGGTAAGGATTTACTTTTTGACTTTTTGTTGCTTTTGTCTTTTGTAAATAAGGAAGAGAATAAGAGAGTGTGAGAGAGGGAAGGGAAATCGGCTGCCCCCCCCCACACAAACTGATTTTACATTTTTATTTCAATAGTGGACACACTAGTTTGAGTATTTTATGTTTTTACCCCACAACTTCCCGTTTTTGACAGTTTTTACTATTTTCTCATTTAATTGATTTTATTGGTTCTTGACCTTCACTAATGTTTATTAGTGACTATTTAGTTGACCAAAATTGTTACGAGTCTATTTGACCCGCTTAAAGTCACGTTTTCCCGGTTTCCTCAAAAAACGTGCTTTAAGGTTTGTTAGTGTTTTTAATTCATTTTAAGGGTCCGTTTTCTTCGGGATTTGTTACCTCATGATTATTTAGACATAATTAAGCTTCTAAATTACTTATTAGCCTAATTAATCACTATTTTTAATTACGGGGTATTTCAATCTACCCCCTTAAGCAACTTTGCCCTCAAAGTTGCTCAAGGTTAATAGTTTAATCATTCTACTCATTATGCAAACCAATTACCTTAATGTGTCTTGCTACCACCTATGAGGTGTTTACTTCTTCCACATTGCAAGCATACCCAATTCAAGCACCATACACAATTCACATACACAATACACTCTTTCAATACATACCATCACACCATACACAATTTCAATCCACAATACACATTACACAGATACACCATACACTGTACATACACATCCATACACCACACATTACACATACATACACATACCAAATACACTCCGCACTACATGTGCTAATTCAAACATACTACAATACCTACACACTATGCAATGCTAACCCGAAGCAATGCAAAAACATAAAGGCTCTACCCCCCTTAAAAAGGGGTACGCCCTGTACCCGTATCTACTAATACCAGACTATCTAGTCTATGAATAACTGTGGGTACTTCGCCTTCATGGCGTCTTCCAACTCCCATGTCCGCTTCTTTGACATCATGGTTTGACCATAGGATCTTCACCATTCGTATAGACTTATGGCGAGTGTCTCTGGTCTTCCTATCAAGGATTCTCACCAGGTTTCGACATATCTCATGGTCGGCTCAATGGAAAGTCTCTGGGCTCCAGGACATGAGAAGGATCGGCGATGTACTTTTTGAGTTGTGACACATGAAAAACATCATGGACACGTCCCAAGTCCTCAGGTAATGCTAACCTATAGGCTACGGATCCAACTCTTTCAGTGATAGTGTACGACCCTACAAACTTTGGGCTCAGCTTGTCCTTCTGACCAAAATAAAATTCGCCCTTCATAGGTGAAACGCGCAAGAACACTTGGTCGCCTACGACAAACTCAAGGTCGCGTCGTCTCACATCCGCATAGGATTTCTGTCTATCTTGGCTGGATTCATATTGGCTCGGATTTATTGTACTTCCGCTTGGACTTGTTCTAAATACTCCGGTCCTATTATGACCGTTTCGCTTGACTCATCCCAACACAAAGGTGTACGGCAAGGTCTACCATATAAAGCTTGGAAAGACGACATCTTAATTGAAGCATGATAGCTATTATTGTATGAAAACTCGATAAGATGAAGCTTATCTAACCAACACCCCTGAAAATCTAAGGCACATGCCCTAAGCATGTCCTCCAGTGTCTGGATGGTCCTTTTTGTCTGACCATCAGTCTGAGGATGGAAGGCGGTACTCAGCTTCAATTCTGTACCCAACGCTTCCCGTGTAGCTCTCCAGTATCTCGAAAGAAATCTGGGGTCGCGGTCAGATACTATTGTCTTCGGGACTCCGTGGGTCTGATAATCTCCCTATCGAATAGCTCTGCGAGCTTCACTACCCTTCCAGGTGTCCTTCATCGGTATGAATCTGGAAACCTTGGTGAGGCGATCGACTACAACCCAGATCATGTTGAGTCCTCCCCTAGCAGGTGGGAGTCCTACAACAAAATCCATGGAGATATCATGAAATTTCCACTCCGGAACTGGCATCGATTGTACCATTCGCCCGGTCTACGATGTCCAAACTTTACTTCTGGCATGTTAACATCTCAATACATACTCTGTCACATCTGATTTCATTCCAGACCACCAGAAGTACCTCTTCATGTCTTTGTACATCTTGGAGGCTCCTGGATGGACTGACAATGTGGAACTGTGTGACTCCCGCAGGATGCGATCCCTTAGCTCAGCATTGCTTCGTGGGACACATAGCCTGCCATTCCGACCAATCAGACCATCTTCATGCAAACTTAAATCAATTCTCTTCGTCAAATGTACCATCAGTGATCTTCTGTCGATTTCGGTCAGGTAAGGGTCGCTCAACTGAGCGTCTCGCACCTCGTCAACCAAGCTAGAAGAAGCGAGTAGCGAATGGAGCGAGTGTGCTCGACGGCTCAGGGCGTCGGCTACCACGTTTTCCTTCCCTTCCTTATACTGCAGGTTGATGTCGTAGTCTGAGAGAAACTCCATCCACCTTCTCTGTCTCAAGTTCAACTTTCTGTGTATATACATACTGTAAACTCTTATGGTCGGAGTAGATGGTGATGCTTACCCCATAGAGATAGTGTCGCCATATCTTCAAGGCGAAGACAATGGCTCCTAACTCTAAGTCGTGTGTCGGGTAATTCTCCTCATGCTTTTTCAGCTGGCGTGTAACACCCCTACCGCTAATACCGTCATTACTGTACAATTACTTACCTTCGCAGCGGATAATACATACACAACGGCGGGTGTACAATGCCGCTAGTCACCCACGTGACTAACAAGGCCAGCTACACTACTACATACTATCGGTCTGATGAATTGAACATACCGATTACTCTACACAATACATTACTTTCCCTTGCATACTCAACCATAATTCAATTACAACTCCAATACAATACTATACCGAGTCTACTACAATCCTTAATTTACCGATACAGATTGGACCTCCAAATTCATGATACATTACAAATATAATCCCTACTATTCAACTACCCATGCTTACATAGCAACCCCGTCCTACTCTCTCGAACGGTGGTCATCTTCAAATACCTGTAAAAATAAAAACGATGCCCCTAGGGGCTCAACAAAATTGCTGCATATGAAATTCGCATATACCGCGTGCTAACCGTGGTACGCCGACTACTTTGGGTCGGATATACATGGAGTTCATTTTACATGCATACATACATACTATTACTACAACAATACAATCAGCAATACTTACTTACATATACAAGGTTCATTACCTACCAAGGAAGACAAGTTGTCCGTCAACCGTTCATTTAGTTATTCGTTCGCAAAGTTTCCACCAAGCCTAATCTTACTTACTCGATGTTTTACTCACTTTGAGCTCACTACCTTACCCAATATTTACTCATGCTCTACTCATTACTCACTACTACTATTACTTACTCTTACTCAATACTCATCAATTGCTCTCGCATACTCAGTACCCATACTCTTCTCCTTACTCATACTTACTCAATGCTCGGTACTCATTACATACTCATACTTACTCATTACTCAATACTCACTACCTTACTCATACATATGCAATACTCAATACTCATTACTTTTGGCCTCCGGGCGGAGTCATACACAAGACTCGCCACCGGGCCTACTAATACAAAGGGCTATACACTCAGCTCCTCAATATACGAATGTCCCTTTTCTTTCGGACTACTCAAATTCCCAACACTCCTCTCTTGGAGTATCTTACAATCTCATGGATTAGCCTAGAAGTATCTCTCTCGATAACCTCCACTAGCTTAGGGAATTACCAGTAGTACTCTAAGATTTAAGGGTTTCCCCAACGTATCGAATACTCTCATGTTCGGGACATTACTTACATCAGTCGGGTCCTCTCATAGTGGGTCGACTAATTGCTAAGGGGTTTGAAGATCCGTCATCATTCTTTACTACTCTCATGGTTCATGACTAGCACCAACATTAATTCCTCTAAGAGGGGTTATTTATATACTTCCACTACTTATTGTTTGTGGATTGTTCATTTCGGTTCTCCTACCGTTACCGGGAGGTTACTACTCCCGTACACTCTCTCACATTCCAGTGAGTTCATTGGTTTGCGTTATCGTTGTTGGTTCGTTAGTTTAGTGCGTTTCTACGTTTCCGTTAGTTCACAACATGACTCTTACTACGAGTCACTAAACAACAAGACTCATCTATGAGTCGGTCTACGCACTAAGTGAAGCCACACAATCAATCATGAAGGGTTAGCTCATACAACATACAACAAGACATACAATGAAAGGCAGTAAACCGTTTTCATACTTTAGTCTTGATTAGCCGGCATACAGCACACAAATCAACGTAACTCGGTTAGCATACGGGGCATGAGAAAATCATACCTTTCACCGGGGTTAGCTTTACCGTGTGTTCCCTTGTTCCTTGGTTCACACTTGTTCCACTGGTAATGTTTCAAACATTGTTATTAATGCTATGCTCATATGGTACATCAATAACTACTACTCCCGCACTTACCCCGTTGTCCCGTTATTCTTAGTTTAACTCATGTTCATGCACTTACAACTTTCTTAATTACTTCTCATACTTGTTTTCCTACTCACATACTTACTTTCTTACCATTATGGTTTCCTTAATGGTGCATCACTAAAGTCCTTTATATATGTACATATCTATATATATACATACATATTATTACTATGTTATATTTTGTTTATTTATTTATTTTTTGTAAGTTAGGGCCGTCCGACCCACCGACCGACCCAACCCCTTGGGTTGGTCCATCCCAGTAAGTTTTCCGTCCTCTAAAATTGTCCCGACCGACCCAGGACTGTTCCGACCGACCCATACACCTCTGGGTCGGTCCATTCCAAAAGGTTTACGCTCCATCGTCTATGCTCCGACTGACCCACCGACCGACCCAACCTCTGGGTCGGTCCAGTCCAGAACTTGCCTACAGATTTTTTTTTTTGACTTCTTTTCCTACCCATTTCTTCCCCAATCTTCCAACATGTAATCCCACATGTTTTAGCACCATTTAGGCTTCCTAAAATACCTTAATTCATCCACAAACTCATTACTAAGTTCTTTTCCCATCCTCATATTGATTTACACAATTTTCCTCTCTACCATTCCTGCACTCATAGCAGTTTTGGTTCCTCCAATGCTACAGATTTTTACTTCATCTTATACCATTCAATTCTTCCTCTACCAATGCCACTCCTAGCATCCCAAATACATTTCCAAGCAAATACAATATCTATACCTAAGTCCAACATTCATTTCACTAAATCTTGTACTCTAATTTTCCCCAGTTTCTCTAATGTAATTCAACAACTCTTGCTACAGATTTTTACCTTCTCACTTCTCATACTACAAACACCATTCCTACTAAAATTTTGCCATAGTTCACCTACTTTTCTTACTTATCCACACATTTCCTTTCTCATCAAATCCATTCCTATCCTAGCCAAACCACAAGGGTTCTACCCGCACACATACAAAATCTCAATACACCAATACTTCCTCAATTACAATACCAATACATCATTACTTCCTCAATCCACCATACTAATACACATACACAATTTATTTGGCTCTAAGGCCTACAATCCAAATACAAGCTCATAAATACTCAAACTTCCCCAAACTACAATACTAATACAATAGTTTAGGTTCTTTATTTGTTCACCCATTCCCATTACTCTAATGCATTAAAATTAAGCATTAAGAAGGAGATCTTACCTTGAGCTTATATTTCCTTCTCTCCTTTCAAATTCTTCTCCTCTCTTTCTTGCACAAATCGGTCACATGGGGAATGGAGTTGCCAAACTCGATTCCCATCGAGTTCCCATCCCCCAAAGCACACAAAACAAGTATAATTAACATACTAACCCTTTAATTAATGCTAGTTCATAGGAATGTTTAAAGCAAGTTTTCTAGGGTTTACCTTTAGGGTTTTTTAGGAGGGGTTTTAGCCCTTGGTTCAAGAAGGAGAATCCACCACCATTGTAAGGTGAAATTGATGCTCAAAAGAGAGAGAGAGAAAACAAGGCATTACATAGGGGTAAAAATTGGTTATGAAGAGAGATGAAGAAAACATGAAGTTTTCATGGAGATTTTTACCTTAATGGAGAGAGGAGACTCCAAGCTACCCATTGATGTTATTTTCTCTTTGAATGGGGAAAACCCATGGAGATGAACTTCCTCATTTTTAGATTTTGAAAATAGGGAAGTGTAGAGGATGATGAGAAGAGCAAGAATATGTGGTTATTTTGCATTTGGAGTTCAAGTGAAGGTGGAGCATGGAGAAGAATGTGAGAAGCCATTAGAGCTTCTTATGGAGCTCCCAAAATCGCACCAGCCAGAAGAGAGAGAGGAGCAAAATCGGTGGGAAGGGGAGGAAGAAGAAAGAGAAAAGAGAAATGGGAGAGTGAGGTGAGAGAATCCCCCCTTAACTTTTGTACCTCTTTTACTTTTTGCTTTTTTCTTTATTTAGCTAGTGTGTGAGTGTGTGAGAGGGGTTTATTAGCTTGTTAAAAACCGCCCCCCTCATGTATTATTGGTTGGAGTGTTTTTCGTCTTTTACAGAAAACACTCGTTATTTTACCCGGTTTAGGTACTATTCACTTACCGGGCCCGTTTTCCGGAATTTTCTCGTTTCTTTAATTTTCTTGGTTATTAAGCTTTATTTAATGCTTAATTATTTTTATTTAATAATTCAGAATTCTTACGGGTTCGTTTGACCACTTAAAATCACATTTTCGGGTTTTCTCGAAAAACGTGCGCTAAAGCTTTATTAGTGTTTTAATACATTATTTGGATCCGTTTTCTTCGGGCGTTGTCCCCGTATACTAATTAAGCATGAATAATCCTTAGGAATCCTTACAATACTCTAACCGCGGTCTCGTACCTCCTATGGTTATATAACACTTATTTTAGTGTTTTCGCTTTTTAAGCGTTTTCTCATTTCTTCTGGATTTATTTTCCTTACCAAAATTACTTAGGCACTATTAGGCCCTTAAATACCATATTAAAATAATTTAATCACCATATTTAAGTTCGGGGTATTTCAATCTACCCCCCTTAAAGAACTTTGCCCTCAAAGTTGGTGAATCTAATATTGTTACTTGTATAAATACTCTATGCTAAGGTTATGACCTCTACATATAACTTGTCAAACTACAAATGTCTGACATGATGCATACTACACATCCAAACAGCATGTCACTGCATGCATAGCAATAAAAAATATCCATTACAAGCTCTCCACGGGGTCCCTCCGCAGATAAATGAGGTACAATCCTCTCCCATGTCAAGCGATCCCTCAGGTACCGGTCACGTTTGAACACTTACACTTTCTGGTTCACGGCCGTCATGACTTTGAGCACTTACTCTTTCTGGCTGTACGGTCCTTTGGTTCAGATCAAATTCATTTGCACATATAGAGATCCTCAGGCACTTACTCATACTTACTTACTCGTACTTACTCATACTTACTCGGGACTACGCTGCCCCAGTGCCCTTGGAAAAATACAAAACACACACTATCACCACACCCAACCGGCCACTTAGGACCGCCGCACGGACGGTGTAGTGGTTTCAAAACTAATCAACACTTCCACTGACTTAGAACTAGCTTCACCTCCATGGTTTCGATCGGATACACGTGCCTAGGCATGGAAGATCCATTAGCGCCCGTGGGAGCGGTTTCAAAACCGATCCTCGTTCTCAGGTTTGAAGAAAACATTGTACCAAACTAGTTTTGGAAATTCATTTTGAAAACTTGCATACATCTCCCAAATTCCATTTATGATGATTATACCTATTACTAGTGTTATTACTGTGACCACTTATAGGGAGTTTCAAGAGTCCTTCAATCCCAATGTGATCAGCATTGGTGTTGAATTATCCTTCCACCCCAATTTGTGTTCGGTTTCCCTTGATCGCTAGCAAATCAAGTTCCACCTCCCACCTCCATTCAAACAGACAAATCGTCAAACATTATTTCATTTTCTATCTTTTTAATCTTGCTACTCATAATCACACACATACATTTTCCAATTTCTAGAATTCACTTACTCACTTACTAATCATCTCATCAATTATTACTACATCTTCTCCAACTACTATACTTAGGAAATTCATGGGTATAATATCCCATTAATTTACTATACTCAATTTATGCTCATAAAATAAATCGGCTTCATACCGATTTATACTCATTACATACATCGGTTCCATACCGATTTGTATTCCTCAAGTCTCTCATACGTACTCATTCCTCATACTATTACCAATCGGGGTCCTCATTCCCCTGGAGTTTCTCTACTCCTTTCCTTTTCTTATTTCCCAAATTACCACAATTACACGATGAGTGAATACAAATGTTTATGTAACATAAGTATCAATCATCAAAACAAATTCTTTTGCGCTATGCGCATTGTAGTTTACGCACCTATCACGTAAAACGTACATTTCGCAGTTTTCGCTCTACCCCCCTTAAAAGGGATTACGCCCACGTAATCTACCATGTGTCAATGTTGAACATTGGTCGAAGGCATTCAGCCGTCATGGAGTGGTTCAGCTTCCATGCGTTCTATTATACAATGTTCCTTGATCAAAGGGTTTTAACCGTATTACCGGTTAGTCCTTGCATCAAGAATTTTCATCGGAGTTTATTTAACTCTTAACCAGGTTCGGTTCTAGCCTAAATGGCTTTAAGGCATTGATGATTAACCTTTTATTCACTAGGTGTATTCCACTTAGAATTCTGGGCCCACTAGCTTCTGCTGCACGACCCTGATAACTTGGGGTTTGTTTGCCCTTCTCGTTATCCTTAACGTGCTACACCTCACCTTTTTATCCCTTTTATTGTGGGAGTAAGGTTCATTCAATCAGGCGTTGTTTTTCTTGCCATACGCGAACTCAATGAGTTCTAGATATATAACCGGCTCTCTGGCAATCTATATGTATACTGTTGTGTTTTGTAGTGATCATTCACTTGGTCCTTCGACCTATTGTCGGGTGAGGTTAAGCCACTACTTAGTTGTAGTGCTTCCTCTGTTGTCAGTGGATTCTGAATTATGCCAGTTTCTCTGGTTCAGTACAAGTGTTCTTTACTTGTGTGACCTTGCATTTTCTATGCGTCGGTCCTTACGACTTTTTTAAGTCTCCTTTCACTTTTATTCCAATGGAATTCACATCTTGTGATTGTTGGTGTTTCACACTCTTCGTGCTTCTTTGGCCTTAGGCCGCATGGTTTGTTTCTAAGCTTTTACTTAATTAGCTTATGCCATGTTCATTGGTGAAAGAAGGGATTTACCATGATTTACATTTCCCATATTCCTAGTAATCCCACTAGATCATTAACTGCACAAGTGAAATACCAAAACACTCAGCCCTACAGAGTGCAGAGGCGTAAACTCTTGCCAGTAACTCTCTTATGAGATCGCAATAGGGATGATCATTACTCCTTCAGGTGGTGCTTCATCATTCGGTGCAGACTCCTGGCTTGTTGCCCGGTCTGTCTACCCTCTTGTATTAACAACTCCATAGCATCGGGTGATTATTCGCATATGTTGGTTGCTTGCTGCGCACCAGGTTCTTACGGATTCCACAGTATTGGTTTACATGGCATCCGCTGTTGCTAGCTTCAGCTCATGCATTTCCACTATTTATATCACGGTTTGATGTTTATACGTCTGAGCTCCTCGAGCGTCATTTACTTATACTTTACATTCCCACATAGCGTGTTCCTCCTGAACCGTTTACTCCCTGGGTTGTCAATAATTGCTGTTGACGCTTATCTTACATTGCTTGACAGTATTTGTCGGCTCAAGCTTCACCATGTTAGTAGTTCTGAAAGGGATGTATTTTCAGACATTTGTTGATGCTATCCCCTTCTTGGGATCCATGTGTTCACCGCTCTCGCGGTCTCACATTTATGAGGGGTATCCTTGCTCGTTGGTTATTAACCTTTTATTGGTGTCATCCTTGACCACTTTCCATATGGTTTACAATGGGTTTTGCAACCGTTGGGTTGTGTATGGTAATAGTTTCATGGCCTATTAGCCATATTTCCTAGAGCTCTGCTCATCATAGGCTGTTCAAAAGTGGTTACTTCTCCGTATACCATAGAATGGCTTGGAGGTGATACTGGGCTCCATGATAAGATCGTCGCATCACGCTTCCGTTTGTTGGAGACCCTTTTTGTATCTTGGTATTGATCGATACCATTTATTAATTTGGGGTATCCCCTGTGAAGTGGGATCCCTCCGGTGTTCTAACCGAATGTTCGTTCCAATTGTGGTGCTCTTATTACGACATTTCGTTCAACTGTGTTGACTTGATACCCCTTTATGGATTGCTCCTGGGTATTACTGATCATACGGTCGCATCTGGTAAACATTTATGAGTATATCCAGTTTGTGATCCTACCTTGCGGTTCTGGATCTGAGTTATCCCATTGAGGGTTATAAAGTCTCCCATTCTTAGGGTAGACCGTTGCTGTTTTTTTCCTATGTCATAATTGGTTGATATTCTCTTTGATGGTGCATGGTATTTTTCGGTACCATATATGATAACCCTGTGTGTTTGTGGTAGTTTTTCTGGGAATTCCATCCCGTTCATTGAAACTGAGTGTTAATGTTAGGCATTGCCTTACAGTGTTTAGAGGGTATCCCTTCTAGTTATCTGCTTTACTTCGATATCTTCGAGACATATCCAATGTCTTGTTCCGTTGTTAGTGCTTCTCGCACTTTTAACTCTTAATGGTTCTCTTGGAGTGAGTTTCTGACTCCTCAGCTTGTAAGCTTATCTGAGTTCCCTTTTTGCTCGTTTGAGGTATCCAACTGTTCTGATTTGAATTTACTTATGGTCCGTAGAACGAAGTTGACTACTTCCCGTGTTTCGTATACTACATGTATACATACGTGGGGTACCTTGTTGGCACGCTACCACTTGACTATTTGTCGGGCCCGTAAGCTCCTTCGGAGTGCGGTCGTCCCACATCCTGTATTTGGGTACACTCATAGTGCTCGTCACACGCCTAGGTGAAGTATTTTGTTGTCAACTCCTCTTGTATCATTCTTTGATACTCACCGTAATTCCGTTGGTTTGGTTTTAAAATCCGGGGTTTAAAAGAAGGGTTTGTAGTTTTGAAAGAAAAATTTTGGGTTTTGAAATAGCGGTTCAGTGTTAAGAGAAAATCTTCATGGCGTTGCCATGTCTGAGGTCTTGACCAAGTCCAGCTTCTCGCTGACTGGTATGTCCTTAATACAATGGTCGGGCCGTTAGGCCTTTTCAAGGTTCCATTGTTAAAATCCTTAGGATTGATGATCCTATATTGCTCCATTCGTCATAGTGGTACTTTAGCAAGTATTACGGTGTTGTTAAAAGTCTCCACCGTCTTGGTAGTTGCTGCACTTGCCCTAGGCAAGTGCGCAAGTAGGTTGTTTTTCGGTTAACGTATACCGGTTACGGTATCGTTTCCATCCATATTTGGTGGTCTCATTAGATCTTCCTTTGATCATTTGATCTTGGTGATCGATCTCCTGAGTCATTTCTTGGTGTTCTTGACATGGTTGTCGTCAATACGGGTGTTTCACACCTTCACTGTGGTTAACGAGACTTAACTTATCCTTAGGAACCACGTTGTAGTCCTATAAGTGTATGTCTTATGAATACTTTCATTGTCATCCGAACTATGTTGTTCGGTTATTACGCCTCTTGGGTGTAGGTTTGGTATTAATCCAACCTCGACTATTTCCTAGTCGGTTTGTATACCGTTATTGGTATTAACAAACATTACAGTCGTAGATCTCTGTCTCGGCTTGTTACTCAGTCCCTTTTTCGCTCCACTGCGCGATTGTTGCTCCCTTCTCGCCGGCTGCACATGGTTCTTGCGACTGCGAAGACATGCCGCCCCATGGTGCCATAAATTTCATTATCCTTTATTTAGGATCTTCAATTCTCGGCTTATGTGCGGTCATTGGCATTTAACGGGAACAGTCGTCGGACTTCCAGTTCTTGGACTTACGTATGACAGGTTTTTTTCTAACTAAGGTTGTTTTTGCAACTGCCAGATCGGGTTTTGCCCGAGTGTGAGAGGTCTTTCCATCTCTCTGGCATTCTTCTCCCAACTTAATACCATGGGTTGTGGAGGGCGGGTATGGTCGTTGTAGGTTTCCGGTTCACACAGAAGTTCCTATCTGGCGTACCTCACACGCTAACACTCAACCCTTAGCCCTAAGTCTCTAATTCCTAACTCGGTATTTTCCTAAACTCGGTATTTCATCCATCAGCGGATAATACATACACAACGATGGGTGTACAATGCCGCTAGTCACCCACGTGACTAACAAGGCCAGCTACACTACTACATACTATCGATCTGATGAATTGAACATACCGAGTACTCTACACAATACATTACTTTCCCTTGCATACTCAACCATAATTCAATTACAACTCCAATACAATACTATACCAAGTCTACTACAATCCTTAATTTACCGATACAGTTTGGACCTCCAAATTCACGATACATTACAAATATAATCCCTACTATTCAACTACCCATGCTTACATAGCAACCCCGTTCTACTCTCTCGAACGGTGGTCATCTTCGAATACCTGTAAAAATAAAAACGATGCCCCTAGGGGCTCAGCAAAATTGCTGCATATGAAATTCGCATATACCGCGTGCTAACCGCGGTACGCCGACTACTTTGGGTCGGATATACATGGAGTTCATTTTACATGCATACATACATACTATTACTACAACAATACAATCAGCAATACTTACTTACATATACAATGTTCATTACCTACCAAGGAAGACAAGTTGTCCGTCAACCGTTCATTTAGTTATTCGTTCGCAAAGTTTCCACCAAGCCTAATCTTACTTACTCGATGTTTTACTCACGTTGCGCTCACTACCTTACCCAATATTTACTCATGCTCTACTCAGTACTCACTACTACTATTACTTACTCTTACTCAGTACTCATCAATTGCTTTCGCATACTCAGTACCCATACTCTTCTCCTCACTCATACCTACTCAATGCTCGGTACTCATTACATACTCATACTTACTCATTACTCAATACTCACTACCTTACTCATACATACGCAATACTCAATACTCATTACTTTTGGCCTCCGGGCGGAGTCATACACAAGAATCGCCACCGGGCCTACTAATACAAAGGGCTATACACTCAGCTCCTCAATATACGAATGTCCATTTTCTTTCGGACTACTCAAATTCCCAACACTCCTCTCTTGGAGTATCTTACAATCTCATGGATTAGCCTAGAAGTATCTCTCTCCATAACCTCCACTAGCTTAGGGAATTACCACCGTCTAGTATTCTCAGATTTAAGGGTTTCCCTAACGTATCGAATACTCTCATGTTCGGGATATTACTTACATCTGTTGGGTCCTCTCATAGTGGGTCGACTAATTGCTAAGGGGTTTGAAGATCCCTCATCATTCTTTACTACTCTCATGGTTCATGACTAGCACCAACATTAATTCCTCTAATAGGGGTTATTTATATACTTCCACTACTTATTGTTTGTGGATTGTTCATTTCAGTTCTCCTACCGTTACCGGGAGGTTACTACTCCCGTACACTCTCTCACATTCCAGTGAGTTCATTGGTTTATGTTATCGTTGTTGGTTCGTTAGTTTAGTGTGTTTCTACGTTTCCGTTAGTTCACAACATGACTCTTACTACGAGTCACTAAACAACAAGACTCATCTATGAGTCGGTCTACGCACTAAGTGAAGCCACACAATCAATCAAGAAGGGTTAGCTCATACAACGTACAACAAGACATACAATGAAAGGCAGTAAACCATTTTCATGCTTTAGTCTTGATTAGTCGGCATACAGCACACAAATCAACGTAACTCGGTTAGCATACGGGGCATGAGAAAATCATACCTTTCACCGGGGTTAGCTTTACCGTGTGTTCCCTTGTTCCTTGGTTCACACTTGTTCCATTGGTAATGTTTTAAACATTGTTATTAATGCTATGCTCATATGGTACATCAATAACTACTACTCCCGTACTTACCCCGTTGTCCCGTTATTCTTAGTTTAACTCATGTTCATGCACTTACAACTTTCTTAATTACTTCTCATACTTGTTTTCCTACTCACATACTTACTTTCTTACCATTAGGGTTACCTTAATGGTGTATTACTAAAGTCCTTTATATATGTACATATCTATATATATACATACATATGATTACTATGTTATATATATATTTTGTAAGTTAGGGCCGTCCGACCCACTGACCGACCCAACCCCTTGGATCGGTCCATCCCAGTAAGTTTTCCGTCCTCTGAAATTGTCCCGACCGACCCAAGACTTTTCCGACCGACCCATACACCTCTGGGTCGGTCCATTCCAGAAGGTTTACGTTCCATCGTCTATGCTCCGACCGACCGACCGACCGACCGACCCAACCTCTGGGTCGGTCCAGTCCAGAACTTGCCTACAGATTTTGTTTTTGACTTCTTTTCCTACCCATTTCTTCCCCAATCTTCCTACATGTAATCCCACATGTTTTAGCACCATTTAGGCTTCCTAAAATACCTTAATTCACCCACAAACTCATTACTAAGTACTTTTCCCATCCTCATATTGATTTACACAATTTTCCTCTATACCATTCCTGCACTCATAGCAGTTTTGGTTCCTCCAATGCTACAGATTTTTACTTCATCTTATACCATTCAATTCTTCCTCTACCAATGCCACTCCTAGCATCCCAAATACATTTCCAAGCAAATACAATATCTATACCCAAGTCCAACATTCATTTCACTAAATCTTGTACTCTAATTTTCCCTAGTTTCTCCAATGTAATTCAACAACTCTTGCTACAAATTTTTACCTTCTCACTTCTCATACTACAACCACCATTCCTACTAAAATTTTGTCTTAGTTCACCTACTTTTCTTACTTATCCACACATATCCTTTCTCATCAAATCCATCCTTATCCTAGCCAAACCACAAGGGTTCTACCAGCACACATACAAAATCTCAATACACCAATACTTCCTCAATTACAATACCAATACATCATTACTTCCTCAATCCACCATACTAACATACACAATTTATTTGGCTCTAAGGCCTACAATCCAAATACAAGCTCATAAATACTCAAACTTCCACAAACTACAATACTAATACAATAGTTTAGGTTCTTTATTTGTTCACCCATTCCCATTACTCTAATGCATTAAAATTAAGCATTAAGAAGGAGCTCTTACCTTGAGCTTATATTTCCTTCTCCCCTTTCCAATTCTTCTCCTCTCTTTCTTGCACAAATCGGTCACATGCGTAATGGAGTTGTCAAACTCCATTCCCATCCCTCAAAGCACACAAAACAAGTATAATTAACATACTAACCCTTTAATTAATGCTAGTTCATAGAAATGTTTAAAGCAAGTTTTCTAGGGTTTACCTTTGGGGTGTTTTAGGAGGGGTTTTAACCCTTAGTTCAAGAAGGAGAATCCACCACCATTGTAAGGTGAAATTGATGCTCAAAAGAGAGAGAGAGAGAGAGAGAGAGAGAGAGAGAAAACAAGGCATTACATAGGGGTAAAAATTGGTTATGAAGAGAGATGGGGAAAACATGAAGTTTTCATGGAGTTTTTTACCTTAATGGAGAGAGAAGACTCCAAGCTACCCATTGATGTTATTTTCTCTTTGAATAGGGAGACCCATGGAGATGAACTTCCTCATTTTTGGATTTTGAAAAGATGGAAGTGTAGAGGATGATGAGGAGAGCAAGAATATGTGGTCATTTTGCATTTGGAGTTCAAGTGAAGGTGGAGCATGGAGAAGAAAGTGAGAAGCCATTAGAGCTTCTTGTGGAGCTCCCAAAATCGCAGAAGCCAGAAGAGAGAGAGGAGCAAAATCAGTGGGAAGGGGAGGAAGAAGAAAGAGAAAAGAGAAAGGGGAGAGTGATGTGAGAGAATCCCCCCTTCACTTTTGTACCTCTTTTACTTTTTGCTTTTTGCTTTATTTAGTTAGTGTGTGAGTGTGTGAGAGGGGTTTATTAGCTTATTAAAAACCGGCCCCCACATGTATTACTGGTTGGAGCGTTTTTCGTCTTTTACAGAAAATGCTCGTTATTATACCCTGTTTAGGTACTATTCACTAACCGGGCCCGTTTTCTGGAATTTTCTCGTTTCTTTAATTTTCTTGGTTATTAAGCTTTCTTTAATTCTTAATTATTTTTATTTAATAATTTATAATTCTTACGGGTTCGTTTGACCACTTAAAATCACGTTTTCGGGTTTTCTCGAAAAATGTGCGCTAAAGCTCTATTAGCGTTTTAATACATTATTTGGATCCGTTTTCTTCTGGAGTTGTTCCCGTATACTAATTAAGCATGAATAATCCTTAGGAATCCTTACAATACTCTAACCGAGGTCTCGTACCTCCTATGGTTATATAACGCTTATTTTAACGTTTTTCACTTTTTAAGCGTTTTCTCATTTCTTCTGGATTTATTTTCATTACCAAAATTACTTAGGCACTATTAGGCCCTTAAATACCATATTAAAATAATTTAATCACCATATTTAAGTTCAGGGTATTTCATGGCGGGAGGCATAAGCTACAACCTTGCCATGCTGCATGAGTACGCATCCCATTCTCTTGCCCGATGCGTCGCAATACACCTCAAATCCCTCTGTGCCCTCTGGTAATGTGAGAATCGGCGCTGAGGTCAATGAGTCTTTTAGGCTCTGAAATTTTACCTCGCACTCGTCTGTCCATACAAACGGTGCATCTTTCTCATCAGTGTAGTCATGGGCTTAGCGACTTTCGAGAAGTCCTTTACAAATCTACAGTAGTAACCGGCTAAACCAAGAAAGCTCCTAATGTCGGTAACAGTCTTGGGTCTAGGCCATGATCGTACAACTTCTATCTTTGAAGGGTCAACTGAAATACCTGCGCTCGAGATGACATGACCGAGGAATGATACCTGATCTAGCCAGAACTCGCATTTGGAGAACTTTGCATACAGCTGGTTCTCGCGCAGTGTCTCAAGTACTTTCCTCAAATGGATTTCATGTTCTTCTGCTGATTTGGAATATACAAGAAAGTCATTAATGAATACTACTACTGAAGTGTCCAACTGCTCACTGAAAAGTCGATTCATAAGATTCATGAATTTTGCTGGTGCGTTTGACAAACCGAATGGCATGACGGTGTTCGTAGTGGCCATATCTGGTGCGGAATGCCGTTTTCTCAATGTCTTGCTCTCTGATAGCAATCTGATGATACCCAGAACACAGGTTGATCTTGGAGAAGACTGAGGCTCCTTTCAGCTGGTCGAATAGGTCATCGATGCGTGGCAATGGGTATTTATTTTTGACTGTGACCGCATTCAGCTAGCGGTAGTCAATAAAAACTCGGAGGCTACCGTCCTTCTTATTCACAAAGAGAACGGTGCTCCCCAGGGTGATACGCTTGAGCGTATAAACCTTTGTCGAGTAGGTCACGCAACTGCTCTTTCAGCTCTGTCATTTCAGCAGGTGCCATACGGTACGGTGCCCTAGCAATGGGACCAGTACCTGGCAAAAGGTCAATCTCAAACTGTACTTCTCGTCGAGGTGGCATACCAGGCAGCTCCTTGGGGAATACATCAGGGAATTTAGATACAATAGGTACTTCAGAGTTGAACTCTAGATCTCTCTCCAGGTCTTGTACATAACATAGATACACTTCATGGCCCTTTTTGAGCTCCCGGTACATAGTCATGGCGAAGATGACTGTGGTCAAAGGCTCTCTCGGTTCTGGCGGTAAGATACAGCAACCCTAGAAGGACTCTTGAACAGCAATCGATGTTTGGCGCAGAGGATTCTACCCTTGTGCCGCTCCAACCAATTCATTCCGATTATTACGTCGAATCCCAACCCATTAAATTCGATGAAGGAGATGGGAAACGATTCATCTTTGATTTGGATCGTGGCTGGCAAGTAGTATTTGGTACACCGTATTCGCTCCTTTGATGGGAGAGTAACCAGAAAATCAGGTAGCTCATCCGCATTTAGCTTCAACCTCTTCACAAAAGATGGTGATACGAAGGTGTGAGAGGCGCCGGAGTCGAATAACACTGAGGCTTCAATGCCGTTCACTGGGAAGGTTCCCGTTAAGATGGTGTCGCTTTTACCGGCTTGTGCTTCGGTGAGGATACTCAGGTTACCTTCGGTACCGAGTCCACAACTTATTGAAGTCACAAGTTCATAAGCAATGATGGTGGACATAAGTGGAATTTAAATCAACACTGCTCTTTATTGATAAACCAAGCATCATACATACCGTGTCTCTAATACACGTTACTAATACATTACATGACACTATGAATTTAATACTTCCTAAAGGTAAGGTTCAAGCGTCCTGGTTTCATGTGTGTGGCATTGATTATTGCCGGCGGTGCCGTATTCAGCTTGATCTTGTTGATCCCGTGATACAGCATCCTAGATTTTCCACCCATGATTAGGACATATCCCGATCTCAATACCAATTTCTCTGCGCGGTCCACACGCTTCTGCTCGCTATACATAAAGATGGCATCATCACCAATGGACCAAGACACTACGGACACTCCCTGTTCAAGAGATTACGCTGTCTCGTCCTTGTCTTGGTGTAACCCAAGTCGTCCTTCTTTTTCATAGAAGTTGACGATACAAAGGTCCGCTCCAATTGCGGGGATTGGATCATTTTCACATTGTTGTGCAAGTTCTACTGCTTGTGTAACAAGTGTAAGAAATTCTGGTGGTATAGTCGGTGGCGTCGCTCCGTCTTGTATTCGTGTCTCTTGGTATGTCTTGGTATAAGGATTTCAGTCCTTTCCCAAGCACATCATCTTCAGCTTCATCTTCGCTCCACCAGGGAATTCGGGTGTATAAAATCCTCCTGGACCCGTTCCTAGTTCGTTGCATCGTCAAATAATCGAAATTTGGGCTTCAAGTGTCAGGTATTCCTTTAATAAGATCATACCTGGTCGGATGACCTGACACTGTTCGTTGATGTAGTAGCTATTGGTGATGTCGATCTCTTCTTGATTTGGTTTCGAAGGTATCGGGTAGCAGATACTAAAGCTACCTATGGTTATAAATTCCGTCTACGGTGAGTACTAGTCTCAACTACTTCATTTCATGCTCAATACATACTCTAATTCATTCATTCGTTTAAACAGTTACTCCAATACTTAGTCATGCTTCTCAAGGATTTAAGGTTTAGTTAATTACCTAGGCCGGACTTAGAACCGGTCCCAACTCTGTCAATGATGTGCAAGGCAGGATTCCTCTGGGGTGAGCCCTTCTGAGGACCTCGGGATCCCTGTCCCTGCGGGGCCTGCTGGGTTGGTGCATCGCCAGATGCAACCTCCTTGCCTTCCCTCTGCTTATAGCTCTGGTAGTTCCCTTTAGGCTTAGCATTTTCTAGGCACATGTTGGCTCGGTGTCCGGGCTTCTGACAGTTGTAGCACTTGATTTCTCTCCCATAGCAATCTAGGCCGGGATGGTCTTGGTTGCACTTTCTGCACACGTAGGTGCGGCCGTCGGAGTAGTTCTTGTGGAACCGGAGCCAAAACCTAAGGCTTAGAGTGTTAGCACATTTGTGCGGGAATACTAGCTATGATACTTATACAAATACGAATTAGGATTAGAAGTTTACCCTTAGGTGGGTGTGATCTCAGTGGCTTCGCAGCCACCGGTGCAGAAGAACCAAGTTGATGAAGCTCAACTGGTTTGCCCTTCTCCTGGGCACTGCTCTCACTTAGGAAGTTCTTTTGGGTTTGATGAAAGAATTTCCCCTTCTTCTTTTTCCAGCTCTTACCCTGGTTCTGCTCCTCGCACTGGTATTCTTGTTGTTGGCCTTGCGCTTAAGCGTGATTTCTTCATCCCTCAGTTGGCAAGTGATCTCAACGCGAGATGCCGCGTGATAACACTCCTGAAGTTTCAGGTATTAGCCGGGGTTCTCATTTAGAAAGATAAGGTAAGGTATTCAAGGATTTACAATGGTACTAAGGGTTAAACCGATATTTACCTGAAGGGAGGTATCTGGTGTAGCCCATGCCGTACCGAAGGCGATGGCTCAGACCACCATAGAAGCGATCGACCAACACCTGGCCGGTGTATCCAAGGTCGGGTAATAGACGTAGAAGGGAGGTAAAGGTGCGTTAGTACTCATCGACAGACATCTTCTCTGTCATCTTCAATGCATCCAGCTCAAGTCTTTTTCTTGTTTTGATGTGTTCAGGGTAGTAATTGGATCGGAGGAGGGCTGTGAAGGATTCCCAGTCAAAGGTGGGGTCATCAGCATGGTCGCTCTTGATTAGTTTCCACCAATCCATGGCTGCATCCTTTAGGTAGTAAGCCGCTACTCTAACTCGAACTCCAGCAGGAGCTTCGAGGGTTTCGAGTGCCGTCTCCATCTCGGAGATGTAGGCTTCTAGCTTAGCCGGATCACTCTCGCCTCTAAAGCATGGAGGTCGAAGTTCCGCTACAGCTTTTACCCAGTTGGCTTCTCTGGGTGGAGGGGGCGGGATTGGTCCCGTTTGTGTTTGTTGGTTTTGTTGTGTTTGCTGCATAGCTGTGATTACTTACGGTAGCATCTGCACTACTGTGGCGGCGACGATCTCTGCTATTGTCTGCGCGCCGGGTCCATCAGAGGCTTCGCCTCTAGCTCGGCTCGGCCTCGGCCTCATCCTGACATCTGAACATTTAACATTCGTATTAGGCTTGTAACATGTGACATAGGACCATGGTCTCGTATTTAAGCAAAGGTATCGTTCATAAGAACGTCAAGGGTATCCGTTGTTAACAACGGTAGTTCCTAGTTAGGTTTCTAAGTATCCGTCTTAAGACGGTTGAAATCCTAACTCGGTAATCCCTATGCTCGGTAATTCTAGGTCATCAGAGCGTAACTACGCTCTGATACCACTTTTTGTAACTCCCCTACCGCTAATCCTTTACTTACCGTCTAATCGCCCTAATTATCCTACTATGTCGCAGCAAAAATACTACTACTACGGCGGGTGATACAACGCCGCTAACCGCCCATACGGCTAGCTAGGTTTACACTACTTACAGTCACTGTCTGATGTTAAAATATACCGAGCTACTATATTACATGCCACATACCAAATTCTGTAAACTTACATTACCGATTACCGAGTATCAAGTGTATTTAATTACATCCCTTTTCAATCTCCAAAAATTAATGAGTTTCTACCAACTACTCATCTACCCATCTCACAATGCTTCATAATCCAAAAGGGTGTACCCCATGGTACACCAGCTAACAAAAGCCTACTGCCGTGTTCAACTTAGTACACCATCCACAATTCATTAATTACAGACAAAAAGAATCAAACTTAAACTATTCATAGCCTTCACCCGTCTCGAGGACCTGCATCATATTAAAAACATCGCCCCAAGGGGCTCAGCAAAAAGCTGCATAAACTTCGCATATACCGCGTGCTAACTAGGGTACGCCGACTATTTAAGGTCGACTTTACATGCGGTTCATTATATTCATGCATACATGCTTTACATACAACATACAATCATATACAATTCCATACACAATCCAAGACAGCAGTACAATAGCACTCACAATACTTACCTTCACAAGGGTTAGCCAAATTACACATCCGGGTTAATCGTATGCTTATTACTCTTTTACTCATTACACAATACTTTCTCTTACTTTACTTACTTACTTTACCATACTTGTTTACTCATTCTTACTTACTTACTTTTACTCATGTTAAGTCGGTATGACCTCCGGGCAGGGACTACACCGTCCCACCACCGGGTTTTACTCGGCTCACCAATCCAGGATGCTACCCATTTAAGGGGTTTGGGCCATGGACCAGTTAAGAGCCAGGAATTGGAGCCAACCTCTTGTGACTCCACCTCCTCACACATGGCCGAAACTATATCGGACTTCTACTAGTTCCAATTTAATTACCAATTTATTAAGTTAGATTGGTTAGCTTGTTAGGAATCAGTTAGAAGTCCAATCACAATAACATTCGGTCACAATACAATACATCAAGCATACACACATTCATTATCATCCATACATTTCATGAACTATACAAACTATGATTTAAAGAGGATATCCAAACAAAGAACAATCTCATGATAATCACAAGTAAGCATAATATATCCGATTCGTGCATTTATCTTATTTGGTGATCAATTAGCACACAACACACAAATCAAAGTAACCAAGGTAGCATAAGGGGCATGAGAAGTTCATACCGTTCACCGTTGTACTTGTATCCAACTTTCCTCCGGTGTTCACAATCCAAGTCCTATGACATACATACAGTTGAGTGATTAATCTAACTATCGTTAACTTAACTCGATTACTCGTACGTTTCCTAACTCATACTAACTATATCTTTACTATCCTTATACTTACACACGGTTTTCTTACTCTTTATTACTTTTAAAACTTGTTTATACTCTTAATGGCCTTTTAACATCCTTAATTAGGTCCTAATTATCATATACTATCATTACCATTCACTTCCTTACCTTAAAACCCATTTAATGAACTTAATTTTACAATTTTTGGTTGGTCCGGGACCTTGTCCGGGTCTTAAGTCCCGGACCAACATGTGGTCACAATCCTCGTCCTGATTTCAATTATGGTCCGGGACCTTATACAGAAGGTAAGTCCCGGACCCAAAGCTTTGAAAACTCTCGGATGGATTTCTTAATATGGTCCGGGTCCTCTTACTAGGGGTAAGTCCCGGACCTGAACTTGTAGTTACTCTCGGTGTGTTTTTGTGGGGTGGTCCGGGTCCTTATATGGGACCTTAGTCCCGAACCACTCATGTCTTCAACTCTCGGCTGCAATTTCAGCATGGTCCGGGTCCTTGTCTGAGGACTAAGTCCCGGACCAGCTGCTGTACATTGCAGATTTTGACATTTTCTTAATCTGTTACAAACCAAACTTTGCCTAATTAATTCCCCATTGTTCCTACACTTAATCCTACATATTTAAGTACCTAATTAGCCACCTAAACATGTTTAAATCCATCACTAACCTATTACTCCTTTTATACTAATTCAATCACATATTTTCTTAAGTTCTCATTTCAGCACCTACACTATTTTCCCTTAGTTGCATTATGCTACAGATTTTAACTCTCACTTCCTCCATCTATAGCTTTCTCATCTAATGTCATTTCTAAAGCTTACAATGCATTAACTATCTCTCCTAACCTACCCACTAACTAGCTCAACTCAAAATCTGTTACAAGGGCATATTTTTACCTAGTTTCTCGTTCTTAAGTGTTCTAGTTCTAGGTAAATTTTGACATAACCTCCCCTAAATTCTTACATTCTCACCACATCATTTATTCACACTTTGTTACCTAATTCACCTGTTTTCAACAACATTAATATACATAGCTTTCCAACACAATTACTAAACATTAAACACTCCCAAAATTCCTGCACACTACATCCAATTCCCATCTAGGTTTGACAGTTTTTAAATGTCTTTCAAGCTTCAAAATTGTTTGGTTCTTCTTACACATTACACTACTACTTATTACCATTCCACAATACACATTTTAAACTTCTAAAATCTGTTACATAAACATTTTACAAGACTACACACATGAGTATAATTTACCTTGTTCTTCTTCTAGTTTTCTTTTCTTCTTCTTGCTTCTTCCTTCTTCCTTTCTTTTCCTCTTTTCCTAATAGCTATGAAGATTCAAGCTCTACACTACAGCCCATTACACACCACCATTCAATTCAACTAGCCTTTAGATTATATTATAGCTTTAAGGTAAATTTCTAGGGTTTAGGAATTCATTACCTTGCAAAGGAGTAGATGAAGCTTAGAATAGCACAAGAGCAATATTTTTACTCCTCCAAGAATGCCAAAATCAGCTGGAACAAAAGGAATAGGATCTCACAACTTAGAAATTCCTATTTTGAGAATAAGAGCAAGAAGAGGTAGTGCTTTTGGATTTCTTTTTACCTTAAACCAAAGAGGTGAAGAATGGGCTTCTAATGGTGGTCTCCAAGCTCCAAAACAAGAACACCTATGGAGATGAAAATGCTTGTTTTCGGATTTTGAAAAGAGGCTAGTGTTCTCCTTGATGAGAGGAACACAATGGTATAATTTTTATAATTTTTGGTGGAGGATTAAGGGGTTAACAAGAAGAGAAAAGTGAGGGTTGGTGTGGGATGGCTCAAATCGCCATTGTAGTCGCCAGGAAGAAGAGAAATAGAGAGGAGAAGAGGGGGCTGCTGTACGTGAGGATAGGAGAGAATAGAGGAGAGAGAGTGAATAAAGTAGGGTAAGGATTTACTTTTTGACTTTTTATTGCTTTTGTCTTTTGCAAATAAGGAAGAGAATAAGAGAGTGTGAGAGAGGGAAGGGAAATCGGCTGCCCTCACACACACAACCTGATTTTACATTTTTATTTCAATAGTGGACACACTAGTTTGAGTTATTTATGCTTTTACCCCACTACTTCCCGTTTTTGACAGTTTTTTACTATTTTCTCGTTTACTTGATTTTATTGGTTCTTGACCTTCACTAATGTTTATTAGTGACTATTTAGTTGACCAAAATTGTTACGAGTCTATTTGACCCGCTTAAAGTCACGTTTTCCCGGTTTCCTCGAAAAACGCGCTTTAAGGTTTGTTAGTGTTTTTAATTCATTTTAAGGGTCTGTTTTCTTCGGGATTTGTTCCCTCATGATTATTTAGACATAATTAAGCTTCTAAATTACTTATTAGCCTAATTAATCACTATTTTTAATTACGGGGTATTTCAAAATTATTCTTAACATTAAGAGTTCAAGTCTAGTTTTACTTCCCTAAATTAATTATATATTAATAAACCCTTATTCTTCTCCCGGTATATTCATTGTTATTATTATAGACTCTTCTTTTAACGCAACGATGTTCCTTTTGTTGGAATTCCTGATTTTGTTTTATTTCTATTTCTATTTTCCTCTTATATCAAATAAATATTTTAACCCTTGCTTAGGTATTCACGCTCAAATTTATCTCTTCAGAACGGCTAAATCATCTCTTTCTTATTTATTTTAAATCTATAAATTCCCCTTTATTTTCCCAATCCGTTGAATCTAGTCTCTTTCACGTTACCTGCAACGTTTATCATTTATGTTATCTATCAAATTATTTACGATATTATTTGTTTAATTCATTTTCCTAATCACTTATAAAAATCATTATTTCTTTTCTCTTCTAAAACTGAATACATTTTATTTAATTAATATCATTCTTCTCTTTTTTACATTTTAATTCTATTTAAATCGTGATTTCCCCCACCCTCTTTTTCCTCACCGCAACATTCTACGCTCTTCTTCCCCAACTACAATATTCTCGTTCCTTCCTTCCTAAACTCTCAAATTCACGTCCTTCTTCCTGCCATTGTCAAACCTCCTCCCTTGTGCCAAGTAGACTTACAACGGGTAAAGTCTACTACTTAGGTAGTATATTAAATTCTTGATTGTGTTTAGTAGTTCCTGATTGTTGATTGTATATATTTAGACTCTGAATATGACAACGGGTGCTACCAGTAGTTCTGTTGGTTGTTCTCATGAAGTTGTTTGACGAATCAGATAAATCTCTATGCTCATGAATGTCTGATTTTGTGGATTACAAATTGGAGGAAAATGTTTTGGAACTTTGGTTTTGTTATTAGAAGATAAATTATTCACATATTAAAGTTTTGCAAATTGGGATTCTTCCCCGTGTATTGAGAATGGTTTAATTGGAATATTTTGGTGAATGATTTGATGGAGGATTTTTGGAAAACTTTCAAAAGAATGATTACCATGTCTTGGGAGCCCATAGGTGCTCCCTATTATTTATCTTGTGCGCTGTATACAGTGACTGTAGTTAAGCTCTATGATCTACTCTATAGGACTGCTGTTTCATAGGGGGTGTGCACACTTAAGGACTTGGGGTGAGGTGGTGTTTGACGGTCCTATAGGTGACTGTCCTGGTTATCATTGTTTGACAGTCAGGTAGGTGACTGTCCTGTTATTATTGTTGGAGGTCCCATATGTGACCTCCGTTGTTGGAATTGTGATTGTCTCGTGTTGAAAGCTCCCTATTGTTTGTTTTATCAAGTCTCTCTCTTGTCTGATTGATAAATGGATAAAATTAACTTCAAAATGTATTTTACACATTGAGGTAAAATTTACTTAGTTTTTCTGATTTGTGTGATCCTTTCGCGTTTTTGTCTATAGTTTTCTGATCGCAGGTACTGGTTGCTGATTTGGAGACCGGAAATGCGCTGCCATATAGACTAGAAAGATTAGATTTATTCCTGAGACAATAATATGAATTGCTTCAACTTGAGCCATCATTTGAAATTGCCATATTTGGGATTACAGTATTTAGTACTGTTTTTTTAAGTTGCTATATTTAAACATCTTAGTTTTAATGAAGTTTGTTGATTTTTAGCCTAAGCACCCAAAGGTCTGGGTGTGGCGGTAGCACCTTGGATTTGAGGTGAAATTCCGCTGTGTTTATGGTAATATTTTGCACTAATATAAGCATTTACAATTCAGTAGACTTCTTCACAATTCTAGTTGATTTTATGTTGTTTCTACCTCTGATTTTGATCATGAATCCGCATTCCAGGACCTATCCGAACATTCGTCCGAACATCAATGTTCGGACCGGCCCCGAGAACACTAATCGATTTCGCTGTTTTGAGTGTGTCCGAGCATCTGTCCAAGCTTCAACGTTCAGACGGCATGCGAGGACAAAGTCCAACTTCTAAGTCTCGACTTATGTCCGAGCTTACAAGTCTGGATCAACATTCAGACGCCTAATGGTTTTTAACTCTCGACTTGTGTCTGAACATCAATGTCCGGACACAAGCTAGGACCTCTTCTGATTTTGCTCTCGACTTGTGTCCGAACTTCCAATGTCTGGACACAAGTTTGGACACTTCCATTTCCAGATTTTCTAAACTCTCGACTTGTGTCCGAACATCGATGTCCGAACACAAGTTTGGACACTTGGTTTTCCTTAGTCTGTTACTTCTCAGCTTGTGTTCGAACATCTGACACCCGGACACAAGTTCAAACAAGACTTGATTTGCTGTTTTATGGCTCGTTCGAAGTCTATTTTTAAATCCGTTTGTGTCGTTAGACTCGTATTTTCATAAAGTTTTCATTTAGGGTAAAATCCAGGGTGTTACAAGGTGGTATCAGAGCTATGTTTTTGAAATAAGATAAGATTCGATTAAACTGGATTAAAATTTGGGGATAAGCTATTTAGGGATTATATTGTATGTTATGATGTGCGTTGAATCTATTGTGCTACATTGGATGACTCTGTGTGCTAAGTAATGTGTTGAAAGGTGATAAGCCACAGACTTATCATATTTTATGCATTAGATTTAGGATTATATTTATCTAAATAAGGTTATAACAGTTAGGATTTATGCTATATTATGTATAAAGTCTATTATTTGTTCAGATTGATGTTTTTTATATGTTTTCCATGCAAGGAAATTCTTCTGACCAGAACGCCGGATATGGTGCCGGGTTGAGTCTGCACGGCACAAGTACGGAAAAGAAAGGAAGCTCTGCCGTGCGTGATGTCGGGTACTTCCTATCCGGCATAAGTGAAAAGTCGCCTCGGTTAACCATTCAACAGCACATATTTTCCACGTGATTTCCAACCGCTGCCAGGCATGGTGCCGGATGTATCCTGTCCGACACATACGTCTCTTCGCCTGACGGTTTTGACCATTAACGGTTACCCGCATTTAACATGTGGTGCCGGATCCAATAGACCCGGCATAAGAAGAATATGGTGCCTATATATAGGACGAGGGGCTACAATTTTCCACACACTTCAACATACCAAATACACTCCATTCACACTCCATTTCTGCCCCACTCCATTGTTGGTGTCCAAGGAAATTCTGCAGATCCATCCACACGAAGAGAAGAAGAAGACCTTGTTGGGTTAAGGCTATGAACATCTCCTTCTCCCCCTTTGTATTCTCTTTTTGTAATTGTGTGGAATGTGATGTAGAATTCCTTGTTAGTTCATTAGTTAGGGATGAATTTCCTTGTAAAACTCTTATGGTCATATATGGAATTTTCAAGTTTCTTAACCCGAGTTCTAATCTTCTTACAAGTAGAATGAATTAGCTACTTATTCTCTTATCTCTAAGTTCTACTTAAGGCTTACAAAAGCAAGAGTAGAATAGATTAGGATTTTGGTAATCTTTAAGTTTGTTGTTCTGAAAGGGGCATCAAGACCTAAGGTTTAGGGTTAATCTCTTATTTCCCATTATTCTGTTTGTATTCGCGGCATTGGCTATGCACGATGCAAGTATGGATATTGAGTTCCTTTATTCAGAGCCGATTCTGGAAGTGGTATTTACGAAATGAACGATGCTGGATGTAGTGTTGGATGGAAGTTGTCTGGCACCTTCAAAGGCCTTGACTATGCTGGGTATCCAAGGTCCGGTATGTCACCCGACATATTCATTTTGCGGGAAACAAATCCTTTTTGAGACTTGCCACCCTTGATCCTTGATCATATGAGGTTCTTACATTGATAATTGGCCTTAGTCAAGGAAAATTAGTTTATTTAGTTAAGTAGTTTTCAGATTAATTGTTATTTACATTCCCCCCATGTTTAGAATAGGCTTTTGCCCAGATTAGGACTAGTTTTCTATAAGTCCCTTGGGTTCGATACTCTCGGCCGTAATATTTTAACTTTATACTCCGACCGGGTTTTATTTGCTACCCGTAGTAGAGTTGTAGGATTAGTTTAATATTTTATTCCTTTTTGCATATAGTTTTTCCTTACAAATTTCCCGTTAGCAAAAGGATGCACATGGAGTATGGGATGTTATTGCTTACATGTATATGTTATAGTATATATATATTGATGTTATGCCTATTACCTAAGGATTGGGGTAGTTATAGTGTAGCATAAGGGGTAACAATGACAATAGAGATTGAGTACCTATAACCGTGACTCATAATCAGGAGTTCTTTTTGAGCTCAAGAGAAGTAGGACTGTCAGACCGACTCAACTTCACATATAATACCCAAAGTTGAAGCCGAAGGTGTAACACCCTTAATCCTAATCCTGTAATATGATCGCAAGTCGTAGCATAACAAAATATAATTCGCAGCGGAAAATAAAACTATCTAATGTTTGGTGTTACACGCCGTTACCCACCCATGTGAGTAACAAGGCAACCTTATTCCATCCTTTAACTTCAACTCTCCACCGCTGTGATGACGAGATACTGAGCAATCTTAAACTTACAATCCAAATCCAAACTAAACATATGAGCAACTAAACCCAATACAACAAAACTCCATATTTCAGTACGTAATAAAACTAAAAGAGTACTTCATTAAAATACATCAACTACCCAGCGCCCCGCTCTCCGGCTTCGTGTCTCTTCTCAGTAACCTAAAATGTTTTGCCCATTGAAGGGCTCAGCAAACGATATGCTGGTATGCTAAATGTAGTCTTAAATCATTTGGATCCCTTAAGTCGTTTAGCCATCACTAGTGGAAAAAGGGTCTTTTTCGGCGGCTTTTTATGCCTTTTTCGGCGGTTTACAACCGCCGAAAATGCTACCGCCGAAAAAGGGTCTTCCCTTATTTTCGGCGGTTTTACAACCGCCGAAAAAAGTAACTATTTTCGGCGGTTCCTAAGACAAAAACCGCCGAAAAAGACCTATTTCAGATGCAAAAGTAACGTATAAAAAATTGAGTATTTTCGGCGGTTCCATGCAGAAACCGCCGAAAATAAGCATGTTTTTGCTTATTTTCGGCGGTTTCTACATGGAACCGCCGAAAATACTCAATTTTTTTTTGGTTTTTCTCGTTTTCGTTTATAATCCCACATATGTCACAAAACCTGTTAATATGCATCCAAATATGTCCACATATCTCTCTACATCACATGGTAGAGGATCTCATCACACTTTGTAAGTAAATTGTAAAAAAAAACCAAAAATAATGACACGGCTTACAAATTAATGACCATACACACCACATTTAAAATGGTCACAAATGTCCATACACCACAATTCACATAGTCACAAATGACCATATACATACACAATTGATCAAATGTTCACTACTATACTCATAGTGGTCATTTTTTACAATCTATCTAACCATAAAAGTCTAACGAAAGTTCTAAATAACAATTCGAGAACAAAAAGCAAAAATCAAACCAAAGTCATGGAGACAAAATCCGCCCAATCCTCTAGCATCATTGATGGTTTCTGCGTATATTCTCCAACACTAGGAAAAACCTTTGAAAAACAAAACAAGACAAGACAAAATTGGTAATCATCAAACAATTATATTAGTAATTGAAAAATAAATATAACTTCGATATACCTTTTCTAACAGATCATCCATCTCACCAAATAGGGTGACTATGTCATGCATATACCTCATGACATAATACCCACACTCTGAACCTCCGGTTGACGTGAACACTTAAACACAGGAAGAACAAAACTAATTATATAAGACATTTATTTGTGATTACAACCAATCAATAATAAACATGTAAATGATGATGCATTCACCTTCACTGAAGTCCATTGGACGTTATTTTTTGACCTTATACTAAGCTCTGAAAGCATAACACCTTGATACACACTGCATAATTATTATCATCAACATACATTAATTAAATTAGGATATCCATTCATAATAAAATTAAATTAAAGAGTAGAAATGCATAAAGAATTGCTTCATAATGTACTTACACGCTAAGGTGTGGCTTTATCTTGATTTCTCTTGGATTTCCGGTTTGCAACGGATCAAGAAATAGTATCCGCGAACGATCCAGACACAACACCAGTAAAACCCAATGGCCACTATGTAATACCAAAACACTCACACGTCATTATAATGCATGTGTGCACAGATAACTACAACAGTTATTCAAATTAAAATGATAAACAGAAGTAAATACCTTTGATGATAAGGTAGCATAACATATTTCTTCCTCGCTCTGATGCTGTTAGTCAACGCACGCTGTATGTACACCTTACACGCTTCTGTATCGCACTTCAGAGCAGTGTATGATGCTCTTTCAGGACACAAAAATCCATACGTGGTAAGGCCAAAAGATTGCAATTTTGTCATTCAAAACCTGTTCATAATAAAAAGACATAAAATTAATAAACATTGCTTCAGAACAATTTATGAAATACCCCAAACCTTGATAGGTGGTTTAAATAGCAAACCATGTCATGTAAAGGCTAAAAAGTGCCTTAGTAACATCAGTGAACAATTTAAACCATAATAAATGCAATAAAGCATTAAGACACAGTTTGAGCAAAAACATGCTCTAAGCTATGAGTGAACTTGGCTAGGACCCAAGAGCCTACCAAGACTGATAACATTTAATTATGATTTAATAAGGCTAAATAAGTCCTTAGGAAACTTTGGTAGACAATGAATCAAACAAAACACAAGGTAATACCTTAAAGTCAATATGAGCAAAAATGTGCTCTAAGCTTGGGATGAATGTGTATAGACCTAATGGTCATACCTATACCTTATTTATATGTTAATGAACATATTAAATCAATTCTAAAGAAAACCAGCTTGAAAACAAGTTAAAACACAAAATGTGCTTTAAGGAGTCTTAAAGCACGTTTTTGAAAATTGCTTGTAAATGAGTTTTGAATGGCTAAATGTCCATCATTACTCTTAATTAACATGTGTACTAATAGTATCACATTTGGGTGGCCATATTAGTGGGAATCAAAATTTCACTTCTATGTGCCTTGTTATTGGTGAATAGTGATTTTTATAACTAGTTTGTAACATATAATGTTATAAGTGATTAAATTGGTCAACAAAGACCAAAACACCCTCCTAGGCATAATGGTGGCCGGTTTTTGTAGTGAGGAGTCACCAAGTATGTTAACTTGTTAAGTAAATAAATGTGACTCATAGTTACTATTTGCTTTAAGACTTAAATATCTTCAAAAAGTAACTTCTATCTTCATCTCCCTTCCTTTCCTTCATTTCCCACGGTTCCAAAACCACACACCAACCTCTCTTCTTCATTCTCTCTCGGTAATACCACTACCTCCATGAGAACTCAAGCTTTGAACTCTTGTCAAATCTTGCTCTCTTGACAAATCAAAAACAAACACCACCATTCTCTTAGTTAAGCCAAGCTCTACAATCTTGTCTCTTCAAAACTTCAAAACCTCCATTCGGTGCCAAGAGAAACCACCATGGGAGGAGCTGAGCTCACCTTTTCACATATTCATGCTCTCCTTTGCTTCAAGGTAAGGAAACTCAAAGAAAATCCATGTTTCCTCCATGTTTCATGTTGTCCGAAAATCCACCTCACAATGGGTATTTATCTTGCTTGTTTTAGCTTCATTTGAACCTTCCAAGGGCTAAGAGGAGTCCTCTCTTGATACTTGTTCAAGTTCTCTTCCAATTCCAAGGTAAAACAATTACCTTAATGTGTTAAAACAATATATGTAACTAGGGTTTACAATGAGGAGAAAGCATAATGCTTGAATACTCATTCTATTGTTTGTATAATGTTTAATAGTTGAAAAGGGACAAATGCCCTACCGGTTTCACCAAGGAACAAGAAAGAAATTTGTGAGGAAAAGAGGTAAACAAGCTATCTCAATGTAGTTTAAATGCCTTAGGAAAATGAGCTCGATTTGCTTGATAAAATACCTAAGGAGCCAATGGTGAGTGACCTAGTAAAATGTTCTCAGGAGACTAGTAAAAGAAATATGTTTCAGTGTATGTATTCGCAGGTCAAAGGCATTATTTATGTGGGAAATTCAGTTTTAAGGTTTATGCAATTTAAGGGCCTAAGAGCCATGCATTTAAGGGCCTAAGTGCCAAGCTTTAAGTTATGCACTATATTGTGATGTAGTGCCTAATGTGTGAAGTTGTGTATAAAATTGTTTGATGGATTTTAGGTGTTTTGAATGAATTAAGGTAAAAACCTAAGTGTTTGGATGTGGGTATATGCTAGAGAAGTTATGGCCAAATTTAGGAAAATGTGTAAGAAGTTCTAAGTGTTGTAAGTGAGTTTTTGGTGAACTAGGAAGTGTTAAAGGTGAATGAATGTTTACTTGAGAAGAAATATGTATTAAGGTGATTTTGGAGTGATGCAAGGATTTATGTGTCTTGGGAAGTTCTAGGAATCCAATGTGTGTTTTGTGAAGTATTAAAGTCTGGAGGAGTTTTTTAAGGTTTAGGTAAGATTGATGTTCAAGGAACAAGTGATTTTAGGTATGATGTGAAAAGGAGATTTAGTTAGTAAGAAAAGAAGTTGAGGAATGATGATAAGGTGTAGAGGAAACACCTTGGTATTGTGGTCATTATAGGTGAATGCCACCTAGGATCATAAGGAGAAAACATTGTAAGTGTTAGGAATTTTGTGGAGGTATAAGTAAAGGTTTAAGGAATTAGGAAAGATAGTTTTGTGAGTTGTTTAAGAATATCTTAAGGGTGTGTTGAAGTGCCAAATGGTGGTGTTGGAACACATTAAGAGGCCTTAGTAGATTTGGTGAAGATTTGGCAAGTTTTGGTAAGTTTAGAAGGCGACCGAACCAGGGGCCGACCCAGTTTTTGGGTTCGGTCGAGCCTCTTAAAATGTAGGAATATGTTCGGTAAAGGTCCGACCCCAAAAGGGTGGGGTCGGACATGGGTCGGTCGGTCAGGTTTAAAGGAAGGAAAATGTCGCACAAGACCGACCCAGAATGGTGGGTCGGCGTGGGTCGGACGGGCAATGGTTTGTGGAAGTAAAGGGTTCTGTAATGGACCGACCAGTTGTGGGTCGGTCGGTGGGTCGGTCGGACCAAAAACATGGTTTAAGGTTATGAAATGATATGTGATGATGGGGATTGGTAGGTAATGATGTATAAGGATGTTAAGGACATGTTAGGGGAGTTTAATGACACCAAAGTGGGTTAAAAGTTGTATTAAAATGTGAAAGTAAAACAAGTTAAAATGTAAGTTATTTAACCAAGTTAACGGGAAAAGTATAAGCGTTAGACTTTAAACAAACATGTACCCCAATGTTAATAAAAACGTGTGATGTTAACATTGTTCGAGAATTGCTCGAGGAACGTAATGGACAGGATAAGTGGACTCCGGTGACAGGTATGGTTTTCTTACAACCTGTGTCCTAACGGATTTACACCGGCTTGTATGCCAATGTGTTTTCTTGTATGTTTGCCACGTTATGATATAAATCATGAAACGAGTTCACAGTCGTTATTGTTATTGATTGTATGGTTTACGTGCCGATACCTAACCTCTAATGCGCTTGAAGGGCTAGTTAACACTATTCTAGGTAAACGTAAGAGAACGGTATCCGGTAATACGTTTTCCGACTAAGGAATGTTTCTAACCACGGCTATGCGTGAGTGGTTATGTGTTGTGAGTGTGATGTTTTGTATGTGAATGTATGACTCTCTTTTCCCTTGTGTATGTCTGACAAGACTTAACTCAAATGTTTGTGATTGTTTAATAAAGTTCAAAGATGAACTTTAATAAGTGCTAACGGGGGAAATGAGGAGTTCCGGTCTGTTCCGGCCACGCGTGTGAGTATGGGGTCGTTGTCATAGCAGGTTCGATCCTCTGTATGTATTGGTTGTTTTCCAATTTGGTTCCAACCTACCCTTTAGCTAACCAAGGCTATACTGACTCCCGTCGGGCACAGGGGCATACTATGTTATGTTTGTTTCGGTGTGCTTGGATCACTATATCCGGGGCACCTTATGTAAGTTAACCGTTCATTAACGAAACGGTAACATATGTACGAGCTATCATGAGACTGGCAACATCTCTAGGCTCACCAGTGTGTTGGTGATGTTTGGGTCGGTTCATGAGAGGACCATTCCCGTTGGTTTGTGTGTTGTTGTGATGCATATTTATTGCGGTGTTATGTTGTGCACATGGAAACGTGCAAGTGTTGTTAAGGGTTGTTATGTAGCGTATTTAATGTTTAAAATGTGAAGTGTGGTGGATCATAGATATGATTCCCAGTTTGTGAATAAGAGACGTTTAAGGATAACCCGGATTAAGGGTATGTGTCGTCTATTGAGGAAGTAGCTCCATCAGAGGAGGAACACTCTAGGGATGATGTATACCAAGAGTGACCTTATTAAGTAGGATGTACTATCCGATTGTGAGGCCCATTGAGGCGAAATGTTAAGTGTTGTGTTTTATTGTTACATGCACGTTTTAAAAATAATAACCGCATGTTAAGACGACAATTAGTTGTTGTGGCCCGGTAGCATGTGTGCTGCGGGATTACCATACCAGCAAGGTGCTGAGCCCCTTGGGGCCACCCCTTTCTCTTCTTTCCTATTTCAGGTACGAGTGCTGGAAGCCGTTCGAGAGTAGGACGGGTAGTCATGTATGGGTATTCATTCGTGTGTATAATACAGTAGGTGTATAAGACCGAATGTGTTGTCGGCATCAGTTTTATAATACTCGGTATAGTTGATAAGGTGTTGTTGTGTTGTTGTTGTTGTTAATGGAAAGGGATACTAATGTATAGTTGCTCGGGAATTTAGCCATCAGACCGGTACATTGTGTATGTATTAGCCTTGTTAGCCACGTGGGTGGCTCACGGCGGTAACACCAACAAGTTAAGTAATGTAATGAGGTTGTTCTTCCGCTGCAGTTTGTAGTAAGTATGTAAATGTTGGATGGGGGTGTTACAAAAAGTGGTATCAGAGCGAAGTATCGCTCTGATGACTGAGTTACCGAGCTTAGGAAGTACCGAGTTAGGATTTAAGTACTTTGGGTTAAGGGTTGAGTGATAGCGTGAGAGATACGCTAGATAGGAATTACCAGTGTGTACTGGAAACCTACAATATCCTTCCCACCCTCCACAATCCCTGTATATAACTTGGGGAAACAACGCCAGAGAGATGGAAGTCCACTCTTACTCGGGAATACCCGATCTGGCTGTTATTAAATACCCTTAGGGTACGGAGAACCTGTCATACGGTAGATCCCGAAAACTGGGAATCCCGGAGACGGTCTCCATCTGAATAATGTTAACCGCATTTCATAGCAATGAATGAAGGATCTTGTGTATTGGAGAATAGAATTTCCGGCAACCTGGGTCGACATGCAGAGCAGTCGAGAATAACCAGCTTGCAACGCACCTACCGTGCAACAGGCAAGAAATGGATTAATAACACCCGAGACAAGTGTCTACGGAACCACAGTTGATAAATAAAACACCAACGGTATACCAACCGACAAAGGTACTGCAACGTAGTGCCCAAACAAGAGACAAGTCTCAGTAACCACGACAAGTGCGTGGAACGGGCTACAAAGTGAATACAATATTAAGACAAAGGGGTCTCCCAGAATGGGAAACACCCTAGTTAACGATTATTATGTGAATACAGTGAGAAGTCACCTAGACAAGTTATTATCAAGACAGTAAGATCAGTGAGGGCCAACAAGGCCACTGATGACAGTGCGGGTAAAAACAATACCACAACCGGTATGTGTTAAACTGATAGCCAGTTAGCATGGCGCACTTGCCATAGCAAGTGCTGCTATAATAGGGCTGTTCGGGAAATTTATAATCACTACAAAGTACTTAGTAAAGTACCATAAAGTTAAACGAGACCACTATGACCATGGAAGGGCTTAATAGCCTAACCTCTGTGATTGTAAGTACACCAGTCAGCAAGAAGCTAGACTTGGTTAAGGTAAGAAGGTGTTGTGAAACAATGAAGATTTTTCTTTCAACCCAGATTTATTCAAACCCTTTTCTTTTCAAAACCAGATTTTCTTTCAAACCAACACTTCTTTCCAACCTTCTTTAAACCAAACCAGTGAAACCAAGAGCAACTGACAAGGATGCAACAGTGGATAAACCTTCCCTCGATTAAGTTCGGGAAGCAAGGAATGAATATTGTCACGGGACAATATAAGGGAGTTGACAACAGAATACTTCACCTAGGCGTGTGACGGACACTACAAGTGTACCAACTGTGTTGTGGGACGACCGCACTCCGATAGGAGCATGTGGGCCTGACAGACCTACTTATGGGTTAGTTGGGTAAGTAGTAATGTATCAGTATGATACCCCATATATGTATACGAGTAGAGTCCGAAACACGGGAAGTAGTCGACTCCGTCTACGGTCAGCAGTATAAACAAACAAGAGCTAAGGATTACCAAGAAATAGTTGAAGCTAAGGAATTCAGTTAAGTTAACGAGACTAAAAGGATTAGTGAACTCCTTCCAAGGAAATATTTAAGAGTTAGGAAGTGCGATGGGCACAAACTGTTATGTAAAGACACCACGTGTGTCTTAAGGATCCTTAGGGATAAACATTATAGCTGGAATGGTGACCCAGCCTGTACAGGGCAAGCAGATGCCTAATGTGGACACATTAATGTACAATGAACGGGATGAACTCCCAGAATAAGTACCAACACTACCAGGAAATGTTAATCTTCACAGAAGAAGATAATAACCAGTAAAGAACGCGAACGGCGTGGCTAATGGAATATACCAATAAGTGTGAAACAAATGTAAAGCATAACTTAGCAACACCCAGGAGCAATCCTTGAAGGGTGTTCACATCAACAATTGTTGAATGAAATACATGACAGAAACATAAGGGTTGAAATTAACACCCAGTTTAGACATAAGTTGTCAGGAGACGGACTGACAATCCTAAGGGGCATCCCATGAAAGGAAACGGAATGCAACGACCTTGTCATGGAGCCCAATATAATATTCAAACCATGTAATGTAGTACAGAGAAGTACATATGTGTGGACAGCCTACAATGAGCCCAGCTCAAGGCAAACAAGGCTCATAAGCCATAAGTAAGACATGTTATATAAATTCGATTGATGGTAGAAGTTTATGTTGTATAGGTGAATAGAGTGGTAAACGAACCACTGCATTAAGAGTGGGGATACCTCTCGACATTGTGACACCGCAGGAGCGGTAGTTGTGTGAATCAAGTTCAAGAAATATGTTAAGGATGGACGATGTTATTAATGAAAGAGAGTAATTAGTTTAGTAGTATGTGTATAGGGTGAAACACCGAGCTGAGTAACGTCAGTTTATAACTCAAGTGAGGGTAATAAAGTGAAACACCGAGCTGAATAATGCCGGCGTGTGACTGAAATGATCGATGCTCATCCAAATGAGTGATGAACCATAATACGAATAATGTAAATTTATGTGTGGAAGTTAATGTGACAGTAAATACTATGTGAGTTAGTGTTATACAATAAGTGAGAGCACGGTGCGCAATAAGCGACCGTTGTATAAGTGTTGTTAAACGAAAATGTAACGGATAAGACCAGTTATGAGTTGATGTTAGACAGACTCGGCAGTAAGCCAGTAGCCAGTATTACGGGATCAGAATTTTAGTGAAACACAGTGTGAATTCCATGGCAAATCGCATAAGGGATTTACTGTCAAGAGTTTACGCCTCTGCACTCTGTATGACTGAGTGTTTTGGTATTGCACTTGCGCAGTAATGATCGAATGAGATAGCTAGGAAATGGAAACATGTTGATTGTGGACAAATAATGTTATAATGGCCGATGCATAGGAAATGCAAGGCCGCACCAATAAAAGAGTACTTGTACAAAACTAAACGTGGAAATATGATTAACAGTAAGTGACTACAGTAGCACTAACTACCAAATATCGGTATGGAATATACCCCAAATATTGGAAATAGCTGAGAGAGCACTACACACTAGGTAGTAGCTCAACCTCAACCGACAATAAGCCGGAAGGGAACAAGTCAATCGTTGTGAAATACATAACTGTATACACAGTAAATGGTTATGGAAGTGGATGGAAAGTTTTGACACTCACCGAATTCGCTCAGGGTAAGAGATACCATGCGTCGGTTGAGAAACCATCCTTCCCAAGATAAGGGTAATACATTGGGGATGTACAATACAGTAAGAATAACAAAAGGGAGCAATTAAGCTCTACAGTTATTAGAGTTTCGCAGCAGAAACTAGTGAACCAGTGATTCAAATGTACAACGTGAATAACGAATATGAGTGGAAGGCTAATTATTAACGCCTAAAAGCCTCACAGGCCAGGACCGAAACCGGTTATGAGTTATAACTCCAATGCGAATTCTTGGTTTAGGGACTAAACCGCCAATATGGTTAAGATCCTCTAATCAGAATCCATTGTGTAATAGACCGCGTGGAAGTTAAGATACTTCACGACGGCAAAACATTTTAAGCTAATGTTTAGTGATTGATTACGTGGGCGTAATCCCTTTTAAGGGGGGTAGAGCGCAAAACCACTTAGTGTATATTACCGTACAAGTGTACGTGGTGTATGTGACTTATATTGTGCATAGCACAAATTATATTATTGTTTTGATGATTGGTGTGTGTGTTACGTAAACATACACATTCATTCATGGATTAATTGTGGTAATTGCGCACAGATGATGCGAATACCATTGTGATAAGTGTGCGTGTTTGTTAACAGTTGTGTGTGATTGTACAAGTGTGGGAGTAGAGAAACTCCCGGGGGAGCAAACCCCGACAGTGTATAAATGTGAAATTGTGTGTTGTATTTTGATAAATTATATGTGTATATATATATACTATAAGTGATGCATGGAAGGGCATGATACCGACATAGAACCTAGTAAGAATAAGATTCCCTAGGCAACGTGATTAAAGTGAATGGAGGTAACTGATAGACGGAGTTCTATCCTTTGGAGATGTTGTGATCATGATTAGAATGATTTAAAAGATAGGAAATTGGAAATGAGTGATTTACTTGATCCTTGAAAATGAAGTGGGAGGTGGAACTTGATTTGCATGCGATCAAGGGAAGCCGAACACAAATTGGAGTGGAAGGATAGTTCAACACTGATGCTGATCACATCAGGTTGGATGACTCTTGAAACTCCCTATAAGTGGTCACGAATAACCACGCTAATAAAAGAAGCAAAGAGCTTAAGTTGGACTTGGAGTTGTGTGTGTTTTCAAAAGGATTTTAAATTGGTATTTATAAAACGTTGATGGATACTTTACGTAATTAAAGTTCTCTTACTTAACCTCACAAAGAAATTTTAAATTTAAGTGATTGTTGTTTTAAACTCCCAAAGGCACGGGGACGGAAGGTGTCCATCGCGACCGGGTTCTGCGGGATCACAGTGTATATCAAGGATATTTTTGATTGCTATACATGCTCTGACATGTTGTGTGCTATGTGTAATGAATGTTGTTTTGACTTGGATTTCCTAAAAGTGTATGCTATTGAGACCTATGAGTCTAAATGTGTAGTGTTACATAGACCTAAGTGTCTGAAGACTGTTATGTTACCAGGACCTATGTGTCCAAATGTTGTTATGTATGTGTAAGTGTTGTTAAGATACCCGGACCATAGAGTCCGAGGTTATCATTTGGATATGTTATGTTATGTGTGGATGTGAATGTGTTGCCCGGACCATCAAGTCCGAGGTTGTGATGTAAAGTGTGTTTGGTTAAGGAAGTTTATTTCCAAGTGATTACTGTGTTCTAATCTAATGTTATGTGAAAAGTGTGAACTTCGAGGACGAAGTTCTTTTAAGGGGGGTAGATTGAAATACCCCAAACCTTGATAGGTGGTTTAAATAGCAAACCATGTCATGTAAAGGCTAAAAAGTGCCTTAGTAACATCAGTGAACAATTTAAACCATAATAAATGCAATAAAGCATTAAGACACAGTTTGAGCAAAAACATGCTCTAAGCTATGAGTGAACTTGGCTAGGACCCAAAGAGCCTACCAAGACTTGATAACATTTAATTATGATTTAATAAGGCTAAATAAGTCCTTAGGAAACTTTGGTAGACAATGAAATCAAACAAAACACAAGGTAATACCTTAAAGTCAATATGAGCAAAAATGTGCTCTAAGCTTGGGATGAATGTGTATAAGACCTAATGGTCATACCTATACCTATTTATATGTTAATGAACATATTAAATCAATTACTAAAGAAAACCAAGCTTGAAAACAAGTTAAAACACAAAATGTGCTTTAAGGAGTCTTAAAGCACGTTTTTGAAAAATTGTCTTGTAAATGAGTTTTGAATGGCTAAATGTCCATCATTACTCTTTAATTAACATGTGTACTATATAGTATCACATTTGGGTGGCCATATTAGTGGGAAATCAAAAATTTCACTTCTATGTGCCTTGTTATTGGTGAATAGTGATTTTTATAACTAGTTTGTAACATATAATGTTATAAGTGATTAAATTGGTCAACAAAGACCAAAACACCCTCCTAGGCATAATGGTGGCCGGTTTTTGTAGTGAGGAGTCACCAAGTATGTTAACTTGTTAAGTAAATAAATGTGACTCATAGTTACTATTTGCTTTAAGACTTAAATATCTTCAAAAAGTAACTTCTATCTTCATTCTCCCTTCCTTTCCTTCATTTCCCACGGTTCCAAACACCACCACCAACCTCTCTTCTTCATTCTCTCTCGGTAATACACTACCTCCATGAGAACTCAAGCTTTGAACTCTTGTCAAATCTTGCTCTCTTGACCAAATCAAAAACAAACACCACCATTCTCTTAGTTAAGCCAAGCTCTACAATCTTGTCTCTTCAAAACTTCAAAACCTCCATTTCGGTGCCAAGAGAAACCACCATGGGAGGAGCTTGAGCTCACCTTTTCACATATTCATGCTCTCCTTTGCTTCAAGGTAAGGAAAACTCAAAGAAAATCCATGTTTCCTCCATGTTTTCATGTTGTCCGAAAATCCACCTCACAATGGTGTATTTATCTTGCTTGTTTTAGCTTCATTTGAACCTTCCAAGGGCTAAGAGGAGTCCTCTCTTGATACTTGTTCAAGTTCTCTTCCAATTCCAAGGTAAAACAATTACCTTATGTGTTAAAACAATATATGTAACTAGGGTTTACAATGAGGAGAAGCTATGCTTGAATACTCATTCTATTGTTTGTATAATGTTTATAGTTGAAAAGGGACCAAATGCCCTACCGGTTTCACAAGGAACAAGAAAGAAATTGTGAGGAAAAGAGGAAACAAGCATCTCAATGTAGTTTAAATGCCTTAGGAAAATGAGCTCGATTTGCTTGATAAAATACCTAAGGAGCCAATGGTGAGTGACCTAGTAAAATGTTCTCAAGGAGACTAGTAAAAGAAACATATGTTTCAGTGTATGTATTCGCAGGTCAAAGGCATTATTTATGTGGGAAATTCAGTGTTTAAGGTTTATGCAATTTAGGGCCTAAGAGCCATGCATTTAAGGGCCTAAGTGCCAAGCAATTTAAGTTATGCACTATATTGTGATGTAGTGCCTAATGTGTGAAGTTTGTGTTATAAAATGTGTTTGATGGATTTTAGGTGTTTTGAATGAAATTAAGGTAAAAAACCTAAGTGTTTGGATGTGGGTATGCTAGAGAAGGTTATGGCCAAATTTAGGAAATGTGTAGAAGTTCTAAGTGTTGTAAGTGAGTTTTGGTGAACAGGAAGTGTTAAAGGTGAATGAATGTTTACTTGAGAAGAAAATATGTATTAAGGTGATTTTGGAGTGATGCAAGGATTTAGGTGTTGTCTTGGAAGTTCTAGGAATCCAATGTGTGTTTTGTGAATGTATTAAAGTCTTGGAGGAGTTGTTTAAGGTTTAGGTAAGATTGATGTTCAAGGAACAAGTGATGTTTAGGTATGATGTGAAAGGAGATTTAGTTAGTAAGAAAAGAAGTTGAGGAATGATGATAAGGTGTAGAGGAAACACCTTGGTATTGTGGTCATTATAGGTGAAATGCCACCTAGGAATCATAAGGAGAAAACATTGTAAGTGTTAGGAATTTTGTGGAGGTATAAGTAAAGGTTTAAGGGAATTAGGAAAGTAGTTTGTGAGTGTTACGAATATCTTAAGGGTGTGTTTGAAGTGCCAAATGGTGTTGGAAACACATTAAGAGGCCTTAGGAGAAGTTGGAGTGAAGATTTGGAAAAGTTTTGGTAAGTTTAGAAGGCGACCGACCCAGGGGCCGACCAGTTTTTGGGTCGGTCGAGCCTCTGTAAAATGTTAGGAATATGTTCGGTAAAGGTCCGACCCAAAAAGGGGGGTCGGTCGGACATGGGTCGGTCGGTCAGGTTTTAAAGGAAGGAAAATGTTCGCACAAGGACCGACCCAGAATGGTGGGTCGGACGTGGGTCGGACGGGCATGTTTGTAAGGAAGTAAAAGGGTTCTGTAATGGACCGACCCAGTTGTGGGTCGGTCGGTGGGTCGGTCGACCAAAAACATGGTTTAAGGTTAGGAAATGATATGTGATGATGGGGATTGGTAGGTAATGATGTTATAAGGATGTTAAGGACAGTTAGGGGAGTTTAATGACACCAAAGTGGGTTAAAAGTTGTATTAAAATGTAAAGTAAAACAAGTTAAAATGTAAAGTTATTTAACCAAGTTAACGGGGAAAAGTATAAGCGTTAGACTTTAAACAAACATGTTACCCAATGTTAATAAAAACACGTGTGATGTTAACAGTGTTCGAGAATTGCTCGAGGAACGTAAATGGACAGGATAAGTGGACTCCGGTGACAGGTATGGTTTTCTTAAACCTGTGTCCTAACGGATTACACCGGCTTGTATGCCAATGTGTTTTTTTGTATGTTTGCCACGTATGTTATTAAATCATGAAACGAGTTCACAGCAGTCGTTATTGTTATTGTATGTTACGTGCCGATACCGGTAACCTCTATGCGCTTGAAGGGCTAGTTAACCACTATTAGGTAAACGTAAGAGAACGGTATCCGGTAATAAACGTTTCCGACCTAAGGAATGTTCTAACCAGGCTATGCGTGAGTTGGTTATGTGATTTGAGTGTGATGTTTGTAGTGAATGTATGACTCTCTTTTCCCTTGTGTATGCTGGACAAGACTTAACTCAAGTTTTGTGATTGTTTAATAAAGTTCAAAGATGAACTTCTAATAAGTGCTAACGGGGGAAATGAGGAGTCGGTCTGTTCCGGCCACGCGTGTGAGTATGGGGGTCGTTGTCATAGCAGGTTCGATCTCTCTGTATGTATTGGTGTTTTCCAATTTGGTTCCCAACTACCCTTTAGCTTAACCAAGGCTATACTGACTCACGTCGGGCCACAGGGGCATACTATTGTTATGTTTGTTTCGGTGTGCTTGGATCACTATACCGGGGCACCTTATGTTAAGTTAACCGTTCATTTAACGAAACGGGTAACGAGTTATGTAACGAGTATCATGAGACTGGCAACAATCTCTAGGCTCACCAGTGTGTTGGTGATGTTTGGGTCGGTTCCTGAGAGGACCATTCCCGTTGTGTTATGTGTTTTGTGTGATGCAATATTTATTGCGGTGTTATGTGTGCACATGGAAACGTGCAAAGGTGTTGTTAAGGGTTGTTTAGGTATGTTATATGTTGTAAAATGTGAAGTGTGTGGATCATAGATATGATTCCCAGTTTGTGATAAGAGACGTTTAAGGATAACCCGGATTAAGGGTATGTGTCGTCTATTGAGGAAGTAGCTCCATCAGAGGAGGAACACTCTAGGGATGATGTATACCAAGAGTGACTTATTAAGTAGGATTTACTATCCGATTGTTGAGCCCATTGAGGCGAAATGTTAAGTGGTTGTGTGTTTATTGTTACATGCACGTTTTAAAAATAATCAACCGCATGTTAACGACAATTAGTTGTGCGTGGCCCGGTAGCATGTGGGCTGGGGATTACCATACCAGCAAAGGTGCTGAGCCCCTTGGGGCCACCCCTTTCTCTTCTTTTCCTATTCAGGTAAGAAGTGCTGGAAGCCGTTCGAGAGTAGGACGGGTAGTCATTGTACATGGGTATTCATTTAAGTGTGTATTATAACAGTAGGTGTAGTAAGACAGAATGTTGTCGGCATCAGTTTATAAATACTCGGTATAGTGATAAGGTATGTTTGTTGTTGTTGTGTTAATGGAAAGGGATACTAATGTATAGTTGCTCGGGAATTTAGCCCATCAGACCGGTACATTGTGGTTATTAGCCTTGTTTAGCCACGTGGGTGGCTAACGGCGTGTAACACAACAAGTTAAGTAATGTATGAGGTTGTTCTTCCGCTGCAGTTGGTAAGTAAAGTAGTAAATGTTGGATGGGGTGTTACAATTTATAACTTAATTATAAAACTAATACTTACAGAGAAAATGAATGCACTTTGCAACAGGCACCCAATCAAATCGTAGGATGTCCCTAACATAGTCATCCACATTGGATTTTACAGTTCGTCCGTAGTGAAGAAGGTCATCTTCGAAATGAGTAGGATAGAATTCTGCCATCTGGGAAGTCGCAGATTAGATCATGCAAGCATTTCATGTTTGGCCCCAAGCGTGCATATACGGAATCGTCCACCAAATTTTTCTTTCCACAACTTGGTGGATGCTCTGTATTCAGAGGATCCAATCTTGATTCTTTTTGTCAGGAGATGCAGATTTTTTCTTAATGCCTATTTACAACCGACATTCAATATAGTCATGAATTGAGCATCCACACATACTATATTCATCTAATGAACAATAATAACTACACTAGTTAGTGGTAGTATTAGACATACCTTCACACACTTCCGAATCAGACGAATGGGCCACTGAAGGAATGCACCCTTTGCAGACCGAACTGTGTTGTATCCTCCGTAGGTACAGGGGTTGGTAGAATAAGGACCGTATAAATCGGTTCGTCCACGGAGACTCTCCCGTGATACGCTTCAGTGGTATTCCATGAGTCACGTCATCAGGGCTGTTGGTACACCTTCCTTCCGCGACACATATGTCTTCATGTTGTATGGAAGCAGGAGGTTACAGTTCCACGGGTCCTACAATTTCATCATATTAGTAGATGTGAACTAAAATATGTAATAAAAGATATGACATCTAATAGAACAGTTAAAGGTATAAAAAATTACCTGTACATAAGCGTAAGGATACTGGTCATTGGATCCACACTTGTGTACATTCCACCAGGGTAGGTCAGATGTCTTGGAGGAACATATGGTTGGGATGCATGACTGCCTTGACGTATTTCATCAAAGACTCCCTTCTTCCACTGCTCTCTCATTCTCAATGGCACGAATGTGCTGCTCGTAAGAAATTGTTTGTCCTTGAGTACTCCCTTTCCTTGACTAGGGGTTACCAAAAAGTTTTTTTTCCCTATGTTAACACCCCTAACCCTACAGCTCGGCCATGGGATGATCTTTCTTTTCCAAGTGCATGAGACAAACTGGTAATCATGTCGATCAGGTACCCAAGTCCCTTGGGTAACTTGTTCATTCAGCTTATCCTTATAATTAAATGTAGAAAGCAGTTAATTATAATTTTAAGATGATAAAAATAAATTTGTCAACAAATTTGAAAGTAAAGAAAAGTACTTACCACTTATCAACAATTTCCTTCGTCTTCTCGAAGGGATATAAACGCTCTCCAGTTTGGGTCTTTTTAGTACGTGAAAGCTTCCAAAACGTACCCCGTAGCTGGTGCTCATCAAGAGTGCTCATATGATGGCAACTCTCCTTCTGCCACCATTCAGGAACTCTTCTATTAACCCCTTTCGCACCCAACACGTTGATGATAGTCATTCTTCTTCGCATTCGCGGATTGGGCTTCGCGGTTACTCCTGTTATCAAATAAACAACACAATTAAGATGACCAAATATATACATATGTAAATATAAGTACCTACAAAAATATATATTTATATAAATAATTAATTATTTAATAGTTAATAAATACCTTTGTCTCCATCTTCTTATCATAGAACTCCTGCCAATTCTCTTTGGTTATTGGTGTGTAAATCTCCCAAGGTGGCGTGTGTCGCCGTCCAGCCTCTTAAGCTTCTTGGCGATAAACCACTTAACAGATCATGCTTATGATCTGCAAATTCTGCGCATCATTGATTTGACCATGGAGTAGTATCACTTGCTGGTATTGATATGTTTCTGCTATTACGTAAATGAAACAATGTTAGTGATGGATACCTTCAAATTATACAAAAATAATACTTTAACTATTGTTATTTACCTGTACGATCTCAAACACTGTCTCTTTAGTCCTTCATCAACTTGAGGCCAGGTGAGAGTAATATCACAATACTCTCGCACAATGATGCCTAGCTCTGTAGTGGAAGTCTGTAGCCATTCCCAATCGGCTGTAGATACGCATTAAACTGTAACGGCTTTGATTCAATCTTTTTTGATTGAGAGCTTTCGTCGGACTCGAGGTTTTACGGTCCTAGGAAGCTGGATTGTTATCAAGAAGGTCCAGCCTCTTGTGTCTCAAGCTGGCACAGAGGCTGGAGTAATCTCATCCCCGCCATACCCCCCTCATCAGTCGGGCCTATGACTTGTTACCTTTTCCCTCCACGTGTTTTCTTTTCTTGGTCGGGATGCCTCTATCAAAAGCTCGCCGACCGGGGTCATTCATATCATCCATTAACTATCTGCAAAGATAAACAACCGATATAATAACACCAAACAATAAGTAATCAATACATAATAAGACATCGTTATTATTCCAACAAAATTTAATGAACAACAAACAATAAAAATATATTTTTAATTACCTAACAACTGAACACATTCATGTATGGGTTTAATACTAGTATACACTACATAGTCTGGAACATCAACAAAGTCTGTGACAGGAATACTGTAGAAAAAGGTGGTGTCTCATCGAACATTAATTCATCATCATCAACATCTTGATCAACATTAATGTTGACAAATCTTTTCCCTGGTAATACAACTGACCACCTGGAATCGATGGGATCTTCTATGTAAAATACTTGTTCACAATCCTTGGGAAATATGAACGGATCTTGTGTATGACCAAGGCGTGATAAATCAACCAAGTTAAACCCATCGTGAACCCGATAATCGTTTCTATTGTCCACCCATTTGCATTTAAAAATAACAAACTTTTGAAACTGATAATCAAGCTCCCAAATATCTGCAATGAATCCATAATACAACCTCGACGTTGAAATCGTTGAAGCTGGATCACCTCTGGTATACTCAGTTTGTTGCTTCTACTTTAACCTCGCTATTCTGGTTTAAACATCTATCATCTTGCCGTTTTGTCCAGTAGGTGAACCCATTGATGTCATACCCTTCATAAGATATACAAGTGGAACCAGGTCCCAAGGCTAACCAACGGAGCTCTTCACTTACATTATCAGGCTCTAGTGATGCAATCTTCATGACATGATCTCTAAACCATGAACAGAAGGTCTTGTTTTGCTCCTTTACCAACCAAATAATATTCCTCCCAGGATATTGCACCCGGCAGTCAGTCCGGCATCGTACATTTCGTAAATAATTTTTCCAGTTTCAATTATGACAAAAGGAACTCATTATCCTTATTCGCATCGTGCATAAATAATGCCGCGAATACGAACAGAACAATGGGAAATAAGAGAAACAATCCTAAATCTTAGCATTTGTTGCCTACTTCTCAAAGCAACAATATTAAAGATTACCAAAGTCATAACCTATTCTACTCTTGCTGTTGAAGCCTTAAATAGAACTTTGTGATGATAGAACAAGAGAAAATTCTTGTTCTATTGATAAGGAGATTAAAACTCGGGTTAAGAAACTTGAGAATTCCATTAATGATCAAAGAGTGTTTTACAATGCAATCAATCTAATCAAAGCAACCAAAGAGTCTACCAAACCAACCAGAACATTTGAGAGAAGATATAAGGAGGATCAAGAGTACAACTTGATGAGAATTCCCTTGAACTCGATAATGTCTTCTTTCTTCAGGTTGGATTCGCAGCGCTTCCTTGGCAGTAGTTCGTCGCGAATTTGAGAGATTTTTGGTGTAAAGTAATATGAATGAATGAAGTCCTCCAAGTGCAGACTCTCGGCCCTTTTATAGACTTGAAAATCTTCAGATGCCGGGTCCCATGCCGGGCACAAGTTATCCGGCATGTGAATAAAACACGTGCTTTCCAGTAACGGTCGAAAACCGCCTGGCGCGAAAAGTCACATATGCCGGATAGAATATCCGGCACATGTCCGGCTCTGAGTATTTACTAACGGTAAATAACCGTTAGCATTTGGCGAATAGGCGCGACGTTTGCTTATGCCGGATAGATCACACCCGGCAAAATGCCCGGCCTGATCTTCTTTCTGATGCGAACTGATGCCGGGCAGAAGTAACCCGGCTACATCCGGCATTGCTTGGTTTTTGATGCAGAACTTGCTCCTTGCAGAGAAAACACTCAAAGCATTAGTCTGATCATATAAAATGGCTTTAATATAAAATAATGTAAATACTATCTATTATAATCTTATTTTAACTAATAATACTAAATCTAGCTTATAAAACATGATAAGTCTACGGCTTATCAAGGCCCTACACTTACCTTTTGCTAGTCCTCGAGCAAAATTAAATCAGAAAAGAGTAACTACTTGTGCACAAAACAAATAAACTCTAGAATGACAATGAGATATTCCTTTCCTAACTACTTGACTCTTACTCATAAGCATCACTTAGTCTTTCTCATTCTATCAATAATATACAAGTGGGTAAAAAGTAAAACATTCAATCTCAAAAATGGGACAATGACTCATGGGCTATTTTGCATAGGGGATTTTTGTATCTCTCCTTCTTCCGGTTTCCAACATTCAGCTCTATTTTTCAAGAGTTTCTGAATGTGGCCAAGACTCTCATCAATGGTTTTTTTTTTGTTGTTCAGCCGTATTTTTCAAGGGTTTCTGAATCTAACCATGATTGTTTTTTTCATTTAAAGAACGGGGAATTTAGGAGAAAAACAAAAGGAAAAACTCTCAATTTTTGCTTTTATTTTGAGGCAATCTTGCAACCTCATAATGCTTCATATATATATTTTGGAAGAGATTTTCTTCTTTTTTTTTCGAAGCTTTTTTTTTCTTTTCTTTTTCATCACCCTTTTCTAAGATATTCACCCATAAGAATTGAACTATTTTGAAAAGGAAAGAAAGATATATTACCCAAAAGTAGATCAAGGACAAAAGTAGAAGTAAGATCATATACTCATGTTAACAGAAGGAATCACGAAGTGAGAAAATAATATCTAAAGGTCATTAGAAAGCTTACCTCTTGAGAGAACAATATTTAGCCTTCCCTAATGTCAACTTAGTCAAAGACATACAAAAAGCTGAGTAGAAGGTTAATAAACTTAAAACTTATTATATTTTATAAACTAGACATGCTATATAAAATGCTTTTATTTGAAAACTAATTTATAAAATCTTTTTTTTTAATTTTTCAAAGGGGGGTCCCCCTGCCCTACACTAGGTAGGAACACGGTCCCCAGTGTTCGAGAGAATTAAATAGACAAGAAACTGAAGGAAAGAGAAAGAACAATAAATACTCCCCATAATGACAGATGCCCTACACTTGGGTTTTAGCCGTGGGCTTCATGTGTGTTGAGGGGGAAGTTGTTGAGGAAGAAGGCATAATGAAGTCATCGAGGTAGATGGCCTGGACTGTGGCAGGCTTACTGCATAAATACTTCTTCAAGCGAGACCCATTGACTTTAAGGCGTTCACCTTTTTCATTTGCAACTTCGAAGGCACCTGATGCGTTCATGGCAGTGATGGTGAAAGGTCCAGACCAATGCGATTTTAACTTCCCGGGAAAGAGTCGTAGGCGGGAGTTGTAAAGGAGGACTTGATCACCGATTTGAAAGTGGCGCGGAAGAATGACTTGATCATGCCACTTCTTAGTTCTCTCTTTGTATAGGTTGGCATTCTCGTAAGCGCTGTGGCGTAACTCCTCGAGTTCTGAGAGCTGGAAATTTCTTTTGATGCCAGCAGCTTTTATATCAAAATTGAGAGACTTTAATGCCCAATAAGCTTTGTGTTCAAGCTCTACTGGTAGATGACATGCTTTTCCAAATACCAGACGGAAAGGAGTGGTTCCAATAGGAGTTTTGAAGGCAGTCCTATAGGCCCACAAAGCATCGTCGAGCTTTTGTGACCAATCTCGCCGAGATGAACCGACTGTTTTCTGTAAAATCCATTTTAACTCTCGGTTGGAGACTTCGGCCTGTCCATTGCTTTGTGGATGATAGGGAAGTGCTACTTTGTGATGAACTCCATATTTATGTAGTAGGGCATCAAATTGGCGGTTGCAGAAATGGGAACCACCATCAGAAATGATTGCCCGGGGCACCCCGAATCTGGTGAAAATATTTCTCTTTAAAAACTTCAGTACTGTTTTGGCATCTGCAGAAGCACATGAGATTGCTTCCACCCACTTTGAAACATAATCCACAGCGACTAATATGTACTGATGGCCTTGGGATGAAGGGAATGGACCCATGAAATCAATGCCCCAAACATCGAACAACTCTACTTCCAGGATGTTGTTCAAGGGCATCTCGTGTCGTCTTGAGATATTTCCCATCCGTTGGCAACTGTCACACTGTGAGACAAATTTGTGAGCGTCCTTATGTAATGTAGGCCAAAACAAACCTGACTCTAGAACTTTCGCAGCCGTCCGTGTGGAACCATGATGTCCTCCAGCCTCTTTAGAGTGACACATGGAGAGAACTGAAGTAGCCTCATTTTCAGGGATACACCTCCGGATGACCCCATCAGCACATACCTTGAAAAGGTAAGGGTCATCCCAGAAGAAGTGCTTGATCTGGGAGAGGAATCTCTTCTTTTGTTGAAAAGATAGTCCATGAGGAACTACTCCAGAGGCTAAGTAGTTGGCGATGTCAGCATACCATGGTTCCTCATTGCTTATTGTCAGTGTAGAAAATAACTCAACCCAATTGGAAAAAGTTCTCTTCTCAACCATGTCTTCTATTTGCTGGATGCTGAACACTGTCTCATCTGGGAAATATTCTTGAATAGGAACTCCATCATAAGGTCTCGTAATGCGGGACAAGTGATCGGCAACTCCATTATGGCAACCTTTCTTATCTACCACTAGAACGTCAAATTCTTGCAGCAGGAGAATCCAACGCAACAATCTCGGCTTAGTGTCTGCCTTGGTGAACAGGTACTTTAGAGCGGAGTGATCGGTGTGTACTATAACTTCACTCCCCCATAGATAAGAACGGAACTTATCAAGGGCGAAGACAACAGCAAGAAGCTCTTTTTCTGTAGTTGTATAATTCTTTTGGGCATCTACAAGAGTCTTGCTTGCATAAGTTATAATCCTTAGTACCTTATCCTTCTTTTGACACAGTGCAGCCCCCACAGCGTAGTCACTTGCGTCGCACATGATCTCAAAGGGGAGAGACCAATCAGGGGCAACGACCACAGGGGCTGAGACAAGCTTCTCTTTTATGATCTCAAAAGCCTCAAGACATTCCTCTGTAAAGTTGAATCTTGTATCCTTGGCCAACAGATCACTTAACGGTTTCGCAATCTTTGAAAAATCAGCAATAAACCTTCGATAGAAGCCAGCATGACCCAAAAATGCCCTTACTTCTTTTACTGAGGTAGGAGGAGGGAGCTTTTTGATGACCTCGACCTTGGCCTGGTCTACTTCAATACCTTCTTTGGAAACTCGATGCCCTAAAACAATGCCTTCTTTTACCATAAAGTGGCATTTTTCCCAACTCAGCACCAGGTTGGTTTCTTCGCACCTGGCTAAGATTAGATCTAGTTGCTGCAAACATTCATCAAAGTTAGGACCATATACACTGAAATCATCCATGAATACTTCGATACTTTTTTCGATAAAATCAGCGAAAATTGCCTGCATGCAACGTTGGAAAGTAGCAGGTGCATTGCAGAGTCCAAAAGGCATTCGGGTATATGCAAAGGTACCGTAAGGGCAGGTGAAGGTGGTCTTCTCCTGGTCCTCAGGTGCAATTGGAATCTGAAAATACCCTGAATACCCGTCTAGAAAACAATAAAATTCTTGGCCTGCCAACCTTTCCAACATTTGATCTATAAAGGGCAAAGGGAAGTGATCCTTCCGGGTGGCGGAATTTAATTTCCTATAATCAATGCACATGCGCCATCCCGTAGTTTTTCTTTGGGGGATCAACTCCCCTTTTTCGTTTGGAACTGCTTCGATACCACCCTTCTTGGGTACCACCTGGACAGGGCTTACCCAAGGGCTGTCAGAAATGGGGTATATGATACCAGCATCCAATAATTTTAGGACCTCATTTTTGACAACTTCTTTTAGGTTGGGGTTCAACCTCCTTTGAGCTTGCCTCATTGGTTTATGATTATCCTCCATACATATACGGTGGGTGCAAAAACTAGGATCAATACCCTTTAAATCTGCCAGACACCAACCTATCGCTCTCTTATGTTTTCCTAGGACTTCTAACAGCTTAACTTCTTGCTCAGGAGAAAGAAGCGAGGAAATGAAATGATACAGGAAGAGAGTTTGTACCTGAAAGGAAGGCGTACTTTAGATTAGAAGGGAGTTCCTTCAATTTTACCTCAGGTGGTTGTTCTATGGAGGGTACTGCTTTTTGAGGCGGGTAATCGAGCCTCTCCAATGGTGGTTGATAACTTTTCTTTTTACCCATGTCGAGTTGCTCAACGATTGCATTGATCTCTTTCTGTGAAGATTCTTCGATGGATGAAACCAGCACTTGCTCCAAGGCCTCTAACTCATGAGGTTCGACCAAGGGGACGGAGAAAGTCTCATCATCATTTATGAATTCGTCCGTGCCGTCATCTGTTAGTAGACCAACACAACAAACGGTGTGAGCAGAAACACTTTTTCTTACCATCTGTGCCATGTTGAATTCTATTTTCTCGTCCTCGAATCGGAAGGTAACCTTCCCATCATAAACATCAATGACTGCCTAGCAGCAGTACTTAAGAATGGGCGCCCTAGGATCAGTGGGACCTCAGTATCCTCACTAATATCCAAGACTACGAAGTCAGCAGGGAAGATGAATTTGTCAACTCCCACTACCAAATTTTCAACCATTCCCATTGGCTTGATGGAGGATCTATCTGCCAATTGGAGGGAGAAGGAAACGGGCTTTAGTTGACTGCCACGGATCCTTGTGAAGATAGAGTAAGGCATGATATTAATGCTTGCGCCAAGGTCACATAAACCATGGCCACAATCGACATTTCCAATACAACAGGAACTATTGGTAATCCTGGGTCCTTCTGTTTTGGTGGCATTGCTCTCAATAGTGCTGCCGAGCACTCTTCTGTTAGTGTAACTGTCTCCACGTCTTCCATTCGTCTCTTGTTGCTCATTAGTTCCTTGAGGAACTTAGCATATGTCGGCATCTGTTTCAGAGCATCTATTAGAGGAATGTCAATAGTTAAGCGTTGAAAAATTCCTAAGAATTTCTTGAATTGCTCATCCATATGTTTCTTCTTGAGCCTATTTGGAAATGGTAATTTTTCTTTTGGTGGAGAAGTGGAAACAGTAGAAGGAAATTTAGAGGTAGAGGGCGAAGAGATAGGAGCCTGTGTCTCCTGTGAGGGTATAGAAGGAATTTCCTCCTCTACATCATCAGATACCACTTGTTTTTCTTTTTCTTGATCTTTACCCACCTCCCTTCCACTTCGAAGAGTAACGGCACTTGCATCGTGGCTTGCAAGGTTAACTGATTTCGCCTGCTCTCTTGGATTTATTTGTGTTTGGGAAGGGAATTGGCCCTGAGGCCTCTGTTGTGTAGCATTTGCTGGATCTGAGTGTAGTGACTTCTGATCTTCCTAAGGGCTGAGATCTTCCTGTGTATCTCGTGACTTGTTCATCAAGCCTTCATTATCCCGCATCTCGGCCATCTCGGCTTCATGATTGATGAATATTGGGGTGGTCTACCACCATATGGTTGCTGGTGGAATTGTCTTGGATTTCCTGAAATCCTGGTTGGTTCTGGGAGTTTGGAGAAGTTTGAATATTTCTCTGCCAAGGTTGTCTGAATCCTTGGTTGTTGTTGACATAATTCACTTCCTCAGATGCTTTTAATTCCTGCAACTCAGGGCACTGTTCGAAATCGTGTGGTCCTCCACACTGTGTACAAAACACATCAGAAGGTAAAGGAAACACAGAGGGGTGCGATACCTGAGGTTGTCTTGAATTTACCACTTTGCATGCTGGGGAAGAGAACTCATGGCCAATTGCTCCACCACTTTCTGCAAGGCACTAACTTTAGTGGATTGCTGTGCGTTACTTTCCATTAATTGTTCATGACTCTTCAATTGCTCGATCTTGCTGTCGCTTCCTACTTGGTATAGACCTGGGGTGCTGCCTCTGGAACCACCGGTAGCCCAATCCCTTATTTCTTCACAAAGGGATTCAATTCCATTAAGAAATTGCTCTCCGGGCTTCTTTAGAATATCGGCACCAAGGGATGAAAGTACCATGGTCTTACATTGATTCACCAATCCTTTGTAGAATAACTGGGAGAGTTGTTCCTTGGTGAGACCATGGGGGGACAAGTCAGAAGCAAACCCTTGAATCTATCCCACGTCTCGCCGATGTTCTCTGAGCCTGGTTGCCTGAAGTTATAAATTTCAGCAATCATCTCTAAGGTTCGGCTTGGGGGTAAGAATTTGTCATGGAATTTAGTGGCCATGTCGTCCCATGTGTGAATAGTTTGTGGGGAGATGCTATGGTACCACTTACTTGCCATCCCTGTAAGGCTGTGAGGAAATAGGGAGAGTCTAGCGTATTCGAGAACCGTATCTTTGGAAGTAAGGCTATTTACGTGTTGGAGGAATTTTGTAATGTGGAGTAAGGCTTCATCAGGATTAGTTCCATCAAACATTCCTAACTCTTTCACACAACGGATTTGATGATATGGCTTTAATTTCTGCCATTCCTCATAATCTGCTTGGGAAAGAGCGGGAAGGCTTATGGCGGGTTGTTGACCTTGGTTGGAAGGCCGGTTAATGTTCCTAACGGTTGCAGGTATAGCAGCCATGGTATGGTGATTTCTTTGCTGTCTTTGTAGGTAATGGAATGTCCTTTCTATTTCTGGAATGTAATTGATGAGAGTTTCAGGGAGACTGATGATGTCGTGTGAGTGGCATTCACTTTAGAAGAACAAGTACCTAAAAGATAACAAAAAAAATATTTTTAAGTAATATGAAAATAGCATGTAATCACTAATATATGCTTTTATTCAATATATATCATTGTCATTACATATATATAAAAGACAAAAACTAAAAGAAAATATAAAAGAGACTAAAGTACATTAAAAGACAGCCCTAAACCTAGTGCGCCTAATTCTACTAGTAAAGATAGCATAGGAGGGGGGCCTTCGGTGAACCCTATTGGTGAAGATACCCATATGAGGGAATCTCCGCCTAAGTTCATCCACGGGCAGAACCCTCATGCGTGCCGTAGTCCTAAGGCGGTGATAAGCAAGGGCGGGTCTCAACTTCTTCCTCTTAATAAATATTTCTACCCCTGTAGGGGTAGAGTTCATTAACCACATAAATATGCAGAAAATGGAAAAGATTGGACTCCCCACTTTGTAACTTTGCCATCCAAATGTTTCTAGGCATCCTGAGTACAAAGTTTGGACAAAGGTGAGATAATTATAAGAGGAAGGAATTCATATATATATGTAGAAAAATAAAAATAATGCTAAGTTTAACTTAGCCGGGTACAATGCCGGGCGTCTACTATCCGGCACAGACTTCCTCTGGTTTTGCCGGGTAATATACATCCGGCACTAAATCCGGCACATTCAACAATTGCAAGACACATAAAAAAAAATTAATGAATGAAAGAATATAATATGGCAATTACCAGGTTAAGGACTTGGACTAATTCCAAGTCCCCGGCAACGGCGCCATTTTGCTAACAGAGATTTTAGTAGGTTAAATATATACTTTTATGTACAAGAGAGTAAACAGAACATAGGAAAAGAATCAAGAATGTGCCGGGTATGAACCACCCGGCACCCTGCACGGCAGTGAATAAAAATGAAAGAAAACCTACTCAATCTATACGGGTAGCAAACAAAAACCCGGTCAAAAGTAGCAGGGAAGCAAATTAAGACCCAGCAAGTCGAACCCTAGGGACTTGAATACAAAATTAGTCCTAGCCTTGGTAATTACTAAGTAAAGAGGGGGAAAAAGGGTATAAGTATTTCTAAACTAACTAAACTAATTATTCACAACGAACTAACCTTGATTAGGGTCAATTAACAATGTAAGAACTCATATGATCACGGATCAAAAGTGGCAAGTCTCGAAAAGGATTCTCTTTCTCGCAAAATGTATATGCCGGGTTTGATGCCGGCCACATTATACCCGGCGCATTCAAAAACTTTGAATGTGCCGGACATATTCCACCCGGCAGTCAGTCCGGCATCGTACATTTCGTAATAATTTTTCCAGTTTCAATTATGACAAAAGGAACTCATTATCCTTATTCGCATCGTGCATAAATAATGCCGCGAATACGAACAGAACAATGGGAAATAAGAGAAACAATCCTAAATCTTAGCATTTGTTGCCTACTTCTCAAGGCAACAATATTAAAGATTACCAAAGTCATAACCTATTCTACTCTTGCTGTTGAAGCCTTAAATAGAACTTTGTGATGATAGAACAAGAGAAAATTCTTGTTCTATTGATAAGGAGATTAAAACTCGGGTTAAGAAACTTGAGAATTCCATTAATGATCAAAGAGTGTTTACAATGCAATCAATCTAATCAAAGCAACCAAAGAGTCTACCAAACCAACCAGAACATTTGAGAGAAGATATAAGGAGGATCAAGAGTACAACTTGATGAGAATTCCCTTGAACTCGATAATGTCTTCTTTCTTCAGGTTGGATTTGCAGCGCTTCCTTGGCAGTAGTTCGTCGCGAATTTGAGAGATTTTGGTGTAAAGTAATATGAATGAAGTCCTCCAAGTGCAGACTCTCGGCCCTTTTATAGACTTGAAAATCTTCAGATGCCGGGTCCCATGCCGGGTACAAGTTATCCGGCATGTGAATAAAACACGTGCTTTTCAATAACGGTCGAAAACCGCCTGGCGCGAAAAGTCACATATGCCGGATAGAGAATATCCGGCACCTTGTCCGGCTCTGAGTATTTACTAACGGTAAATAACCGTTAGTTTGGCGAATAGGCGCGACGTTTGCTTATGCCGGATAGATCACACCCGGCAAAATGCCCGGCCTGATCTTCTTTCTGATGCGAACTGATGCCGGGCAGAAGTAACCCGGCTTTACATCCGGCATTGCTTGGTTTTTGATGCAGAACTTGCTCCTTGCATAGAAAACACTCAATGCATTAGTCTGACATATAAAATGGCTTTTATGCAAATTAATGTAAATACTACCTATTATAACCTTATTTTAACTAATAATACCATAAATCTAGCTTATAAAACATGATAAGTCTTCGGCTTATCAGTCGGCAGTGATCAATGCCACACACATGAAACCCGGACGTTTGAATTTGACCTTCAAACAGTTTTAAGCCTTGTATAATTATGTGATGTATAAACCAGTGTATGTTAAGGATGTTGTAAGTGTTAATTGTGGCGACAGTATAAGCCAACGAATGTTGTAAAAAGAGTGTGTTAATGAATAAAGTGGAGTTGTTTGAAATATATCAACCGTGTAGTTACCCAATACTTATTAGTTTGCCAATGAATTAGGCTGTGCACTCGGAACAGGAGGTATACTGAGTGTCTGCAATGAGGCAGAAGCCGGCAGGAGCGGCACAATCCTCACCGGTACCTTTCCAGTCAATGGCGTGGACGCTTCAATCTTGTTCGACTCTGGAGCCTCTCATACATTTATCTCGCTATCTTTCGCGAAGAGGCTGGGGTTAGACGGTGATGAGATGCCAGACTTCCTAGTCACTCTCCCGTCGAAAGAGCAGATCAGGTGTACCCGCTACCACCGAGATGTTGTTGTGAGAATCAGAGGTGAAGAATTTCCGATCGACTTGATAGAGTTTGACGGACTTGGTTTTGATGTGATTGTCGGGATGAACTGGTTGGAGCGGTACAAGGGCAGAATCCTATGTGCTGAGCATCGTCTGCTTCTTAGGGGTCCGTCTGGGGTTACCATATCTTACCGCTAGAGGCCCAGGGAGCCTTCGACTCAGATCATCACCGCCATGGCTATGTATCGTGAACTACGACGAGGGAATGATGTATACCTCTGCTATGCCCAGGACATAGAGAGAGACCCGGAGTTTAGTCCTGATGTGCCGGTAGTGTCGGAGTTTCCTGATGTATTTCCTAAGGAACTGCCGGGCATGCCGCCAGCACGGGAAGTTGAGTTTGAGATTGACTTGGTTCCGGGCACCGGACCAATTGCGAAGGCGCCCTATCGTATGGCTCCAGCAGAGATGACTGAGCTCAAGGAGCAGCTGAGAGACCTACTCGACAAGGGATTTATCCGCCCTAGCGTTTCACCATGGGGAGCGACGGTCCTCTTCGTGAAGAAGAAGGACGGTAGCCTCCGCCTGTGCATTGACTATCGAGAGCTGAATGCAGTTACGGTGAAGAACCGTTACCCTTTACCACGCATCGACGATTTATTTGATCAGTTGAGGGGAGCATTAGTATTCTCCAAGATAGATCTACGATCCGGATACCATCAGATTGCCATCCGTGACAGTGACATTGAGAAGACAGCGTTCAGAACTAGGTATGGACATTATGAGTTTACGGTTATGCCGTTTGGGTTATCCAATGCACCAGCTAAGTTCATGGACTTAGTGAACCGCTTGTTCCAAGATCAGTTGGACAAGTCAGTGGTAGTCTTCATCGATGATATACTTGTGTACTCGAAATCGAGAGGTGAGCACGAAAGCCACCTGAGAAGTGTGTTGCAAACATTGAGAAAGAATCAGTTGTATGCGAAATTTTCAAAGTGTGAATTTTGGTTGAACCAAGTATCATTTCTTGGACATTTGATTTCTGAGGCCGGGATCGCTATTGATCCGACAAAGATTGATGCAGTGTGCACCTGGCCTAGGCCGAAGACAGTTACCGATATCAGGAGCTTCCTCGGTCTGGCAGGTTATTATAGGAGGTTTGTGAAGGACTTCTCCAGTGTCTCGAAGCCGATGACTTCCTTGATGAAAAAGGATGCACCATTCGAGTGGACAGTCGACTGTGAGAGTTCTTTCCAGAGTCTCAAGGATGCTCTGACATCTGCACTAGTCCTGACTTTACCAGACGGTCCAGATGGTTTTGAGGTCTATTGCGACGCATCAGGCAGAGGTATGGGTTGTGTGTTGATGCAACACGGGAAGGTCGTAGCATACGCCTCGACAGCTGAAGAAGCATGAAGAGAACTACCCTACCCACGACTTAGAATTGGGTTCCATTGTCTTCGCACTGAAGATATGGCGACATCACTTGTATGGGGTAAATGTGACGATTTATTCTGACCATAAGAGTTTAAAGTACTTGTTCACTCAGAAGGAGTTGAACATGAGACAAAGAAGGTGGGTTGAATTTCTGAACGACTACGACATTAATCTGCAATACAAGGAGGGTAAGGCAAATGTGGTAGCTGACGCACTGAGTCGCCGAGCACACTCTCTCCATTCGCTAGTCTCTCATTCTAGCTTGGTTGAAGAGGTGCGGAGTGCTCAGATGACGGATCAGTACATGATGGAGATTAGACAGAAGCTTATTGATGGCACATTCGAGGGTCAGAAGTACGACTTCAGACTCCACGATGATGACCTGATTAGGATTAATGGCCGATTGTGTATACCGAGGAGTAGCGCTGAGTTGAAGGAGCGCATATTGAGTGAGTCCCATTGTTCTACTACTTCGATTCACCCCGGAGCTTCAAAGATGTATAAGGGTATGAAAAGATATTTTTGGTGGACGGGAATGAAAAAGGATGTGAATGACTATGTGTTGAGGTGTCTCACTTGTCAGAAGGTCAAGTTTGAGCACCGACGGCCTGGTGGTATGGTACAGCCAATGCCAGTGCCTGAGTGGTAGTTCCATGACATTTCTATGGACTTCGTAGTAGGGCTTCCACCTACGAGGGGAGGTCTGAATATGATTTGGGTTGTTGTTGACCGACTGACCAAGGTGGCTCGATTCATACCGATGAAGGACACCTGGAAAGTGGCAAAACTAGCAGAGCTCTTTGATAGAGAGATTGTTCGGCACCATGGGGTACCGAAAACGATTGTATCTGACAGAGATACCAGATCCTTATCGAGGTATTGGAAGTCTACGCGAGAAGCATTGGGTACCGAACTTAAACTGAGTACAGCGTTTCACCCACAGACAGATGGTCAGAGTGAGCGCACCATCCAGACACTTGAGGATATGTTACGTGCATGTGCACTTGACTTTCAGACCAGCTGGATTGACAAGTTACATCTGATCGAGTTTAGCTACAACAACAGTTACCATGCTTCGATCAAGATGTCTCCCTTCCAGGCATTATATGGTAGACCATGCCGCACGCCATTATGCTGGATGAGTCGAGTGAGACGGTCATTATAGGACCAGAGTATCTGGAACAAGTTCAAGCAGAAGTACGACAGATCCGGGCTAACATGAAGTCAGCTCAGGATAGGCAGAAATCATACGCCGATGTGCGCAGACATGACCTGGAGTTCGCTGTGGGCGATCAGGTATTTTTGAGAGTATCCCCCATGAAGGGAGTGTTTCGTTTTGGCCAGAAACGCAAGTTGAGCCCGAAATATGTGGGGCCATATGTTGTGACGGAGCAGATTGGCCCGGTAGCTTACACACTAGATTTACTCGCCGAGCTGGGCAAGGTACATGATGTATTTCATGTGTCCCAGTTGAAGAAATATATGTCTCATCTGTCTCATGTACTTCAGCCTGAAAGGCTAACCTTAGAGCCGACCATGCGATCATTGGAGACTCCGGTACGCATTCTGGATACTAAGACTCGAGACACTCGCCATAAGTCTGTGAGACTGGTGAAAGTTCTCTGGTCTAACCAAGACGTTGAGGAGGCCACTTGGGAGCTGGAAGATAAGATGAAGGCAAAGTACCCGTCATTGTTTACTTCTTAGTGTTTGTATGTATAGGGTACGGGGCGTACCCCTATTTAAGGGGGGTAGAGCCGTTTCGGTTATGTGTGTACGGCATGTATTTGGATACATTGTCTGTGTTGTGTTGTTATGTTGTTACCCTGTTATGTTACAGACCGCTGAGTCTGAATGATGTTGTGATGTTTTGTTGTTTGGACCTTGTGTCCGATGTTATGTAAAGATGTTGTTAACGTTGTTATGGAAGTGTTGTTGATATGTGTTCCCGTGTTCTAATAGTTAGGATATGTGGAAGTGTGAACTTTGGGGACAAAGTTCTTTTAAGGGGGGTAGATTGAAATACCCCAAACCTAGTTATGTTGTTTAAACATTTAAATATGGTATATTAAGACTAAAAGAGTCTTAGAAGCATTAGTAAGCAATTTAAACCATAGAAAACACAAAAGTGCTTTAAGGTCAATAAGAGCCAAAATGTGCTCTAAGCTTGGGATAAGCTTGGTTAAGACCTAATGAACTTACCAAGACCTCATTTATATACTAATGAAATAAACCAATTAGCAAAGAAAACCAAGCTTGAAAACAAGTTAAAACACAAATGTGCTTTAAGGAGTCTTAAAGCACATTTTTGAAAAATTGTCTTGTAAATGAGTTTGAATGGCTAAATGTCCATCATTAATCTTTAATTAACATGTGTACTATATAGTATCACATTTGGAAGTCTATATCAATGAGAAATCAAAAATTTCACTTCTATGTGCCTTGTTTATGAATAGTGACTTTAATAAGCTAGTTTGTAAATATGTTATATAAGTGGGACAATTGATTAATAAAGACTAAAATACCCCTAAGTACTATTGGGGGCCGGTTTTTAAGGTGTGGTGACCCCCCCTTGTTAACATGTTAAGTAAAAAAGATGACTACTTAGTTACTATTTACTTATTAAGTACAAATATCTTCTAAAAGCAAGACTTATCTCATCTCTTTCCTTCTTTCATTTCCCACCGTCTCCAACACTTCACCTTCTCCATTCTTGCTCTCTCTCTTTCACGATAATACACCACCACCATCAAAACTCCATCTTTGATCTCTTGTAATTCCTAGCTCACTTAACCAAATCAAAAACAAACACCACCATTCTCTTCCTCTCATCAAGATCTTCATTCCTATCTTCTCAAAACTTCAAGACCACCATTTCGGTGCCATGGAGTTCCACCATTGAAGGAGCTTGAGCTTATATTTTACATATTATTGATCTCCTTTGCTTCTAGGTAAGGAATCTCAAAGAAAAATAATGTTTCCTCCATGTTTTTATCATGACCGAAAATCACCATTGATGGTGCTCATTATATTGCTTTGTTCTAGCTTCATTCCAACCTTCCAAGGACTAGGTGGAGTCCTCTCTTGATAGATATTCAAACTCTCTTCAAATACCAAGGTAAAAGAACTATCTTAATGTTTTTGAAACAATGTAAAACCTAGGGTTTACAATGAGTTTAAGCTTGGAGCTTGTACACTCATTACATTGTTTGTATAATGTATAGAAGTTGACAAGCTATCAAACATCATTACCGGTTTTATAAGGAAACAAGAAAGAAGTTTGTGAGAAAAAGAGGAAATATGCTAACCTAATGTAGTTTAATGCCTTAGGAGAAATGAGCTTATAATGCTTGTTAAAACTACCTAAAGAGCAAATGGTAAATGACCTAGTGAAATGTTCTCAAGGAGACTAGTAAAAGGACATATGTGTTGTTGTATGTATTTGCAGGTCAAAGGCAAATATATTGTGGAAATTCAGTGTTTAAGACTTATGCATTTTAAGGGCCTAAGCTATGCATTTTAAGGGCCTAAGTGCCATGCAATTTAAATTATGCACTATATTGTGATGTAGTGTAAATTTGGTGAAACTTTGTGTGTGAGAGTGTTCTTGGTGAATTAGGTGTTATTGTGTGCTTAATGGAGAAAACAATGTGTTTTGGCTTAGTAATGTTCTAGGAGAACCCATGTCAAAAATTGGGTAATGTATAGGAGGTTATAAGTGTTTTAGAGGTTTTGGGAAACTAGGAAGTCTTGTGAAGGGCTAGGTATTTACTAGGAAGGAAACTTGTAAAGATGTTTAAGAAGTTGTTTAGAAAGAAAAGATGTTTGGGAGATGATGTTGTAGTGGTGAAGAGCTTTGGGCATAGGGGTTAGCATAGGTATGAACACCACTTAGAGAATCAGGAGAAATTAGTATAAGTGTAAGAAATTTCGGTATAAGATGAGTAAGTGTTTAAGGTGATAGATAATGAATTTCAGGGATGTTGTATGAGGGGTTTAAGTGTACCAAATGTTGTTAGAAAACATTAAGAGGCTTAGGGAGAAGTTTGGTGAAGATTTGACAAAGTTTGGGCAAGTTTGGTGGCGTCGACCTAGGGGTCCGACCCAAGTTTGGGTCGGACAGCCCCTGTTGGACGTCAGGAAATGGTTCTGGAAACGGTCCGACCCAGAGGACTTGGGTCGGACATGCGTCGGACGGTCATGTTTGGAAGGACGAAAATGTTCTGGAATGGTCCGACCAGTCGAGGTGAGTCGGACATGGGTCGGACGTGGGTGTTTGTAAGGCGGTAATGTTCTGTAATGGTCCGACCCCGTCGAGTGAGTCGGACATGGGTCGGACGTGTAGGTTTTCTAAGGTCGATAAAATCTCTGGAATGGTCCGACCCAGAAGGTTGGGTCGGACATGGGTCGGACAAGTTAAGTTTTTCAAACCCGAAAAACACTGGAAGGGTCCGACCCAGTTGTGGGTCGGACGGTGGGTCGGACAGACCAAAACTTATAAAAAAAAATAAATAAAGAATGTGACAAATGTAGTTAACCTTAGGGGGTAATGTAGGTAAGGAAGGATTAGTTGGTATTAAACTGTCATACAATCATGTTAAACATTTAGTAAGTTTGAGGTTAAGTAATAATTAACCGACATTCTTAAACCTGTATAGGAGTGACCTACGGTGGAAATCAATCGAAGCAAGGACCAAGGTATGGTTTTCTTGCAGTCTGTTGCCTACCGGTTTACACCGCTTGTGTGTTATTTGTTTTCTGTGTGCTCATGACTTTGTAAGATTAAAGCATGTAAAAGTTAACAGTTGTTGAATATTATTATGTTGTTAAGTAGACTCTCTCTTCCCTTGTGTGTGTCTAACAGACTTGATATTATTGTGAATTGTTTATTGAGTTCAATGATGAACTAATAACAAGTGCTAATGGGGGAAGTGAGGAGTCCGGTCTGTTCCGGCCACGTTGTGTGAGTATGGGAGTCGATGTCATAACCGGTTCGATTCTCTTTGTAGTTATGGTTGTTTTTCCAATTTGGTTTCCAACCTTCCCTTTAGCTTAACCAAGCTATTTTGACTGACTCACGTCGGGCCACAGGGGCATACTATGTGTTGTTCGGTGTGCTTGGATCACTATATCCGAGGCACTTGTGTTAAGTTATCCATTCAATCTAACAGGACGGTAACGAGTTATGTAACGAGCTTAGCATGAGTATGGCAACATTCTCTAGGCTCTCCATGGGAACTAATTGTATTGGTTCCTTCCTAAAAGGAAATTGTTCTTGTACGTTATATGTGATGTTGTGTACAATACCCAAGTTGTGATATATGTATATGTTGTGGTTTTAAATGAATCCATGTCATCATGACATTAGTTAGCAGCATCCCGGTAGCCATGGGCTGCACGTTAACCAACCAGCCAAGGGTTGCTGACCCCCTCGGGGGCTCCATATTTCTTTTACTGCAGGATGAGGATCGAAGAAGCGGAATGGCTTTGATCTAGGATGCAGGTTTACTTTTGATTACTTTTGGATGTTGGCCCGGGATGCGCCTGTGCTCCCGTGGGGCGATATCTATTTTGGGTGTGAACAGTTTACAGAGATAGTATGAGTGAGGATGTAAGTAAATACTCGGTATTATGTTATGATATATGGTTATTAGTTCTATGCTGGAGTTCTGATCATCAGACCGATACACTTGTATTGTCAGCCTGTTAACCACGTGGGTGGTTGACGCGTTGTAGCACCAATCGTTTAGTTACTGTTTAGGTGTCTAAATTTCCGCTGCGATTTCAAGTAATGTTATGTGCGTAGTAGGGGTGTTACATGTGGAATGTTTTGGAAAACGCTAATTGAGTTTAAGAGGAATTTCTAAAAGGAAATGGTTGTGTGACTAACTCAGCTTGTATGTCTAACTGAGCCTTGAATGAAACTCACTTGGGTATTGGTTCCTTCTATTTGGTTGTTCCATTAGACATTGACTGCTTAGGGTTTACGCTTATGCACTCTGTAGGACTGAGTGTTTTGGTATTGCTCTGGGTAGTTAGTGATCTGGTGGGATTTTGGAAAAGGTCAATTTTGGTTAATTCTTCTTTTGACTCTGGATATCGTTTCATCCATGAGCTGGTTCTTGAGGTTTCGACGTGCGCGCGTCTTCAATGGTAAAAGCAGGGGGCTGTATATCCCTCGCCCATAGGGGCATTTATATTTGACAGCAGGGGGCTGTATATCCCTCGTCCATACAGGCATTAATATTTGACAGCAAGGGGCTGTATATCCCTCGTCCATACGGACATTTATATTTAACAGTAAAGGGTTGTATATCCCTTGTCCTAAGAGGACGTAGTAAACAGTGAGGGGCTGTATATCCCCTGTCCTAAAAGGACGTACTTGGCGATGGGGCCATCTCTCCCAATTGGTTTTTATTCCACTCTTGAGCTATTGGTTCTTGGATCTATCTTATCATTCCTAGTCCTTTGTGACTATCTGAGTCTTTTTACTTCTAACGGGAATTGGGTTTAACTAAGGCATTGGATGTTCACTGTAACACCCCAACTCAATCCAAACGTGGTCTCGCAACTTAACAGCATATATATATACACGTCGCAGCGGAATTCTTTACACCAGGACCTTGCCACGGTCTGACTACAGAATATACCGAACATTAGTACATAACAACCTTAACCAAATACATTCCTTCTTACAATTCCCTCACATCCTATACATCTTACTAACTCAATTGCCATACGAGTGTACATGCACAACTCGTAGGCCACACTTAACCTGCAGCACTTGTACCCCTTCTTACTCTCGCGACAGCTGCCTCCTGATGTTCACCTGTGTAGTAAAAACAGCCCCCAAAAGGGGTCAGCACGAATGCTGGTACGATCCTCTCATGGCCCCCAAGCTAACGTGGCTACGACGACTAATTGTCGATAGCATGGAGGTTGATTAGATGCACAACATAATAGTAAGTGCAGTAAACAACAAACCAAATATGAACAATCAAAGTTCACACACAATGAACGACTTAGATGCGTTACCTTAATTAGAGAGTTAATTATTTAACTCCTTAAGTTGTGTTTCCTCTTAATCTCAGTCCATCCTTATCTCACCTCAATTTTAGTCTTATCTTAATCTTAGTAACAACCACCCTTTAAAAAGGAGTGGATGTAGCTTATATTAGTCTTAAAAATACAAACCATCCTTTAAAAGGAATGGTTGTAACTTATCTTAACCTTGCCTTAATCTTATCTTATTCTCAGTATACAAACCGTTCCTGGAGGGGAATGGTTGTATCCTAAGTCCAAACCTGGGATTTAGGTGATCCCACCGCACCATCTTAATGCCACCTACCCTGGACGGAAGTCCAGCGTAGCTGAGCCGGCAATGGCCCTAGGCTACAAGTCCGAAGACAAGTCCTCAAGCGGAAGACGGATCTGCTATAGATACCGACCCCCTTTCCTTAGCATGCATGACCGGAGTCAGTCCTGGGTTTCCTCACTCAAGTTCCAGTTAGTAGTAGTCTCAAGACCATGTTTGGTTAACCTCTTTTGGTTTATATCAACCCAGTTAGGGAGCGTTCCTTAGTCTCACACATTTCCTTACTAATGTTGGTTAGTAAGTCCTCACGGTATGTTGTGTTAGTTTTCAAACATCACACAACATACAATAAACATAATATTCCGGTTGCATGCTTTATCTTGTTTAGTGAGCACACAGAAACAAATAGCACACAAGCCGAGGGACACCTCGTTAGCAAGCAGGTCACAAGAAGAACTGTACCGTTCACCGTTGGTCGTTCGGTTGCTTACTCTCTTCCGGGTCCAAATTCCCAAGCCCTAAAACATTCATTCAGTTTAGGTTGTTAATCACTTAACTTAATTCAACTCATTTAACTTGCTTAACCCATAATGATTCCCACCTAACACCTCTTAAGTTTTACAACATTAATCTTACAACTTAACCTTAAACTTTTAAGTTTATACTTATCTTAATCTCTTAGGTCTTTACACCTCTAATCATCAATGCCCTCTTAATGGGGTACCATTAATACCACTAACTTCCTTAGGGTTTCTTTCTTTTTTTTCATTTTTAGGGTCGACCGACCTTACCTAAGGTCAGTCCATTCCAGAATCATTACCGGTTGAAGATTTCACCCCGACCGACCTTGCAAGTCCGGTCCCCAAGGTCGGTCCATTCCCGAGAGCTTCCCTGTGGGATATTTATGCCCGGCCGAACTTGCCAAGTTCGGTCCCAAGTTCGGTCGATTCCAGAGACTCAATTCGTACACAAAATACAAGCCCGACTGAACTTGCAAGTCCGGTCCCCAAGTTCGGTCGATTCCGGAAACTCTTTCCGGTAGTGTAAACTGAGCTCGACCGACCTTGTAGGTCCGGTCCCTAAGGTCGGTCGGCTCCAGAACCATGTTTCTAACTTCCCATTTGACTCCAAACTTCTCCACATGTTCCCCCATGTGTCTTAATACCATTTAGGCACTTAAACTCACCTTAGAACTTCCACCAAACTCTCCAAAACAACTTCCAAAGATCTTCTTAAACATTTGCTAAATTCTTACAAACACTCCTAACACTTATCATATAATTCCTTACATTACCAACTTGTAACCTTACCAAAACTTCTACCAACCCAAGTGTTCTCTCCTTAACAGTTTGAGCACTTCATAAACATCATTTTCCATCCCCAGTTCACTTACTAAAACTTCCTCAAGTCACCTTGCATATCCATACACAAATTCCTCTCCTTTCCTTTGGTTACCCATCACTCTTAAACTCTTAAGCTTGCTTATACATTTCTTTCCATTACCTTAATACCTTGACATTGTTCTCCATTTACCTTGACCATGTAACTCCCTCCTTAGACATTTCCACCTCTTTTATGCATCTTATTCACCACCCTCATGATGATACGCTCTTTTACATTCCTAGTCATTTTCCTTGACATTTGACAACATCCTCCCACACATTTCTCTTCCATCACCTAAGTCCACTCATTAACATCTAACTAAACCTCATTAGTCCACTACTAGCATCATCACACTTACACAAGCTATCCAAACTCCTCATTGTTTATTCCCTAGTTCATATCTAAATCACCTTAAAGCATTATATACCTTTCCATCCAAATCTTTGCTCAATCTTAGCATTCCTCATCACATGATTTTGGTGTGTTTAATACACCCACCTAACCTCTAATTCCTCCTAGACAACTCTAGGCCATTCTAAGCCTCAAGAACTCCTTAGTTAACTCATTTCCACTCAAATTCCTCTTAATGATCCCTAATAAATCCTAGGGCATATTAGCTCACCACTACCACTTAAACACTTTGTTTTCTACTCAAATTTCGCCATAGCTTCTCTAGTATATTATCATGCCCAAATGCATTGTTTCCTCACTCAACCATCTCACACACATCAAGTTCTTTCTCATCATATTTTAGCACTCAAACCAACTCATTCACAACAAACTTAATATATTGCAATAATCTTAAATTGCATAGCACTAAGGCTCTTAAATGACATGGCTCTTAGGCCCTTAAATAACTTAAACTTAAACACTGAATTTCCCACATATAAAAGCTTTCAACCTGCAAATACACCCATCAATCTCATAGTAGTTTTAATGCTCTTAAAATCCCTCTTAAACTTATATTTCTAACTCATTCCCATTGGCTCCTTAGTCACAAGTTCATAAGCTTGTTTACATTCTTTTTCTTAGGTTACATAACCCATTACCTAATGTAAGCCTTAGGCTACATTGGTACTCATCTAAAACTCATTCCTTAAACCTTAAACCACCATTAGGTAAGTAATTTACCTTGTTTTCTCAAGCTTATCTTATCTTCCTCCTTAGACCTTCTTCTTGAATGAATATCGGCCACCACTTAAACTTCCTTTGCCAATGTTCTAACCAATATTCAATGACTCACATGAGTACTAAACAATACACTAACCTCTAGGAATGAAAACCTAGGTTAGAAATGTGTTCTAAGGCATAAAGTGGATGATTACCTTTGAAGTCTCAAAGTAGACTTGGGCATTGAATGAAATAGGACCTCCACTAGTCCTTGGTGAATAAATCAAGCTAGAACAAGGCATAAAAACAAGGCCCCATGAGTAGTAATTTTCGGCCATGTGGAAGGAATGATGGAAACATGGTTTTTCTTACATTTTCCTCACCTTAAGAGAATAGAGAAGCCAATGAACTCTCCAAGCTTGAATTTCCTCCATCAATGGAGTTTTCTCTTGGCACCGAAATGGAGCTTTGAAGGATTTGAAAAGATAGAAAGATAGGTCTTGGCCTAACTAAGAGAAATCTATACTTGGTTTTTGATTTGGAGCAAAGATGAACACTTGGTGAGCATTTGAAGGTGGACTTCCTGGAGGCAGCCCTCTCGGTTTTGGAACAAGAGAGGAGAAGAAGAAACCGTGGGAAGAAGAGAAATGAAGAGAGAGAAGAAGAAAGGTAGGCTAATATAAGATATTTGCTTTATAAAAGCAAATAGTAACTCCTTTACTTATCTCTTCTTTTCTTCCTTATTTGAAATACCCCAAACCTTAGTATGTTGTTTAAACACCTAAATGGGGTATATTAAGACTAAAAAGAGTCTTAGAAACATTAGTAAACAATTTAAACCATAGAGAACACAAATAAATGCCTTAAAGTCAATTAGGGCTAAAATGTGCTCTAAGCTTGAGATGAGCTTGGTTAAGACCTAATGAACTTACCAAGACCTTATTTATATACTAATGAACATATTAAACCAATTACCAAAGAAAACCAAGCTCGAAAACAAGTTAAAACACAAAATGTGCTTTAAGGAGTCTTAAAGCACATTTTTGAAAAAAATTGTCTTGTAAAAGAGTTTTGAATGGCTAAATGTCCATCATTACTCTTTAATTAACATGTGTACTATATAGTATCACATTTGGAAGTCTATATCAAGGGGAAATCAAAAATTTCACTTCTATGTGCCTTGTTTTAGTGAATAGTACTAAAATAAGCTAGTATGTAACATATGTTGTTATAAGTAATTAAATTGATCAAAAAAGACTAAAACACCCCTAAGTAACTATTGGGGGCCGGTTTTTGTAAGTGTGGTGACTCACCACTCTTGTTAACATGTTAAGTAAATAAAGAAGACTAGATAAGTTACTATTTACTTTAAGGTATAAATATCTTCTAAAAAGCAAAACAAACTCACTTATCTCATTCTCTCATTTCCTTTCTTCATTTCCCACGGTTCCAAGTCTTCTTCAACCTCTCTTCTTTCCTTCATTCACGATTTGCAATAGTACACACCAAGACTCCATCTTTGACCACTTGTATTTCCTAGCTTACTTAACCAAATCAAAAACAAACACACCATTCTCTTCCTCTCATCAAGCTCTTCATTCCTATCTTCTCAAAACTTCAAGACCACCATTTCGGTGCCATGGAGTTCCACCATTGAAGGAGCTTGAGCTTATATTTCTACATATTATTGTTCTCCTTTGCTTCTAGGTAAGGAATCTCATAAAAACTTCATTTCCTCCATGTTTTGTTGTTGACCGAAAATGCCCATTGAAGGTGCTCTTATATGGCTTTGTTCTAGCTTCATTCCAACCTTTCAAGGACTTGGTGGAGTCCTCTCTTGATAGATATTCAAACTCTCTTCAAAGACCAAGGTAAAACAACTATCTTTATGTTTTTGAAACAATGAAAAACCTAGGGTTTACAATGAGTTTAAGCTTGGAGCTTGTATACTCATGACATTGCTTGTATATTGTTTAGTAGTTGACAAGGAATCAAATACCTAGCCGATTTTAAACAAGGAAACAAGAAAGAAGTTGTGAGGGAAAAAGAGGTAAATATGCTAACCTAATGTGGTTTAATGTCTTAGGATAAATGAGCTTATATTGCTAATTGAAATGATCTAAGGAGCCAATGGGGAAGTGACTTAGAAGGATGCTCTTAAGGGCTTAGTAAAAGGCATACGTGTTGTTGAGTGTATTTGCAGGTCAAAGGCAAATATATTGTGGAAATTCAGGGTTTATGATTTATGCATCTTAAGGGCCTAAGAGCCATGTTATTTAAGGGCCTAAGTGCCATGCAATTTAAATTATGCACTATATTGTGATGTAGTGCTATATGTGCGAAGTTTGTGTATAAGAAATTGTTTGATGGATTTTTAGTGTTCTTGGTTGTTTGATGGTGAAAACAATGTGTTTTGGTTTAGTAATGTTCTAGAAGAACCTATGTCAAAATTTAGGTAACAAACAAGAAGTTCTAAGGGTTTAAAATGAGTTTGATAAGTTAAGAAATGTTTAGAATGGTTAAGTGCTTTCCTTGTGAAAGAAACATGCATTAAGGTGTTTAATGATGTAAAAAGGGCTTAGGTAATGTTCTAGAGGATTTAGAATGCAAAAGAATGCTTTGGGACATTTCATGATTCTTGATGAGGTTGTATTTAGGACTTGTGTATTGTTGGTGAAAAAGGGATGAGTGGATTGTTACATGAGAAGCTATAAACTTGTAAAGATGTTTAAGAATTGTTTAGGAAGAAAAGATGTTTGGGAGATGATGTAGTAGTAGTGAGTAAACATTATTGACATGGTGGTTATCTTAGGTATGAAACACCACTTAGAGACCTAGGAAAAAAATAAGTGTTAAGGATTTCGGTATGGAATGAGTAGTGTTAAGGAGATAGATGATGAATTTTATGGATGTTGTATGAGGGTTTGAGGTACCAAATGATGTTAGGAAACATTAAGAGGCTTTAGGAGAAGTTTGGTGAAGATTTGACAAAGTTTGGGCAAGTTTTTGGAGGCGTCCGACCCAGGGGTCCGACCCAAGTTTGGGTCGGACAGCCTCTGTTAGATGTCAGTAAATGGTTCTGGAACGGTCCGACCCAGAGTAACACCCCATCCAACATAAACATACTTACAACAAACTGCAGCGGAAGAACACCTTATCACATTACTTAACTTGTTGGTGTTACACGCCGTTAGCCACCCACGTGGCTAACAAGGCTAATACATACACAATGTACCGGTCTGATGGGCTAAATTCCCGAGCAACTATACATTAGTATCCCTCTCCATTAACAACAACACAACATACACCATATCAACTATACCGAGTATTTATAAACTGTTGCCGACAACAATTTCGGTCTTACTACACCTACTGTACATACACTAAAAAGTTTACCCATGCACAACGACTACCCGTCCTACTCTCGAGCGGCTTCCAGCACTTCGTACCTGAATAGGAAAAGAAGAGAAAGGGGTGGCCCCAAGGGGCTCAGCACCTTTGCTGGTATGGTAATCCCGCAGCCCACATGCTACCGGGCCACGCACGACTAATTGTCGTCTTAGCATGCAGTTGATTATATTTAAATCATGCATGTGACAATAAACACACAACACTTAACATTTCGCCTCAATGGGCTCAACAATCGGATAATACATCCTACTTAACAAGTCACCCATGGTATTCATCATCCCTAGAGTGTTTCTCCTCCAACGGAGCTACTTCCTTAATAGACGGCACATACCCTTAAATCGGGTTATCCTTAAACGTCTCTTATCACAAACTGGGAATCATATCCATGACCCACACACTTCACATCTTACAACATATAACATACACTACATACAACACTTAACAACACTTTGCACGTTTCTACGTACACAACATAATACCGCAATGAATACTGCATCACAACAAAACACATAACACAACGGAATGGTTCGCTTAGGAACCGACCCAAACATAGTTTATACACTGGTGAGCCTAGAGAAGTTGCCAGTCTCATGGTAAGCTCGTTATACAATAACAACAACACTCATTACCCGTCCTAATAGTTGGACGAGTAACTTAAGTTAAGGCGGTTCGGGTTTGGAGGCCCGACACACACACAAACACATGTTCCCCCTAAACCGATCATAAGTCAGAATAGCCAGCTTTGGAGTAAGCTAATGGGAGATCATAACCCGTGAGGGAAACAACCATAACAAAGAGAAGGGTAAGGCTAGGAAGGATACCCTCTCCCAAACAAACGCGCGACCGGCCAAACCGGATTCCTCACTACTGTTAGTACATACTTACTACTTAGACAATACTTAGAACCCCACTATGGAGCTTGTCACATAACAACTCAACATATTACAACTGGGTTAAACATACAAGGGAGATCCCTACATTCACATACATATCACACAATTAACGCACGCATAGCCGTGTTAGTACGTCCCATGTACGGGTCGTTTACTCCGAATACCGAACTCTCAAGTGATCCTAGACTCAGTTAACTAAGGTTAACACTGCCGAGGTTAAATGGTATCGGAGTTTGAACGCCACATATATGAATTACTGTAAACCATTACATGTTTATCTTACAACGTGGCAAACATACAGAAAAACACATTGGCATACAAGCCGGTGTAATCCGGTAGGACGCAGGTTGCAAGAAAACCATACCTGTCACCGGAGTCCACTTATCCTGTCCATATATGTTCCTCGAGCAATTCTCGAACAACTGTTAACCACACGTGTTTTTCATTAACATCGGGGTTTGCTTGATCATTTAATGTCAATGCTTAATTTTTCCCCGTTAACTTAGTTACATAACTTAACATTTTAACTTGTTTACTCTCACATTTTAATACAACTTTTAACCCACTTAGGTGTCGTTAAAACTCCCCTAACATGTCCTTAACATCCTTATAACATCATACCTACCAATCCCCATCATCACATATCATTTCATAACCTTAAACCATGTTTTTGGTCCGACCGACCCACCGACCGACCCACAGCTGGGTCGGTCCATTACAGAACCCTTTTACTTCCTTATTACATGCCCGTCCGACCCACGTCCGACCCACCATTCTGGGTCGGTCCATGTGCGAACATTTTTCCACCTTTGAAACTTGACCGACCGACCATGTCCGACCCACCCTTTTGGGTCGGACCATTACCGAATACATTCCAAATCTAACAGAGCTCGACCGACCCAAAAACTGGGTCGGCCCCTGGTCGGTCGCCTTCTAAACTTACCCAAACTTGCCAATTCTTCACCAAACTTCTCCTAAGGCCTCTTAATGCTTCCTACAACATTTGGTAACCGTTACATCCACATACAACATCCATGAAACTCATTTTCTAATTCCTTAAATCATTTACTTATTTTCCTTGTAAAAATTCCTTAACACTTTCAACATTTGTACTAGGTTCCTAAATGGTGTTTCTCACCTATTATAACTACTATCCCAAAACACTTTCTTCTCATCTTAACATCATCTCTTAAGCATTATTTTCTTACCAACTAAATCTCCTTTTTACATCATACCTAAACATCACTTGTTCCTTAAACACCAACCTTACCTAAACCTTGAACACACTCCTCCAAGACTTTAATACATTCACAAACACCATTGAATTCCTAGAACTTCCAAGATAAACACCTAAATCCTTGCATCACTCTAAATCACCTTATTACATGCTTTCTTCTCAAGTAAACATTCAATCACCCTTTAACCACTTCCTAGTTCACCAAAACTCACTTAAACACTTAGAACTTCTTACACATTTTCCCAAATTTGGCCATAGTTTTCTTGTATATACTCACATCCAAACACTTGGTTTTTACCTTATTTCATTCAAACACCTAAAATCCATCAAACACATTTTTATACACAAACTTCACACATTAAGCACTACATCACAATATAGTGCATAACTTAAATTGCTTGGCACTTAGGCCCTTAAATAACATGGCTCTTAGGCCTTAAATTGCATAACCTTAAACACTGAATTTCCCCACATAATAATGCCTTTGACCTGCAAATACATACACCAAACATATGTTCTTTTACTAGTCTCCTTGAGAACATTTTACTAGGTCACTCACCATTGGCTCCTTAGGTATTTTATCAAGCAATCAAGCTCATTTTCCTAAGGCATTTAAAACTACATCGAGATAGCTTGTTTACCTCTTTTCCTCACACTTTCTTCTTTTTTGTTTCCTTGTAAAACCGGTAGGGGCATTTGGTCCCTTTTCAACTATTAAACATTATACAAACAATAGGATAGTATTCAAGCATTATGCTTCATCTCATTGTAAACCCTGTTACACATATTGTTTTAACACATTAAGGTAATTGTTTTACCTTGGAATTGGAAGAGAACTTGAAAAGTATCAAGAGAGGACTCCTCCTAGCCCTTGGAAGATTCAATGAAGCTAAAACAAGCAAGATAATACCCATTGTGAGGTGAATTTCGGACACATGAAAATATGGAGGAAACTTGATTTTTCTTTGAGTTTCCTTACCTTGAAGCAAAGGAGAACAAGAATATATGAAAAGATGGGCTCAAGCTCCTTCAATGGTGAATCTTCATGGCACCAAAATTGAGTTCTTGAAATTTAAAGAGAGGGAAGTGTAGAGCTTGACCTACTAAGACAAATATGGTCTTGGAATTTGATTTGGCCAAGGGATCACAAGTTACAAGTGAAAGAATGAAGAATGAGTGTGGGCTGTTGGAAACCGATGGAGAGAGGAGGGAGAAGAAGACCACCGTGGGAAATGAAGGAAGAAATGAGAGAATGAAGATAACCTTTGCTTTTTTTGAAGATATTTGTAAATTATAAAGCAAATAGTACTTTACTTTAAGCTTAAGTTTACTTATTTGATTTCTTTCACATTTGGTGACTCACACCATGAAAAACCGGCCCCCATATTCCTAGGAGGGTATAATGGTCTTTGTTGACCAATTTAATTACTTATAACATTATATGTTACAAACTAGCTATGAAAGTTACTATTCACAAACTAAGGCACATAGAAGTGAAATTTTTGATTTCCCACTAATATGGCCACCCAAATGTGATACTATATAGTACACATGTTAATTAAGAGTAATGATGGACATTTAGCCATTCAAAACTCATTTACAAGACAATTTTTCAAAAAAACGTGCTTTAAGACTCCTTAAAGCACATTTTGTGTTTTAACTTGTTTTCAAGCTTGGTTTTCTTTAGTAATTGATTTAATATGTTCATTAACATATAAATAAGGTATAGGTATGACCATTAGGTCTTATACACATTCATCCCAAGCTTAGAGCACATTTTTGCTCATATTGACTTAAGGTATTATTTGTGTTTTATTTGGTTTAAACTGTCCACCAAGTTTCTTAAGGACTTATTTAGCCTTATTAAATCATAATTAAATGTTATCAAGTCTTGGTAGGCTCTTTGGGTCCTAACCAAGTTCACTCATAGCTTAGAGCATGTTTTTGCTCAAACTGTGTCTTAATGCTTTATTGCATTTATTATGGTTTAAATTGTTCACTGATGTTACTAAGGCACTTTTTAGCCTTTACATACCATAATTTGATATTTAAAAACCACATATCAAGGTTTGGGGTATTTCAATCTACCCCCCTTAAAAGAACTTCGTCCTCGAAGTTCACACTTTCCCACACATCATTAAATCAGAATACGGGGATTACTGGAAATAAACTTCCTTAACCAAACACTTTACATCACAACCTCGGACTTAATGGTCCGGGCAACACATTCACATCCACACATAACATAACATATCCACATGATACCTCGAACTCTATGGTCCGGGTATCTTAACAACACTTACACATAACATAACACCCCTTTGACTCACTGGTCTTGGGTAACATAACAACATTTGGGACACATAGGTCCTGGGAACATAACCGTCTTTAGACACATAGGTCTATGTAACACCACACATTTAGGCTCATAGGCCTTGATAGTATACACTTTAGGAAATCCAAGTCAAAACAACATTCATTACACATACCACACAACATGTCAGAGCATGTATAGCAATCAAAAATATCCTTGATATACACTGTGATCCCGCAGAACCCGGTCGCGATGGACACCTTCCGTCCCCGTGCCTTTGGGAGATTAAAACAATCACTTAAGTTTAAAATTTCCTTGAGAGGTTAAGTAAGAGAACTTTAATTACGTAAAGTATCCATCGACGTTTTATAAATACCAATTTAAAATCCTTTTGAAAACACACACAACTCCAAGTCCAACTTAAGCTCTTTGCTTCTTTTATTAGCGTGGTTATTCGTGACCACTTATAGGGAGTTTCAAGAGTCATCCAACACTGATGTGATCAGCATCAGTGTTGAACTATCCTTCCACCCCAATTTGTGTTCGGCTTCCCTTGATCACATGCAAATCAAGTTCCACCTCCCACTTCATTTTCAAGCATCAAGTAAGTCACTCATTTCCAATTTTCTATCTTTCGAATCATTCTAGTCATGATCACAACATCTCCAAAGGATAGAACTCCGTCTATCAGTTACCTCCATTCACTTTAATCACGTTGCCTAGGGAATCTTATTCTCACTAGGTTCTATGTCGGTATCATGCCCTTTCATGCATCACTATTAAGTATACATATATATATATACATATATTTTATCAAAATACAACACACCTGATTTTACATTTATACACTGTCGGGGCTCTTATTCCCCCGGGAGTTTATCTACTCCCCACACTTGTACAATCACACACAACTGTTAACAAACACACACACTTATCACAATGGTATTCGCATCATCTGTGCGCAATTACCACAATTAATCCATGAATGAATGTGTATGTTTACGTAACACACACACCAATCATCAAAACAAACAATAATTTTGTGCTATGCACAATATGAGTCACATACACTACGTACACTTGTACGGTAATATACACTAAGTGGTTTTGCGCTCTACCCCCCTTAAAAGGGATTACGCCCACGTAATCAGTCACTAAACATTGGCTTAAATGTTCTGCCGTCGTGAAGTGTTTTAACTTCCACGCGGTCTATTACACAATGGATTCTGATTAGAGGATCTTAACCATATTGGCGGTTTAGTTCCTAAACCAAGAATTCTCATTGGAGTTGTAACTCATAACCGGTTTCGGTCCTGGCCTGCGAGGCTTTTAGGCATTAATAATTAGCCATCCACTCATATTCGTTATTCACGTTGTACATTTGAATCACTAGTTCACTAGTTTCTGCTGCGAAACTCTAATAACTGTAGAGCTTAATTGCTCCCTTTTGTTATTCTTACTGTATTTTACATCCCCAATTGTCACCTTCATCTTGGTAACAATGGTTTCTCAACCGACGCACGGTATCTTTTACCCTGAGCGGATTCGGTGAGTTTCACAATTTTCATAACAATTTACTGTGTATACCACTATGTATTTCACAATGATTGACTTGCTTCTACCGACTTACTGTCGGTTGAGATTGAGCTACTACTTAGTGTGTAGTGCTCTCTCAGCTATTTCCAACATTTGGGGTATATTCCATACCGATATTTGACAGTTAGTGCTACTGTAGCCACTTACTGCTAATCATATCTCCACATTTGGTTTTGTACAAGTACCTTTTTTTTTATTGGTGCGGCCTTGCATTTCCTATGCATCGGCCATTATAACATTATTGCTCCACAATTAACATGTTTCCAATCCCTAGCTATCCCACTCGTTCATTACTGCGCAAGTGCAATACCAAAACACTCAGTCATACAGAGTGCAGAGGCGTAAACTCTTGACAGTAAATCCCTCATGCGATTCGCTATGGAATTCACACTGAGTTCCTCATCACACAGTACCTACCATTGGCTTATTGCTCAGTTTATTTAACATCACTTATCTTGCATCTCCACTGAGTTTAACTCATAACTGATCTTATCTGTTACGTTTTCGTTTAACAACATTTATACAACGGTCGCTTGTTGCGCACCGTGCTCCTACTCCCTGTATAACATCCGCTTATATCGTATCTACTGTCACCTCAACTTCCACACATAAACTTACATCATTCGTATTATGGTTCATCACTCATTTGGATGACCACTGAATGCTCCTTGAGCATCGATCATTCGAGTCACAAGCCGGCATTATTCAGCTCGGTGCTTCACTTTATACACATACTACCAAGCTAATTTCTCTTTCAATAACAACATGGTCAGTCCTTAACATATTTCTTGAACTTGATTCACATAATTACCGCTCCTGCGGTGTCACAATATCAAGAGGTATCCCCACTCTTAATGCAGTGGTTCGTTTACCACTCTATTCACTTGTACCATCAATCGAATTCATATAACATATCTTGCTTATGGCTTATATGCCTTATTTGCCTTGAGCTGGGCTCATTGTAGGCTGTCCACACACATGTACTCCTCTGTACAACATTATATGGTTTGGATATTATACTGAGCTCCATGACAAGGCCGTTGCATCACGTTTCCTTTCATGGGATGCCCCTTAGGTTTGTCAGTCCGTCTCCTGACAACTTATGTCTAAACTGTGTGTTAGTTTCAACCCTTGTGCTTCTGTCATGCATTTCATTCAACGATTGTTGATGTGAACACCCTTCAAGGATTGCTCCTGGGTGTTGTTAGGTTATGCCTTTACATCAAGTTCACACTTATTGGTACATTCCGCTAGCTACGCCTTTCGCGTTCTTTACTGGTTATTATCTTCTTCTGTGAAGATTAACATTTCCTGGTAGTGTAGGTACTCATTCTAGGAATTTATCCGTTCATTGCACATTAATGTGTCCACATTAGGCATCTGTTTGCCATGTACAGGCTGGGTCACCATTCCAGCTATAATGTTTATCCCTAAGGATCCTTAAGACATATGTGGTGTCTTTACATAACAGTTTGTGCCCATCGCACTTCCTAACTCTTAAACATTTCCTTGAAAGGAGTTCACTAATCCTTTTAGTCTTGTTAAGTTAACTGAATTCCTTAACTTCAACTATTCCTTGTAATCCTTAGCTCTCGTTTGATTTATACTGCTGACCGTAGACGGAGTCGACTACTTCCCGTGTTTCGGACTCTACTCGTATACATATATGGGGTATCTTACTGATACATTGCTACTTACCCAACTAACCCATAAGTAGGTCTGTCAGGCCCACATGCTCCTATCGGAGTGCGGTCGTCCCACAACACAGTTGGTACACTTGTAGTGTCCGTCACACGCCTAGGTGAAGTATTCTGTTGTCAACTCCCTTATATTGTCCCGTGACAATATTCATTCCCTGCTTCCCGAACTTAATCGAGGGAAAGTTTATCCATTGTTGTATCCTTGTCAACTGTCCTTGGTTTTACTGGTTTGGTTTAAAAGAAGGTTGGAAAGAAGTGTTGGTTTGAAAGAAAATCTGGTTTTGAAAAGAAAAGGGTTTGAATAAATCTGGGTTGAAAGAAAAATTTTCATGGTTTCACAACATCTTCTTACCTTAACCAAGTCTAGCTTCTTGCTGACTGGTGTACTTACAATTACAAAGGTCAGGCTAACAGGCCCTTCCACGGTTATGACAATCATATTTAACTTTATTGTACTTTTCCAAGTACTTCGTAGTGGTTATAAATTTCCCGAACAGCCCTATTATAGCAGCACTTGCTATGGCAAGTGCGCCATGCTAACTGGCTATCAGTTTAACACATACCTGTTGTGGTATTGTTTTTACCCGCACTGTCATCAGTGGCCTTGTTGGCCCTCACTGATCTCACTGTCTTGATAATAACTTGTCTAGGTGAATTCTCACTGTATTCACATAATAATCATTAACTAGGGTATTTCCCATTCTGGGAGACCCCCTTTTTTTGTGTCGTATTCTCTTTATAGCCCGTTCCACGCACTTGTCGTGGTTACTGAGACTTGTCTCTTGTTGGGCACTACGTTGTAGTTCCTTTGTCGGTTGGTATACCGTTGGTGTATTATTTATCAACTGTGGTTCCGTAGACACTTGTCTCGGGTGTTATTAATCCATTTCTTGCCTGTTGCACGGTAGGTGCGTTGCAAGCTGGTTATTCTCGACTGCTCTGCATGTCGACCCAGGTTGCCGGAAATTCTATTCTCCAATACACAAGATCCTTCATTCGTCGCCATGGAATGCGCTTAACATTGTTCAGATGGAGACCGTCTTTGGGATTCCCAGTTTTCGGGATCTACCGTATGACAGGTTCTCCGTACCCTAAAGGTATTTAATAACAGCCAGATCGGGTATCCCCGAGTAAGAGAGGACTTCCATCTCCCTGGCGTTGTTTCCCCAAGTTATATACAGGGATTGTGGAGGGCGGGAAGGATATAGTAGGTTTCCAGTAGTCACTGGTAGTTCCTAACTAGCGTATCTCTCACGCTATCACTCAACCCTTAACCCAAAGTACTTAAATCCTAACTCGGTACTTCCTAAGCTCGGTAACTCAGTCATCAGAGCGATACTTCGCTCTGATACCACTTTTTGTAACACCCCATCCAACATAAACATACTTACAACAAACTGCAGCGGAAGAACAACCTTATCACATTACTTAACTTGTTGGTGTTACACGCCGTTAGCCACCCACGTGGCTAACAAGGCTAATACATACACAATGTACCGGTCTGATGGGCTAAATTCCCGAGCAACTATACATTAGTATCCCTCTCCATTAACAACAACAACAACATACACCATATCAACTATACCGAGTATTTATAAACTGTTGCCGACAACAATTTCGGTCTTACTACACCTACTGTATACATACACTAAAAAGTTTACCCATGCACAACGACTACCCGTCCTACTCTCGAGCGGCTTCCAGCACTTCGTACCTGAAATAGGAAAAGAAGAGAAAGGGGTGGCCCCAAGGGGCTCAGCACCTTTGCTGGTATGGTAATCCCGCAGCCCACATGCTACCGGGCCACGCACGACTAATTGTCGTCTTAGCATGCAGTTGATTATATTTAAATCATGCATGTGACAATAAACACACAACACTTAACATTTCGCCTCAATGGGCTCAACAATCGGATAATACATCCTACTTAACAAGTCACCCATGGTATTCATCATCCCTAGAGTGTTTCTCCTCCAACGGAGCTACTTCCTTAATAGACGGCACATACCCTTAAATCGGGTTATCCTTAAACGTCTCTTATCACAAACTGGGAATCATATCCATGACCCACACACTTCACATCTTACAACATATAACATACACTACATACAACACTTAACAACACTTTGCACGTTTCTACGTACACAACATAATACCGCAATGAATACTGCATCACAACAAAACACATAACACAACGGGAATGGTTCGCTTAGGAACCGACCCAAACATAGTTTATACACTGGTGAGCCTAGAGAATGTTGCCAGTCTCATGATAAGCTCGTTATACAATAACAACAACACTCATTACCGTCCTAATAGTTGGACGAGTAACTTAAGTTAAGGCGGTTCGGGTTTGGAGGCCCGAACACACCACACAAACACATGTTCCCCCTAAACCGATCATAAGTCAGAATAGCCAAGCTTTGGAGTAAGCTAATGGGAGATCATAACCCGTGAGGGAAACAACCATAACAAAGAGAAGGGTAAGGCTAGGAAGGATACCCTCTCCCAAACAACGCGCGACCGGCCAAACCGGATTCCTCACTACTGTTAGTACATACTTACTTAGACAATACTTAGAACCCCACTATGGAGCTTGTCACATAACAACTCAAACAGTATTACAACTGGGTTAAACATACAAGGGAGATCCCTACATTCACATACACATATCACACAATTAACGCACGCATAGCCGTGGTTAGTACGTCCCATGGTACGGGTCGTTTACTCCGAATACCGAACTCTCAAGTGATCCTAGACTCAGTTAACTAAGGTTAACACTGCCGAGGTTAAATGGTATCGGAGTTGAACACGCCACATATATGAATTACTGTAAACTCATTACATGTTTTATCTTACAACGTGGCAAACATACAGAAAAACACATTGGCATACAAGCCGGTGTAATCCGGTAGGACGCAGGTTGCAAGAAAACCATACCTGTCACCGGAGTCCACTTATCCTGTCCATATATGTTCCTCGAGCAATTCTCGAACAACTGTTAACATCACACGTGTTTTCATTAACATCGGGGTTTGCTTGATCATTTAATGTCAATGCTTAATTTTTCCCCGTTAACTTAGTTACATAACTTAACATTCTTAACTTGTTTTACTCTCACATTTTAATACAACTTTTAACCCACTTAGGTGTCGTTAAAACTCCCCTAACATGTCCTTAACATCCTTATAACATCATTACCTACCAATCCCCATCATCACATATCATTTCATAACCTTAAACCATGTTTTTGGTCCGACCGACCCACCGACCGACCCACAGCTGGGTCGGTCCATTACAGAACCCTTTTACTTCCTTATTAACATGCCCGTCCGACCCACGTCCGACCCACCATTCTGGGTCGGTCCATGTGCGAACATTTTTCCACCTTTGAAACTTGACCGACCGACCCATGTCCGACCCACCCTTTTGGGTCGGACCATTACCGAATACATTCCAAACATCTAACAGAGGCTCGACCGACCCAAAAACTGGGTCGGCCCCTGGGTCGGTCGCCTTCTAAACTTACCCAAACTTGCCAATTCTTCACCAAACTTCTCCTAAGGCCTCTTAATGCTTCCTAACAACATTTGGTAACCTTACATCCACATACAACATCCATGAAACTCATTTTCTAATTCCTTAAATCATTTACTTATTTCCTTGTAAAAATTCCTTAACACTTTCAACATTTGTACTAGGTTCCTAAATGGTGTTTCTCACCTATTATAACTACTATCCCAAAACACTTTCTTCTCATCTTAACATCATCTCTTAAGCATTATTTTCTTACCAACTAAATCTCCTTTTTACATCATACCTAAACATCACTTGTTCCTTGAACACCAACCTTACCTAAACCTTGAACAACTCCTCCAAGACTTTAATACATTCACAAACACACATTGAATTCCTAGAACTTCCAAGATAACACCTAAATCCTTGCATCACTCTAAATCACCTTATTACATGCTTTCTTCTCAAGTAAACATTCAATCACCTTTAACACTTCCTAGTTCACCAAAACTCACTTAAAACACTTAGAACTTCTTACACATTTTCCCAAATTTGGCCATAGTTTCTCTTGTATATACTCACATCCAAACACTTAGGTTTTTACCTTATTTCATTCAAAACACCTAAAATCCATCAAACACATTTTTATACACAAACTTCACACATTAAGCACTACTTCACAATATAGTGCATAACTTAAATTGCTTGGCACTTAGGCCCTTAAATAACATGGCTCTTAGGCCCTTAAATTGCATAACCTTAAACACTGAATTTCCCACATAATAATGCCTTTGACCTGCAAATACATACACCAAAACATATGTTCTTTTACTAGTCTCCTTGAGAACATTTTACTAGGTCACTCACCATTGGCTCCTTAGGTATTTTATCAAGCAAATCAAGCTCATTTTCCTAAGGCATTTAAAACTACATCGAGATAGCTTGTTTACCTCTTTTCCTCACAACTTTCTTTCTTGTTTCCTTGTAAAACCGGTAGGGCATTTGGTCCCTTTTCAACTATTAAACATTATACAAACAATAGGATGAGTATTCAAGCATTATGCTTCATCTCATTGTAAACCCTAGTTACACATATTGTTTTAACACATTAAGGTAATTGTTTTACCTTGGAATTGGAAGAGAACTTGAACAAGTATCAAGAGAGGACTCCTCCTAGCCCTTGGAAGATTCAAATGAAGCTAAAACAAGCAAGATAAATACACCATTGTGAGGTGAATTTTCGGACAACATGAAAATATGGAGGAAACTTGATTTTTCTTTGAGTTTCCTTACCTTGAAGCAAAGGAGAACAAGAATATATGAAAAGATGGGCTCAAGCTCCTTCAATGGTGAATCTTCATGGCACCAAAATTGAGTTCTTGAAGATTTAAAGAGAGGGAAGTGTAGAGCTTGACCTAACTAAGACAAATATGGTCTTGGAATTTGATTTGGCCAAGGGAATCACAAGTTACAAGTGAAAGAAGATGAAGAATGAGTGTGGGCTGTTGGAAACCGATGGAGAGAGGAGGGAGAAGAAGACCACCGTGGGAAATGAAGGAAGAAATGAGAGAATGAAGATAACCTTTGCTTTTTTTGAAGATATTTGTAAATTATAAAGCAAATAGTACTTTACTTTAAGCTTAAGTTTACTTATTTGATTTCTTTCACATGTTGGTGACTCACACCATGAAAAACCGGCCCCCATATGCCTAGGAGGGTATAATGGTCTTTGTTGACCAATTTAATTACTTATAACATTATATGTTACAAACTAGCTTATGAAAGTTACTATTCACAAACTAAGGCACATAGAAGTGAAATTTTTGATTTCCCACTAATATGGCCACCCAAATGTGATACTATATAGTACACATGTTAATTAAAGAGTAATGATGGACATTTAGCCATTCAAAACTCATTTACAAGACAATTTTTCAAAAACGTGCTTTAAGACTCCTTAAAGCACATTTTGTGTTTTAACTTGTTTTCAAGCTTGGTTTTCTTTAGTAATTGATTTAATATGTTCATTAACATATAAATAAGGTATAGGTATGACCATTAGGTCTTATACACATTCATCCCAAGCTTAGAGCACATTTTTGCTCATATTGACTTTAAGGTATTTATTTGTGTTTTATTTGGTTTAACTGTCCACCAAAGTTTCTTAAGGACTTATTTAGCCTTATTAAATCATAATTAAATGTTATCAAGTCTTGGTAGGCTCTTTGGGTCCTAACCAAGTTCACTCATAGCTTAGAGCATGTTTTTGCTCAAACTGTGTCTTAATGCTTTATTGCATTTATTATGGTTTAAATTGTTCACTGATGTTACTAAGGCACTTTTTAGCCTTTACATACCATAATTTGATATTTAAACCACATCATCAAGGTTTGGGGTATTTCAGGGCTTGGGTCGGACATGGGTTGGACGGTCATGTTTTGGTGGACGGTAAATGTTCTGGAATGGTTCGACCCAGTCGAGTGAGTCGGACATGGGTCGGACATGGTTGTTTGGTAAGGCGGTAGAAGTTCTGTAATGGTCCGACCCAGTCGAGTGAGTCGGACATGGGTCGGACGTGTATGTTCAAAGGGCGATGAAATCTCTGGAATGGTCCGACCCAGATGGTTGGGTCGGACATGGGTCGGACAAGTTAAGTTTTCCAAACCTAAAAATCACTGGAAGGGTCCGACCCAGTTGTGGGTTGGACGGTGGGTCCGACAGACCAAAATTTATAAAAAAAAACAGTAAAGAATGTGGCAAATGTAGTTAACCCCCTAGGGTATAATGTAGGTAATGAAGGAATAGTTGGGCATTAAAAGCATGTCATACAATCATGTTAAACATTTAGTAAGTTTGAAGTTAAGTAAATAATTAACCGACATTCTTAAACATGTATAGGAGTGACCTACGGTGGAAATCAATCGAAGCAAGGACCAAGGTATGGTTTCTTGCAGTCTGTTGCCTACCGGTTTACACTGGCTTGTGTTGTTTGTTTTTCTGTGTGTTTATGACGTTATAAACTTAAACATGTACGAGTTTACCGTTGTTTATATTATTGTGATTTTGATGTGACTCATTTCCCTTGTGTTGTTTAACATGACTTACCCCTGTTGTGTATTGTTGTTAAGTTCCGCCGTGAACTTCTAACAAGTGCTAACTGGGAAGTGAGGAATCCGGTTGTCCGGTCATGCATGTAAGTTAAGAGTAGATATCTGAATCAGATTCGACTCTTATGTTGTTAAGATTGTTCTCCTTAATTTGGCGTTCGATCTCCGCTAGCTTCCTCCAAAGCTTACCTATTCTGACTTATGATCGGTTTAGTGGGAACATGTGTTTGTGTGGTGTGTTCGGGTCACTATATCCGAACCATCTGTGACTTAAGTTACTTGTTCGAATAATAGAACGGTAATGAGTGTGTGTAACGAGCTTAACATGAGAGTGAACCATTCTCTAGGCTCTTATGTTATTTAACCTTCTTGGTTGTGTTGTTGTGGAAAGAGTATCCACTGTGTATGTGATGTTGTGCTATGCACTATTGATGCTATGCCACATATTATGTTATGTTATGTTATGTATAAAATGAATGCCATGTTATCATGACAATTAGTTGCGTGTATCCCGGTAGCCGATGGGCAGCGCGTTAACCATACCAGCCAAGGGTTGCTGACCCCCTCGGGGCTCCATATTTTTACTGCAGGATGAGGATCGAGGAAGCAGAGTGGCTGTAGGATCTAGGCTGCAGTTGTACTTTGGTTTATTTTGGATGTTGAGCCCGGGATGCGCCTGTGCTCCCGTGGCATTATATTTTTGATCCCGTTGAAACTACTATGGCGGTATATTGACAGTTTACAATGAAGGAATGTATTTAAATACTCGGTATTGTATATGATGTAATTATGGTTTAGTTCTATGCTCGGGAGTTTGATCATCAGACCGGTACACTTGTATTTATTCTGCCTTGTTAACCACGTGGTGGTTGACGGCGTTGTAGCACCGAAGCGTTTAGTTAATGTTTAGTTGTTTAATTCCGCTGTGATTTCAATTAGTTGTGAAGTTCGATGTAGGGGTGTTACATTATTTGACTACTCATGGTGACACATCCTCCCTTAGAAAACCGGCCCCCTATTAATTAAGGCAAGTCATGGTCATGTTTGACCAATTAATTAGACTTAATGATTAAAGACTAAACTAGTCACTATTTGGCACTATTCACTAATTAGTGCACATATTCGTGAATTTTGATTTCCCATTGATTTAGGCTTCCTAATGTGATACTAATTAGTACACATGTTGATTAAAGAGTAATGATGGGCATTAGCCACTCAAAACTCAATTCTAAGACAATTTCTCAAAAATGTGCTTTAAGACTTCTTAAAGCACATTTTGTGTTTAAGCTTGTTTTTGAGCTTGGTTTTCTTTTCTAAGTGATCTAAACTGTCCATTAGCATATTACTAAAGTCTTATAATGGTATTTGGGTGCTAATCAAAGTCACCCCAAGCTTAGAGCACGTTTTTGCCCAAATTGCCCTTAAGGCACTTTCTTGTGTTTCCCTTGATTTAAATTGTCTACCAATCTTTCTAAGGCATATTCTAGCCTTACTACATCATAATTTGACGTTTACATAGCATACTTAGGTTTGGGGTATTTCATTCACTAACACATGGTGTGGCTTTGTTTGACTAACTTTACCTTTCTATTATTTATCTTTATCCTTAACTTGTTATCTTTGGCTTGGTGATTTTAAAGTGCCTTGTTTCCCTGTTTTACTTTCAAGAGTTTAATTTCAAGTTACTGTTTATTTTGAAGAGTCAGTTTTAAAATTGTTTTGGAGAATTGTACCAGTTCCATTCCAGGGAACTGACTCACCCCTCCCGGGGTGGGCTACTTGGTTTCATCTTGCAGGTATAAATTGTTTATACAGGTGGCCACGAAGAGCATGAGTGATTGGGATGGGAATTAGGAATTGTGGAGAGTTATTCTATTTTCCTGGTAGTTATGTTATGTTGTTTTTCTCGAGTTCAGACCGTAGCTTTTGTAATTTTAAAAGTTGTAATTGGTGAGGTTTGGTGTCGGGTGTTTTGGAACCCGATGGTCTGTAAACGCCAGTAGAGATTTTATATTCCGCTGTATTTATTGTAAATAGGGGTGTTACAGAAAGTGGTATCAGAGTGTAGTTACGCTCTGAACCCGAGAAAACAAGCCGAGTTGTAACACCCCAACTCAATCCAAATGTGGTCTCGCAACTTAACAGTATATACATAAACATGTCACAGCGGAATTCTTTACAATCCAGGACTTGCCACGGTCTGACCAAAATATACCGAACATTAGTCTAACAACCTTAACCATTTACATAACCTTCTACAAACCCCCTCACATCCTATACATCTTACTAACTCCGATTGCCATACGAGTGTACATGCACAACTCGTAGGCCATACTAACCCTTAACAGCTGTATCCTCTTCTTACTCTTTCGCGACCGCTTTCCTGTGTACCTGGGTAGTAAAAAGAACCCCCGAGGGGGTCAGCACGAATGCTGGTACGATCCTCTCATGGCCCCCAAGCTAACGTGGCTACGACGACTAATTGTCGATAGCATGGAGGTTGATTAGATGCACAACATAATAGAAAGTGCAGTAAACAACAACTCAGATATGAACAATCAAAGTTCACACACAATGAACGACTTAAATGCGTTCCCTTAATTAGAGAGTTAGTTATTTAACTCCTTAAGTAATGTTCCCTCTTAATTTAGTCCATCCTTATCTTACCTCAATCTGATTCTTACCTTAATCTTAGAAACGACCATCCTTTAATAAGGAGTGGAAGTAGCTTATCTTAATCTTAATAATACAAATCATCCTTTAAAAAGGAATGATTGTAACTTAACTTAATCTTAACTGAATCTTAATCTTAATAATACAAATCATCCTTTAAAAAGGAATGATTGTAACTTAACTTAACTTAACCTTACCTTAATCTTAATCTTAATCTCAATATACAAACCTTTCCTGGAGGGGATTGGCTGTATCTAATTCGAACCTGGGATTTAGGTGATCCCACCGCACCATCTTAATGCCACCTACTCTGGACGGGAGTCCAGCGTAGCTGAGCCGGCAACCGGCCCTAGGCAACAAGTCCGAAGACAAGTTCCTTAAGCGGAGGTCGAATCTGCTATAGATAACGACCCCCTTTCCTTAGCATGCATGACCGGAGATCGGTCCCGGGTTTCCTCACTCAAGTTCCAGTTAGTAGTTATCTCAAGACCCTGTTTGTTGGTTAACCTCTTTCGGTTCATATCGTCCCTCATTAGGGGGCGTTCCTTAGTCTCACTCAATTCCTTACTAAACATTGGTTAGTAAGTTCTCACGGTATGTTGTGTTAGTTTTCAAACATCACACAACTCACAATATATATATATAATATGTTCCGGTTGCATGCTTTATCTTGTTTAGTGAGCACACAAAACAAATAGCACACGAGCCGAGGGACACCTCGTTAGCAAGCAGGTCACAAGAAGAAACAACTGTACCGTTCACCGTTGGTCGTTTCGGTTGCTTACTCTCCTCCGGAGTCCAAATTCTCAAACCCTAAAACATTCACCAAATTGGGTGGTTAATTACTTTTAATTAACCTAGCTTACTTAATCACTAATGATTTCCAACTAAGTACCTCTAAGTCATTGTAGTTTAAGCTTAACCTCTTATGTTACTTACTTCTCATTTTACCTCACACTTGTTCACACCTCCAATATCCTTAAAACTCCACCAAACAACTCTTAACAACCTTATAATAACATTCCCCAACAAGCCCCCTTCATTTACCTCTTGAAAAGCACACTTTCTTTGCATTTTTGCCTGGTCCGGGACATGGTCCGGACCTAAGGTCCCGGACCAATGTCTGTCCTCAGTCTCGGCCTTATTTTAGCTATGGTCCGGGTCTTGGTACTTACCCAAGGTCCCGGACCAACCCCTGGGTACATCTCGGCCTGATTTTAGTGCTGGTCCGGGACTTTATCCAAGGACTAAGTCCCGGACCACATCTTAAACTGTCAAATTTTACAGTTTTGAACCTCTTTCCACACTTGTTCTTTTGTCCAAACTTCTTCTAATCTTTTCCCATGTATTAACACATGTTCCAACACCATTTTAGTACTTAAAATCCTCCTAACTCATGGATCAACTCACCTCTAAATTCCTTGATCATTATTCAAGTTCTTACTAAACTCTTAACACTTATAACTTAATTCCTTACATTTCCAACATGTAAACTTTGTCTAAAACTTCAACTATCCAAAGTGTTTCTTCACAACTATCTCAAGTACTCCTCAAGCATCATCATGCACACCCATTTGCTTTACTCACACTTCTCAAAGCTATATGTACTCTAGCACATGCCTACAAGTCATTATACCTTATTTTCCTTCAAAGTTTGTACAAGTTTCCTAGATTCCTTCAATATGGTTTTGGTGCTTAAATTAACCAGTTGGATCCCCTAGTCCCTCTTAGACATCTACACCTCTTTTTTCAACTTACACATCATTCTCATAATCATACCCTCTTATACATTCCTAGTCTTTTCCTTGACAATTACAACATTCTCTTACACTTTTCTCTTCCTCTCCAAGTCCACTCATTGTCATCTAACTAAAACCTTATTAGTCCACTACTAGCCCACCTCCACTTACACAAACTTCCCAAAACTCTTATTGTTTTACTCTCTAGTTCATAACTAATTCATCTCAAACATTATACATCATTTCCTTAAAACTTGCACAAGTCTTACATTCCTCATATCATGATTTTGGTGTGTTTAATACACTCACCAATCCTCTAATTCCTCCTAGACATCTCTAGGTCATTCTAAACCTCAAGAACTCCTTAGTTAACTCATTTCCACCAAATTTTCTTTTCATGCTCCCTAGTAAACCCTAGGGCATATTAGCTCACCCACCCTTAAACACTTTGTTTTCTACTCAAATTTTGCCATAGCTTCTCTAGTATCTTCTCATGCCCAACTGCATTGTTTTCTCACCAATCTCACACACACACAAGTTCTTTCTCATCTATTCTCACCCAAATCAACTCATTCACACAACTCAATATATTGCAATAATCTTAAATTGCATAGCACTAAGGCTCTTAAATGACATGGCTCTTAGGCCCTTAAATGACTTAAACTTAAACACTGAATTTCCCACATATATAAGCTTTCAACCTGCAAATACACTCATCAATCTCATAGTAGTTATAATGCTCTTAAAAACCACCTTAACTTATATTACTAAGTCATTCTCATTAGCTCCTTAATCACAAGTTCATAAGCTTGTTTAAGTTCTTTTTCTTAGGTTACAAACCCATACAATGTAAGCCTAGCTACATTGGTACTCATCTAATCTCATTCCTTAAAACTTAAACCACCATTAGGTAAGCATTTTACCTTGTTTTCTCAAGCTTATCTTAACTTCCTCCTTAGACCTTCTTCTTGAATGATATCGGCCACCACTTAAATTCCCTTGCCAATGTTCTAATCAATAACCATGACTCATATGAGTACTAAACAATACACTAACCTTAAGGAGTAAACCCTAGGTTAAAAATGTGTTCTAAGGTATTAAACTGAATGTTTTACCTTGGATTCTCAAAGCAAGCTTGGATATGAATTAAGTAGGACCTCCTCTAGCCCTTGGAGAATAGAATCAAGCTAGAACAATGGATAAAAATGAATCCCCATGAGTAGTAATTTTCGGTAATGTGTAGAAATGGTGGAAACATGGTTTTTCTTACATTTTCTTTACCTTAAGAGAATGGAGAAGCTAATGAGCTCTTCAAACTTGATTTTCCCCCATCAATGGAGTTTTCTCATGGCACCAAAATGGAGCTTTGAAAGATTTGAAAAGATAGAAAGATAGGTCTTGACCTAACTAAGACAAATATGCAATTTGTTTTGGATTTGGAGCTTGGAGTTGTATTTGGCAAGTGATTGAAGATGGAGAACCATGAATGAAGCTCTCTCGGTTTGGAGCAAAGAAGAGAAGAAGAAATCGTGTGAGAAGAAATGAAAGAGAAGAAGAAAAGGTAGCTAATAAGATATTTGCTTTAATAAAGCAAATAGTAACTTCTTTACTTATCTCTTCTTTTCCTTTCTCATTTAATGACTCATGTGACTCCCCACATAAAAACCGGCCACCCTCTTAATATAAGGCTAACATGGTCTTTGTTGACCAATTAATTGACTTATATTGATTAAAACTTAAACTAGTCACTAAATAGTTACTATTCACTAATCAAGGCACATAATCGGGAAATTTTTGATTTCCCATTGATTTAGACCTCCTAATGTGATACTAATTAGTACACATGTTGATTAAAGAGTAATGATGGACATTTAGCCACTCAAAACTCAATTCTAAGACAATTTCTCAAAAATGTGCTTTAAGACTTCTTAAAGCACATTTTGTGTTTTAACTTGTTTTCAAGCTTGGTTTTCTTTGCTAATTGATTTAAAATGACCATTAGGATATTACTAAGGTCTTATCATGATATTTGGGTACTCACCCAAGTCTCTCCAAGCTTAGAGCACGTTTTTGCCCTGATTGCCTTTAAGGCACTTTCTTGTGTTTTCCTTGGTTTAAATTGTCTACCAATCTTTCTAAGGCATATTTTAGCCTTACTACATCATGATTTGATGTTTAATTACATACTTAGGTTTGGGGTATTTCAATCTACCCCCCTTAAAAGACTTTGTCCCCAAAGTTCCCATGCATCTTTTCTTATTAGAATGCATGTCTTACCTCATTCCTTAGATCATATAGATCATACTTATGTATACTTAATCTCATTGGATCATTGGATCCACCATATTTTATACTTAAATATCACACAACATGCTTAAGCATGTGTAGCACTCAAAATTCCTTTTGTTCCTTTTTGATGATTAAAACATTCACATAACTTCCAACGTATTCTCCCATGTCACCGGTCCGTAGACAATGGCTCATTCGTCCTCGTCACCATGGGCTAGAATACAAAACACGCTGCTCTCCCCATGTCACCGGTCCGAAGACAAAGGCTCGTGCGTCCTCGACTTCATGGGCGAGACTCAGTAAAAAGGTAATCCTTTTTACGAGGTCATGTGAGGAATAATTCCTCTAATTAAAAATACAAGCAACTCCAATTTCATTTTTATCCCAAGGTCTCTATCCTTAGTGTGATTTAATTGTGACCACTGGTAGGGAGTTTCAGGAATAATCCTACCCTGATGTGATCAGCATCAGTGTAGAACCATCCTTCCACTCCAATTTGTGTTCGGTTTCCCTTGATCCCTAGAAAATCAAGTTCCACCTCCCACGTCATTTTCAAACATCAGATAATTCACTCATGTCCAATTTTCTATCTTTTTAGTTCTTCTAATCATAATCAATACATCTCCAAAGTGTGGACTCATTCCATCAACATTCCCAATTCATCTCTTAGTAATTACCTCAAGACTTAAATTCCTACTAAATTCTATATCAGTCTCATACCAACTTCCACTGTCTCATACCACATAGCATTACTATATCCTTCCTCATGCTCATATCAAATAATATCTCATAGTGTTATCTTATTCTTATCTCACACATAGTCTCATATCGACTCATACCTCATATATTCTTATTTCTTAAGTCTCCTTAATCCTCTTCCTTAATTCTCTTAACTTGTACTCACACCGGAGTTAACAAGATAGGTACTTAATATGTATGGTATTCACATCTTCTGTGTGCAATAACCATGATTTATCTTAAAATGTTTATGTAAAACATATTCTCAAATTATTTTGTGCTATGCACACCGTAGTTTATGTACTCAGTACACAAACATACGCTAAGCGGTTTTCGCTCTACCCCCCTTAAAATGGATTACGCCCACGTAATCAACATTACATCTTTGAACATAAGTTCAAGATGTCTAATTCTTACCAAGCATTCTAGCTTCCACGTCATCTATCTTATTATTCGATCAGAAATGACTTAGTCTCTGTATCGAGGATTCTTAACGGTACTTATACCGTTTCTTAACTTAGTTTGGTCTAATCTCAAAGTAGTGATCTGCTAGCTTCCGCTGCACCACTCTGATAATCTTAGGCTTAATTGTCTCAATGGACACGTGTTATCTTTATATACACGGCCTTAATGAGTTGTAACTCGTCTATCCATTCTCCTTGAAGATCTTACGCTCATACTCTTAGTATTTTCTCGAATGTCTAAATTGTTCTCCCCAACTGACCTTTGGTCTGAGGATGATTCTTAGTCTGAAACTACTGTTTAGTGCATAATGCGCTTTACAGTCTTAATCCCTTACATCTTAAGACATGTCCAATGTCTGTACTTAACAATCCGCTCTTCGCACTTCATAGTCCTTAATTATTTTTCTCTGGTTCCTCTGTGTTGCTGGTTCAACTGAATTCTTCTCTTCGACTGTTTGTGGTAGTAGCTGCTCTTGTCTGATCTTGCGTCGTTGTCGTGGTACGGAGTCGACTACTTCCCGTGTTCCTTACACCACTCGTTCACATGCATGGGGTACCTTACTGGTACATTACTACTTACCCAACTACTCATAAATGAGCGTGTCAGGCCTGCAAGCCCCTGTGGGGTGCAGTCGTCCCACGTCTCGTTTTAGTAAACTCATGTGTCCGTCACACGTTTAGCTATTGCTAATTATGAAGTATTCTGTTGTCGATCTCCTCTTTCATCGTTCCATAATAACATTTATTGTTCTTCTTGAAGTTAATCAAGGGAAGTCCATTTACTGTGTTCTTGGGTATGTATGCTCCTCCTTTCTGTATCCTCTGATTCGGTTCTTAGTATTGAGGTCTCTTCTGAGCCTCTTATCTGTTCCTCATATTTTGCTACTAGGAATGCACTTCCTTAAGGAATGGGTAGTGTGCTTCCTGTAAATCTTACCTAACTAGGTCCAGACTACTGGCATCAATGCTCAGTTCGTCTACCATCTTATTTTCTTACTTATGCGTCTTAACTCATAAATCTAATTGCCTCAGTGTCAATATTTGACGGCTCATACATAATGGTCGCCTTACCGCGCACCATGACTTAATCCACTTATCTAACTATTGTACTCACGATACTACTACCGTGGTAGTTGGCCTTACCATGTTGCCCATTATGGTGCAACCTCTTATCACTTATTCTAATGTCTTACCTTATACTCAATCCCTTCTTGGTGTAAACACACTGGGAGTTCTCATTCCGGTATTGGCGGTTGTCGTACCGTGTTGTAAAATAGTTGACTCTTGATATGAAGATGTTATGCTCCAATCTCAGATTCGTAAGTAGGCTAATTTCTTTCGCTTTCTTTCATCCTTAGTGATGTTATCTACCATGTAACTGGTTACTGAATAAGTCATCCACTGAATCACAAGCTCTTCTGAGCATTGATTAATTGACGTGCCATAATGTGCAGTCACAATGTTTATCTCTGACCATTACTAATTCTTACATCCTGGGTGTTGGATATAACCTTCCTTATTACTCAAGTGTATCTGGTATGTTCTAAGGTAATCTCAAGGTTCATAGTTTCCATTTTCTAAATAAAGTGTATTTTATCTCTAATATGTGAAAGCCCTTTTGAGGGGTTCATTCCCACTCATGGCCTCACAACAAGGAGAGGTATCCCCACCCTAAAAGGCATGGTTCGTTCTCCGCTCCTGTCCTTAGCATTAACTTAATATTCTTGGTAATATCTTCCCAATCTAAGTTATAGGTTTGGTAACCGTTCATATCTACAAATTGTAGCCCCTTCGTGGCTTAAACAAGCTCCCTTATAACTTACTGCGCCTCGGGCTCTGATGTGGTTAACATCCTTGGCTCGTAGGCTCTTAATGCTTAATTTCTCAGTTCATTATTTGTGTTCTTATTCATCTGTAGGTTATCCTCATAAACTTCTGGTCCCTTGGAACACCATCAATCATTAGGTTACATACTAAATGTAGTATCGGGTTTTATGGTAAGTTGCTGCATCCTGCTTCCTGCTATGGAAGTTGTTCAGGTGATCTGAGGTTACTTAATGTCTTGACAATACTGTCATTTTACTAGACTTATGTCTCTTAGCAATCAAGGTTAGGTTCGTATTAGGCGTTTGCCTTACGGTGTCCTGTCGTCTTATACTTCCATCTCAACGCTTCGTTCAACTTCCGTTGACTATGCCACCCGTTGATGGTCAATCATATTTGGGTGTTAATGAGTTAAACAAACAGTGTTAACTGTCATTCATCAGTTGTTTGGCTCGACTATACCCGCTTGTGTGGGTAGTCCGCTGAGCTTCCCTCTGTCGGGATTATACATTTTTAATCCTTAGTAGGTCATAGCTTATGTTCATTTCTTTTACCCTTATTTTCTGGGTTTTCCAACATCTTCATTGAAGAATGTTGTTATTGGTATCCTTAATGGTCACTCTGGGAGTCTTATCCCGTTTTCATTGTAAGTCGATGTTTCAACAGTCTCAATAGTATCTTATAATACATCCCTTGTATATCATTGCTTATATAGTGTTTTTGGTCGCATTACCGAGCGATCTCTTAGGTTTTCCCCTTGGAGTTCGGGATTGCGTTCTTACCGTACTGTCGATTGTTGTTGTAGTGGGTTATACCGTTGCTAATATTTATATGGTTTAGTATTATGTCCAAGTTCCACTCCTGGCTGACTGGCGTGTCACCTTATCTCATTTTGGTCAGGCCGTCGGGCCTTTCCAAGGTCTTATTTTTCTGTTCTTATGGATTTACAATCCGGTATTAATATGCGTTTCAACTGTAGCGTTCTCCCATTTCGCCTTGATGGCTTTTCGTGTGGCTTAACCGTGGTAGCACTTGCTATGGCAAGTGCGCCATGCAGGATGGGTTATTGGTACAAGGTACATCGGTAGTGACACTTCCTTCTAATTTCCATGTAATTGGTAGTCCTCGGGACTCCTTCGATAATCTCTTATTTTGGATAACCGTCCATCCGGCAGTTTCCTTGTTGTTTGACAGTACTGTCATTTACCAGGGCGTTCCTCTTTCTGAGGGAACCCCTTAATATTTTCTTATGTCTTAATCCTCGCCCTTGTCTCCACACATCTTGTTGTGGTTACTAAGTAATGATTGTCCTTTAGGCACTACATCGTAGTCCTATTTCGGTAAACCATTTATATGAGTTCCCGTTCCTTAACTGGACCTTCCAGTAATCTTAATCCTCATGCTCTGTATTATCTCACTGTTATTCTCCTTCGGACCACTGTCCGGTACTCATGTCACTTCTCTTTTTTTTCTATTGCACCTGTAGTGCTTTCCTTATCATTGGTAGGGCGGGTTATTTCGACTGCGTAGCATGTCGACCCATGTTGCCGGTAATTACCGTTCCCTTTTATGGTATTCCATAGGTAGCGCCTGTTTCTCTGTTGCGCTCCATTAAAAACCTCCAAGTTTCCATAACTGTTTGCACAAACGTTTCTCGTATTGCTTACTGTTAGCTAACTGCCAGATCGGGTTTCCCCGAGTAAGAGAAGGCTTTCTTCTCTCTGGCGTTTGTCCACATTTTAGGGTTAGGGATGTGGAGGGCGGGCCTAGGTACTATGGATATCCGGTAAACACCGGGAGTCCTGGCTAACGCACCTCACACTCTATCTCTCAACCCTTAACCCATAACTCAATCTCAACATCATTCTCCTAAGTTCGGTATTTCTTGTCTTCAGAGCGTAACTACGCTCTGATACCACTTTTTGTAACACCCCAACTCAATCCAAATGTGGTCTCGAAACTTAACAGTATATACATAAACATGTCACAGCGGAATTCTTTACAATCCAGGACCTTGCCACGGTCTGACTACAGAATATACCGAACATTAGTCTAACAACCTTAACCATTTACATAACCTTCTTACAACCCCCTCACATCCTATACATCTTACTAACTCAGATTGCCATACGAGTGTACATGCACAACTCGTAGGCCATACTAAACCCTTAACAGCTGTATCCTCTTCTTACTCTTGCGACGACCGCTTCCTGATGTACCTGTGTAGTAAAAAGAAGCCCCCGAGGGGGTCAGCACGAATGCTGGTACGATCCTCTCATGGCCCCCAAGCTAACGTGGCTACGACGACTAATTGTCGATAGCATGGAGGTTGATTAGATGCACAACATAATAGAAAGTGCAGTAAACAACAACTCAGATATGAACAATCAAAGTTCACACACAATGAACGACTTAAATGCGTTCCCTTAATTAGAGAGTTAGTTATTTAACTCCTTAAGTAATGTTCCCTCTTAATTTGTCCATCCTTATCTTACCTCAATCTGATTCTTATCTTAATCTTAGAAACAACCATCCTTTAATAGGAGTGGAAGCTTATCTTAATCTTAATATACAAATCCTTTAAAAAGGAATGATTGTAACTTAACTTAATCTTAACTGAATCTTAATCTTAATAATACAAATCATCCTTTAAAAAGGAATGATTGTAACTTAACTTAACTTAACCTTACCTTAATCTTAATCTTAATCTCAATATACAAACCTTTCCTGGAGGGGATTGGCTGTATCTAATTCGAACCTGGGATTTAGGTGATCCCACCGCACCATCTTAATGCCACCTACTCTGGACGGGAGTCCAGCGTAGCTGAGCCGGCAACCGGCCCTAGGCAACAAGTCCGAAGACAAGTTCCTTAAGCGGAGGTCGAATCTGCTATAGATAACGACCCCCTTTCCTTAGCATGCATGACCGGAGATCGGTCCCGGGTTTCCTCACTCAAGTTCCAGTTAGTAGTTATCTCAAGACCCTGTTGTTGGTTAACCTCTTTCGGTTCATATCGTCCCTCATTAGGGGGCGTTCCTTAATCTCACTCAATTCCTTACTAAACATTGGTTAGTAAGTTCTCACGGTATGTTGTGTTAGTTTTCAAACATCACACACAACACACAATATATATATATATATATGTTCCGGTTGCATGCTTTATCTTGTTAGTGAGCACACAAAACAAATAGCACACAAGCCGAGGGACACCTCGTTAGCAAGCAGGTCACAAGAAGAAACAACTGTACCGTTCACCGTTGGTCGTTTCGGTTGCTTACTCTCTCCGGAGTCCAAATTCTCAAACCCTAAAACATTCACCAAATTGGGTGGTTAATTACTTTCAATTAACCTAGCTTACTTAATCACTAATGATTTCCAACTAAGTACCTCTAAGTCATTGTAGTTTAAGCTTAACCTCTTATGTTACTTACTTCTCATTTTACCTCACACTTGTTCACACCTCCAATATCCTTAAACTCCACCAAACAACTCTTAACAACCTTATAATAACATTCCCCAACAAGCCCCCTTCATTTACCTCTTGAAAAGCACACTTTCTTTGTTTTTGCCTGGTCCGGGACATGGTCCGGACCTAAGGTCCCGGACCAATGTCTGTCCTCAGTCTCGGCCTTATTTTAGCTATGGTCCGGGTCTTGGTACTTACCCAAGGTCCCGGACCAACCCCTGGGTACATTCTCGGCCTGATTTTAGTGCTGGTCCGGGACTTTATCCAAGGACTAAGTCCCGGACCACATCTTAAACTGTCAAATTTTACAGTTTTGAACCTCTTTCCACACTTGTTATTTTGTCCAAACTTCTTCTAATCTTTTCCCATGTATTAACACATGTTCCAACACCATTTTAGTACTTAAAATCCTCCTAACTCATGGATCAACTCACCTCTAAATTCCTTGATCATTATTCAAGTTCTTACTAAACTCTTAACACTTATAACTTAATTCCTTACATTTCCAACATGTAAACTTTGTCTAAAACTTCAACTATCCAAAGTGTTTCTTCACAACTATCTCAAATACTCCTCAAGCATCATCATGCACAACCCATTTGCTTTACTCACACTTCTCAAAGCTATATGTACTCTAGCACATGCCTACAAGTCATTATACCTTATTTTCCTTCAAAGTTTGTACAAGTTTCCTAGATTCCTTCAATATGGTTTTGGTGCTTAAATTTACCAGTTGGATCCCCTAGTCCCTCTTAGACATCTACACCTCTTTTTCTCAACTTACACATCATTCTCATAATCATACCCTCTTATACATTCCTAGTCTTTTCCTTGACAATTACAACATCTCTTACACTTTTTCTTCCCTCTCCAAGTCCACTCATTGTCATCTAACTAAAACCTTATTAGTCCACTACTAGCCTCACCACCACTTACACAAACTTCCCAAAACTCTTATTGTTTTACTCTCTAGTTCATAACTAATTCATCTCAGAACATTATACATCATTTCCTTAAAACTTATGCACAAGTCTTACATTCCTCATATCATGATTTTGGTGTGTTTAATACACTCACCAATCCTCTAATTCCTCCTAGACATCTCTAGGTCATTCTAAACCTCAAGAACTCCTTAGTTAACTATTCCACTCAATTTTCTTATGCTCCTAGTAAACCTAGGGCATATAGTTCGCCACCACCCTTAAACACTTTTTTCTCTCAAATTTTGCCATAGCTCTCTAGTATATTCTCATGCCCAATGCATTGTTTTCTCACACAATCTCACACACACAAGTCCTTTCTCATCTTATTTTCTCACCCAAATCAACTCATTCACATCAACTCAATATTGCAATAATCTTAAATTGCATAGCACTAAGGCTCTTAAATGACATGGCTCTTAGGCCCTTAAATGACTTAAACTTAAACACTGAATTTCCCACATATATAAGCTTTCAACCTGCAAATACACTCATCAATCTCATAGTAGTTATAATGCTCTTAAAACCACCTTAAACTTATATTACTAAGTCATTCTCATTAGCTCCTTAGTCACAAGTTCATAAGCTTGTTTAAGTTCTTTTTCTTAGGTTACAAAACCCATACCTAATGTAAGCCCTAGGCTACATTGGTATTCTAATCTCATTCCTTAAAACTTAAACCACCATTAGGTAAGCATTTTACCTTGTTTTCTCAAGCTTATCTTAACTTCCTCCTTAGACCTTCTTCTTGAATGATATCGGCCACCACTCAAACTTCCCTTGCCAATGTTCTAATCAATAACCAATGACTCATATGAGCACTAAACAATACACTAACCTTAAGGAGTAAACCCTAGGTTAAAAATGTGTTCTAAGGTATTAAACTGAATGTTTTACCTTGGATTCTCAAAGCAAGCTTGGATATGAATTAAGTAGGACCTCCTCTAGCCCTTGGAGAATAGAATCAGCTAGAACAATGGATAAAAATGAATCCCCATGAGTAGTAATTTTCGGTAATGTGTAGAAATGGTGGAAACATGGTTTTTCTTACATTTTCTTTACCTTAAGAGAATGGAGAAGCTAATGAGCTCTTCAAACTTGATTTTCCCCCATCAATGGAGTTTTCTCATGGCACCAAAATGGAGCTTTGAAAGATTTGAAAAGATAGAAAGATAGGTCTTGACCTAACTAAGACAAATATGCAATTTGTTTTGGATTTGGAGCTTGGAGTTGTATTTGGCAAGTGATTGAAGATGGAGAACCCATGAATGAAGCTCTCTCGGTTTTGGAGCAAAGAAGAAGAAGAAATCGTGGGAGAAGAGAAATGAAGAGAGAGAAGAAGAAAGGTAGGCTAAGGTAAGATATTTGCTTTAATAAGCAAATAGTAACTTCTTTACTTATCTCTTCTTTTCCTTTCTCATTTATGACTCATGTGGTGACTCCCCACATAAAAACCGGCCACCCTCTTAATATAAGGCTACATGGTCTTTGTTGACCAATTAATTGACTTATATTGATTAAAACTTAAACTAGTCACTAAATAGTTACTATTCACTAATCAAGGCACATAATCGGGAAATTTTTGATTTCCCATTGATTTAGACCTCCTAATGTGATACTAATTAGTACACATGTTGATTAAAGAGTAATGATGGACATTTAGCCACTCAAAACTCAATTCTAAGACAATTTCTCAAAAATGTGCTTTAAGACTTCTTAAAGCACATTTTGTGTTTTAACTTGTTTTCAAGCTTGGTTTTCTTTGCTAATTGATTTAAAATGACCATTAGGATATTACTAAGGTCTTACAAGATGTTTGGGTACTCACCCAAGTCTCTCCAAGCTTAGAGCACGTTTTTGCCCTGATTGCCTTTAAGGCACTTTCTTGTTTTTCCTTGGTTTAAATTGTCTACCAATCTTTCTAAGGCATATTTTAGCCTTACTACATCATGATTTGATGTTTAATTAACATACTTAGGTTTGGGGTATTTCACGAGTGAAATACTTAGATTATAGGTACACTTAAAACTGGGAAATTGGGGTAGAATTGGGAAGTGAGGATTCCAGTAAGGCACGACTCCTAACCCTTCTAAGATTAGTGAATGATTTCTTTATACACCTTTCTTTTTATGAATGTCTGTAGGGAATGGTGTGTTGTTGTTCTGTTCGAACGTTAAACTACAGTAGAAATATAGGTTGGAATATCATCTATTGAGTATGTTAAGTTTTTGGTTGGAATAAAGCATATATTAAGCTATTTTCAAAAGCATACTTATGGAGAATACATGGCTAAGAATACAATTCCTTAAGAGCAAGTACACATGCTCCTAGAAATTTTAAAGAATACTTTTGGTTGAAAACAGTATACAAATAGAACTTTAAATAACTAAATTAGTACTGATATTAGGTGAAAGTACTTCAACTCCTTTAAAGTTTGAAAATAAATCTCAAGAACTACTTGGTACAAACGGTTGCCTAAAGATAATTTTTAGGATAAATCTTAAGTCTAGAAAGAAAGAATTATTAAGCTAACAAAAACTAGTAGCATACATCCGAACCCATAAACCACACTAAGACTCTATGCTAACTTTAGAAAGAAAACACCTAAACCTAACACCCTACGGGAAGTGCATGGCGCAACGAACTCCTAGGCTGAAAGTAGTGGGGGTGCACACCCACTTCTGGAAGTTTAGGGACTAGACAAGCCTTGTCATCTAACCGTATATAATCTTCTACGCAGGTGATGGATTGTGTTGAACTTGAGGGGAAGTGGTGGTAAGACGTTACCATCATGAAATCTTGAGCTAGGCATCCAGTACTAAATCCATACATGTAAAGAGTTTACCGAGTTAAATCCTTGGTGAAAAATACTTACCTATGGAGTGAAAACACATGAGTAATAATAAACTAAATATTATTGAGCCTTAAATACTTGGAGTATTGAGCGTCTAGTGAAAAAATGAGAGTTACTTAAAGATTTAGAAATGCTCATGTGTATTTAGAAGTTTAACATTATACATAGATAAAATTTTAGAAGTCACACTAAGAGTGATATTTACAAAATCCACCATTGTCTAAGGGAGTACTAGGATTTAATAATCATAAGAATACTTACATAGAACAAACCTTAAGAAAAATAATTACCAAGAGTGAGTGAACTTTCACTAGACTAATTCATTTGACTTAAAATTTATATATAGAGTCCCTACCTTGAAAAAAAATTTTAAGATAAAGAAATCAGATTTTGGAGCTACATTATAATTAATAAGAACTTCCTAAAACTCTGTCTTGTGTGAAATTATGTAAATATATAATAAGTAAATTTTATGAAGTAAGTACCTAATGGTTCGTCTAGAATACTATAGTTAATTATAAAAACAATTGAAACTTGAAAAGTCACAGAAAATATTTATTTTATAGAGTTTTAACATATGGTTAGCTAATAAACCCTTGAAGATAATTTTGAAAGATTATCTAGGATTATTAAATGATGTGAAATATTATTTTAAACTACTCAAGTGTGTTACACCTGAGTTGTAGCTTGTTAATATAATTGATATGATAAAATGAACATATAATGGACATATAATGAATGGATAATAATCATAAGATAAAATTTTATAACAGTTAAGAAAATACAAATACAAAACAATCAAGAGATACAGATATATATATATCGCAGATAAAATCAACGGTTCAATAAAATTTACAACAAAGCTGGTTAATAAGGTGTTGAATTCTTTGAATGTGTCGTTAGTAGCGGTACGAGGGCGTACCTTAGCTCTTTTAAGGGGGATATACTGGCATACTCTTCCTTCGTCACCTCATCCAGATTATGCCATGTTGCCTTATTAGCAGAATGTGAGGTGTTTGTATGTGCTTGGTTTTTACATTATGATACAGTATGTGACTCTTGATTTTCATCATGCTATGTCTTGGTATATCTTGGTTCGTTTTGATTTTGAGTGATCTCGAGTGGAATGTTGTTATGGGAATGGGTGGAAATAAAGGATTGAATTGGTATGGAATTTCATTGGAATTATTATTGTCTCAGCACACCCGAAGCGGTGTGAGTGCCTATTAGTTGATTTTTTAAACTTCGAGGCGAAGTTTCTTTTAAGGGGGATATACTGAAATACCCCAAAATTAATTTAAATTAATTTAGGGGATTTCTTTTACTAAATCTTAAATAATACTATTAAATATTAAATTATTATATGGAATTATGAATATTAAATTATTATATGGAATTATGAATATTAAATTAGTATAAGGAGTTATGAATATTAAAGTATTGTATGGAATTATGAATATTAATATTATATGGAATTATGAAAATTTATTTAGGGGATTTCTCCTATTTAACCCTAAAGAATACAATAAAATATTTAATTATTATATATTATTACATAGTATTATGAATTTAATAATAAGATTTATAAGTCGATAAATCTTGGGAAAACTTCTAAACACTCCGAGTATATTATAAAGATTTTAGAAAGAGTCGGAACATCGTTTTGAAACATAAAAGTCAAAATAAATTTATAGAAACCTTAAAGCTTGTTAAGCCTTGCTAGGGTTGACTTTTTGAGAATGGTCAAACCATCCCATGAAACCTATACCAATAAATAGGTTATGGAAAACCATGAAGATCGATATAAAGAACGTCAAAAACGGATCATCCTAGCCAAAGTTATGCTAGATTGAAGTTAGAGTCAAAATTTTAAAATATGCCACGTGTCACACTGTCACGGGTCGCCCAACACTTAGCCGTTTTATCTCCTATATTTCCGGTAACAGAAACCAGTTTTTGCCCTAACTTGTGACCTCCATAACTTTCTCCTCTTTTTTAATTTTTGAGTGCCGTCTTTTGCATTCTCTTCTCCTTAATCTCCTCTTTCCAACCATCACTCATACATCTTGTAACTCATCCTACATCGACGGGAATATTGATCCAAATTTGCCAACTTGCGAATTCGTAACCCAGAATTCTGGTTTTCAGAAGTCAGGTAAACTTCGTCTTGTCATAACTTCTTCGTTTCTGAGCCAAATTTCATGTTTTTTAGCTCGTTTTGAAGAGCTCTAATCCCTCTACAAGTTTCATGTTGATGACCAAAGCTGATTCGTAATAGTTTGGAAGCGCTAGTCGTCTAAAGTTCCCTACTCGATTACGGTGGAATTCCTGCCCAGAATTTTCCGGAAACGAAGTGGTAAACTCAGATCTTTCGGGATCCATAACTTTCTCCCTAATTCTTCGTTTTCAATGATTCTTCCACCAATGTTTAGAGTTACATGTCTACTTTAAAATGACGTAGGTTTCGTGGATTGAATCCTTCTCAGTTAGTGCGAGTTAGTCCGTGAAGTTGCCTACCTGAACAGCGCATAAAATACCAATTTTTCCAGAAAATGAATTCGATTTGCCTCGTTGGCGCATCTCTGGTACGATTCCGACCAAATTGAACCAATAATTCTATTCGTTTGTGTGTTCTTGTTCATACCCCTCTATCAATTTAACATATAACGAGTAGATTGAGTGAGTTTGGCAAATTTGAACTCGGCAACCCTTACGAACCCTAACTTCGAAACTGAACTCGAAAACCAGTGAAACCAGCATTATAGCTAGCGAATTTGGTATCATTAGAACCGTAATTGAATTGCGAAACCATAGCAACAAGAATCACTCAATTTGGTTCTGTAGATTGTGAGAAATTAGTGATTTAGTACTCGAATCGAGTTGAGGGTGGAGGATGAACTCGGCTTTCAACAGCCGTTCGATTTTAGTTAAGAGATTTGGAGGGCCGAGATTAAAACGTTTCAGAATTAGGTTATTAAAGCTTTTATTAATTCAAGTAAATAACCCTAACTTGTTGAGTTAATTTAAATACCTTCCCGGATGTATTTTGACTTGAAATTTTAACCATATATTCCTTATTAAATCTAGTTTATTTTGATGTAAATTAATATGGTTTTGGAGTTTTTAAGCGTAAATTATGATTTTTGCAAGTTACGGGTTTTCTGGAATTATTTGGCTAATTTAAAAAGATATTTTTATGAAATAAAAATTTTATAATATGTCTAAAATGTTATAGTTACTGTATATTAAATTTGGGAATTTTTGGGCAACGGTAAATGGGTTTAAAAATTGTGTTTATGAGTTTTTCATAAGAATAACTTATAATATATGGTTTTTAATGTAACCAAAAATTAAAGTATAGTTGATTAATGAAATTTATAGGTTGGGGAAAATATAATAAGACTAAACTAACATTTAATACAGAATGTTAATAAATATTTTTGGGTATAAACTTTTAAGTGAAGTAAATATATATATACTTATATATAGAAGGAATAAAATAGTAACTTAGGTTAAATCAAGGAACTAAATTAATCTACATTTATATTAATTATATAATATGGTAGTTAATATACTTAATTGAAAATAAGGAAAATACTTTATTTTATAAAACATATTTTGGATGTAGATATGTGTAAAAGTTAATATAAATAATTAAATGCGATTAAACTACATAAAGAATGTCTTGAATAAATGCTAGTATACATATACGATAAATAAAAGAAGTAAAATACCTTATAGCAAATAGAATATGAAGGAATTAATAAGTTAAACTAAACCTATACATAATACTAATAAAAGAATATTATATGGGGTGGTATTAATTTACGGTTATGAAATTGAGTTTGAGTTACATTGGAATTTCTAGGAATTATATAAATCCTATTTAAAATACATGTGTAATATTATTTGTCAAAGACCAGAATGTAAATCTATAATTTGGTTAGGTAGTTAATAAGTTGGGACTTAGGAATATTTGTAATTAGATTTTACACAAATAGAACTTACTATATAATTAACAAATAAATGTAATACTTTTACATCTAAATGTTCTTAATATATAAACAATAATAAAATAAATAAAGTACTTTTACATCTAAATGTGAGGTGGATTAGTAAGTAGATTTAATCATTTCTTGGCATTTATGGTTTTGAAATATAACTTGATGTTTTAAGATAAAATCATTAAAAGGATTATGATATAAAACTATATTAAACTATGATTTGGAAATTTATCTAAATAATAATCCTTAAGTTTCTTGGCATTAGATAAGCCATATGAAATACATTTATAACATTTATTACCAATACTTAGGATGTGAGTTTACAATTAAGCGAGGTATTTAGTAGTTAGAATTTATAGAAGGTTTATAAATAGGAATTTGATACTTAAAACCTTTGGACCTTTTATCAGATAATACTAAGTTACATAAGATATTATATTGATATACTTTACGGTAATGGGAAATAATGATATGTTATTTGAATATAAAATATGAGAATTTTCAGAATAGATGATCTTATTAAATAATTGGCAATTTTCCTTATCAATGGGGATTTAATTCTTAGATAAATTTTACCTTATGTTAAGATATAATGTTTGTCCTAAAACATAATAAAGGAAAATAATTTATTACGTTACTCCTTTGAAACCTTAGGTTTTGTAAGTAATTTAAAACGTATTTAAGACTTGAATTTATGGAGGTTTAGTATAAAAGGATTATAGATAGCCTATGGAGGGAATGTGTGTAAAAATAAAACATTTGGGAAGTTGAATGTAAGCAAGGATACATCAAAGGTTATCTTTAAACACCTTATTATATAGTTAATGATAAAGTAAATAATATATCTTGTGAATACTAAATGTAAGGGTTCGATAAGTCTAAGTTAATAACAATATAGTTATTTCAATATGAGAGGTAATTCAACATCTTATGACACGATTATTAGACAATTATAATAGGAAGTCATTCTGAACTAGGGATGTGATAATTGAGTTTAGTGGCTCAATTAAGATATAATAAAATGTATCTACAACACTATGATTCCAACATACAAGATGTAGATCTTAATTAAGTTGAGGGAAAACTTAATCATGAAGGGTTACTTGGTAATATTGATAAAGTACATAATCATTACATTGTGAATTAATAGTATAGTATTCTGGGATAAACCTATTATAGGTCATATGACGATGTTCATTCTAAAGTAAGAGTAAAAGTATTGAGCTTAAGAATTGTTATTGGAATCGTGAGATTTATTGGATAACATATAATGCACTTATGTTATAAAGGTCTTAAATGTGAGAATTATGGTTAAGTATGGGTAAAGTGGATAAGAGTGGAACAATTAACAAGTGTTAATAAAATACGTTCCTTGGTCTTACAACCTTGAGTTATACAACATTCTAAGACAAGTCAAAGGTGATACATAACATTTGAGTGAGGAGTTTATTTACTTAACA